>JASPKZ010005671.1:505000-987500 GCA_030220185.1 Diploptera punctata | reverse complement strand
GGATCACTTTACCTTTTAAATTTATGATAAATCCATTGACTGATCAGGTTGTAAACCGACGATTTACAAATCAAACCAGAACATATGAATAGTAGCCCGCGAGATTGACACACAAAGACAGGCATATGATGTAACAGAGAATGGAGAAAAATAGATACGAGGGGAGAGAGAGAGAAATTTATAGAGATTATTTAACTCATGCCCCAAATGAGAGTCAATGACCAATCACATTTCAATGATTTTTTATTTACAACCAATCACAGTCGTGTTTCGCCTAAAATTTACCAACTAGAGTTTATCATAAGTAATGCCACGAGTGATTTCCAAATTATCGATAAATTCACGACGAGCGAATTTATCTAGAGAATTTGGAAATCAAGAGTGGCATTTGTTAGGACTATTTAACGAATAAAATTAAGCTGTTTACTCACAAATCATTGTTTAACTATAGTTATTTTAAAATAGTTATGTATTTAATGTAAACGGCGATGTTTGGAAACAAATCAGAAATGTGAGGTTATATTCATTCACTACAACTAGATCATATTATTTATTGCCAAATAAGATCGCAATAATGTAAGAATGTACCCAAGTGGAGAAATAATGAAACACATCAAACTATATATCATAATCAACATTACGGGTTATTTATTTATTTTTTTTAGTAAACAACTCAGTAAAATCAAGGAATCTGTTCATTATTTGCTATATTCAATGTATTTGTTGGAGAAAAATAATGTTCTGTCCTGTTCAGAACATTAAAAAAAGGAGCTTTCTTTATCACAAAAGCAGGAGGTGATAAAGAGAAATCGATAAAGAGCGAGGTGAAACACGACTGTCATTGTTTGTAAAACAAAATTCATTAAAACGTGATTGGTCATTGACTAGCATTTGTGGCATGAGTTAAATAGTCATAATAAAGAAAGCACCTCTTTTTTAACATTCTGAATAGGTCATAGCATTATTTTGCATTGACTGACCCTCTAAGAAATACGACTATCGGATTATATATATAGTGCATGAATGTCAGCTGAAAGCGCATGCGATAGATAATATAAAAACATTTGTAACAATTGATTATACCACAAAAAAAGAAAACACTGTTTGCACTTTCTTAAACGAATTATTTTGCAGAAAAATATAATTGACATATTTACATCATAGAATATCAAATTAATTAATACCTATAACGTTGGTTATAAATTTCTCCACTAGCGTGTATTCTTACAATATCGCAATCATTTGGCAATAAATAATATTATGATCTGGTTGCAGTGATGAACAAAGGAAAGAAATGAAGCGTACCAATCGTTTCTCATTTGTTTTCAAACATCGCCGTTTACATTAAATATATACATATTTTAAAATAACTATATTTAAAGAAAGATTTGTGAGTAAACAGCTTAATTTTATTCGTTAAATAGTCCTAACAAATGCCAGTCTTGATTTCCAAATTCTCTAGATAAATTCACTCGTCACTTCGAGAGTCGTGAATTTATCGATAATTTGGAAATCACTCGTGGCATTACTTATGATAAAGGGCGATAAAGATTTATGAGAGAATAAATATACGGTGGAGATGGAGAAATAGAGTGAGATAATTGATAGGATAGAGGCACACGTAGTGATGAAGAGATAGAAGAGACAGTGATAGGGATATGTAGAGTGGGTATAAGAGAAATATGGACTATTGGACACGACCAGAAATGAAATTGCTCGTGGAATCACCTCTAGTAGGTACGGTTAGATATCGTAAGGGCACATTTCTGTGATGGGAATAGCGGCGGGTAGAAGAGGGGGAGGACAAGGGTAGGACAAGCAACAATGACCCCCTAGTGCGCTGCAACAATGAGTGTCAGGACCATCTGCTTCGCTAGCAAGAGGCTGAAGGGGCAGGTGAAACTCGGTTAGCGGCTCTTCGTGGAAGCAAGAAACACATCAACGGATCAACGGATCATCAGTAGGCCTATTGCAACATTAATATTTCAGTGACACTAGACTAATTTGGACTAACTAACTCACTGGCACTATCGGACCCGTAGGTTCATGGCCGCGCGGACATAAGCTCTCTATACATCCCTATCCTGAGCCAATGTTTTCCAGTCATCCCCTGTACAATCTACTTCCCTCAAATCATAGTTAATGTTATTCTCCCACCTCATTCTTGGTCTACAAACTACAAGAAGCTTCCATGCACTTCTTTCATTCCCCACTCGTGCCACATGTCCTGCTAATCTCAGTCTATGAGACTTAACTGTTCTCATAATATCTGGCTTCCTATAAATACAATGTATTTCACTGTTATGTAATCTTCTCCATTCACCTGTCTGTTCATTTCTCTTTGGCTCAAAATTTTTCCTAAGAACTTTAGGAAAATTTTTGGACCAATAATATCCAAATTAATCTGTACAACAAGTCTATCGCTATAGTCCAGATGTAACGTCGATGCCTCGAAGGCATTGACTTGGGTTCGAACCCCAGACGGGACAAAGTTCGTGGATAAGGGTTACTGGGAATTTTCTTTACTTATAGGAAAACATTCATTAAATTCAAGGTCAAATAGTTGCTACCATCATAATCGGCCATAACACATTTGTTTTGTTAGTACTCGTAGATAAGATTAACTAACTAACTAACTCACTGGCACTATCGAACCTGTAGGTTCATCGCCTAATTCTTGCTCTACCAACTGGGCGTTTTCCCTCTGGTTTTCCTACAAGAAGCTTCCATGTACGTCTTTCATTCCCTATTCGTGTCCTTTATAATAAACCAGAAACACTAAGAACAGTTAAGTCTCGTAAACTACAATGGGCAGGATATGTGGCATGAATGGAAATGAAAGTTTGGCATGGAAGCTTCTTGTAGGAAAACCAGAGGGAAAACGCCCAATTGGTAGACCAAGAATGGGACGGGAGATTAACATTAACTATGATTTGAGGGAGTAGATTATACAGTGGATGATTGCAAAATATTAGCTCAGGTTAGGGATGTATGGAGAGATTATGTATGCGCGGCCATGATCCTACGGTTCGATAGCGTCAGTGAGTTAGTTTACTTAGTACTCGTGTGAATATTTAAATTTTCTTGCTATTTCGGGTGCTGTCCGGTATTGAGCTGATGGTTCATCCCGAGAGGCCCTCCAAGACCTAAAATGTTTTTAAAAAAGTACATATGTGTCCCTAAAAGACTTCTGTGGGTTGGTCGTGTTCCTATAAGGCCCGAGCATGGTGAGGCCCTTATTAAGTATTTACTAAGGGAGGGGTTAAACTAAGAAAACAAGATAAATGTATAGGCCTATAGGTCTATACGAAGTGAGATGGAAGGCCGAATTCAAACAACTTCAAAGAAGGAGAAAAACAGATGATGAATACTAAAATGGGTTTGATTTGGTGAGATAATGATCAGTCTTTATATCTTCCTCAGGATAGACAACTAAATATTACGCAACTTGTAGGCGTAGGTGCTGCACTCCGTCATGATATAACTTACACCATGCATTTCACCACCTTTCTTTCCGCTTTCTTCCCGCACATTACTAATAGTATTTTATATTATGATGCGAGGTTGGGAAGTGGTTTTTACAGAATCGAGGAAAAACGTTTAAGAACCGAGCGATAGCAAGGTTTTTAATTTCCGAGATTCTGTAAAACACTTCACAAACGTGCGTTTACATTATTATTTGCGCGATGGTGTTTTCAAAATAATAAATAATAGTATAATAATATCTTTGTTGGAAATATTTGCGTTCACTACAGACAATTGACTAACGTTAACAGTGTGGGCAATGTTTATTAGTTGAAACAACAGGAGGCCTTGAGAACAATTATTGATAATATGGCCGCTAGTACGTATTTATTGTTTTATATTGTTTCAAATTAAGTTCAGTTCATTTAAAATGCAGTGATTTGTTTCGTATAATGTATAATAACACTACCTTTTGGATATTTTTATATACATTGTACGTAGTATATAGGCCCTATAGAGGACAGTGGTTTTACTTCCCGCACGTGGGTGTAAATGTAATATTATAGTATAGTTATTTAGGTTGGCAAACCCGAAATGTAGGAAGTTGAACTTTCATTAATGGTCGCCATTGCTGTAAGTACGACAAAACGCACTATCGCGCAAAAAGTACTTTATTTCTGTAAATACGTATTGGTTACGTAATAAACCCAGAAGACTCCAATAGAAACGGCATTTATTATTTGGTGGCTCAATGTTAATTTTACATTTATTCTTCTTCTTATGTTAAGAGCCTTTTCTAACAGAATATGAGTCCCATCATTACTTTCCAGGTGTTCTACCATTCGGTAGGCCTACGCTTCCTCTCACCATCCACACAATTCAATTTGTCGTCATTAGCTGTAGGTGGCTGTTAGGGCTATTAGTCATTCAAAATATCTCTGCAGGCGGAAGAAATACGAAGTTCTGTTTGTTGCTACACGTGACGTCACATAAGACAGTGTATACTGTCAGCGTCCCACGTCCCATTCCCCTCTGCACTCGTAGATAGCAGTGTCACGTGTTCTATTCCTGCATAAACACGACTGCAGTGCCCTCCGTCAACAACTGCACTTACTCCTTAAACGGGTAATATAAAAATATTTTTATTGTTTCTATCCACCTATTGCTTCAATATTACGTGAGCTATGACATCAAGGCTTCTAAATCTATCAATCTTTATTTTTCCTATTATTTTCCAAATTATGTCCTAGAAAGTATAATGTTACATGGATCGGAAGTGTGGACAATGACACAACAACATGTCAACAGAATAACTCCAGTTGAAATGCATTTTTGGAGAAGAGCTGCCCCAAAATCTAGACTGGAAAGAATTAGAACTACAGAAATTAGAAAATGAATGAATGCAGAAAGAAATATAATGAATGAGATTGAACACAGAAGGCTAAAATGGTATGGGCACGTAAGAAGAATTCAGGATGGAAGAGTATCAAAGGCCGTCTATGCATGGAAAATTGAAAGAAGGAATAGAAAAGGAAGACCAAGAACAACCTGGAAGAACAACATTCAGAATTCAATGTGGAAATTTGGTGTAGACACAGAGGACAGAGAATGATGGAGAACTTTAATTAAGGGAAAATTGTGAATGTTTGTTGCAAACTGATAGTCTATAAGTCCGTAGTCATTTATATTTATTTATTTATTTATTTATTTATTTTTAGTTCATGTTAATTACTAAGATTGGTTGGAGAAAACCCTCAATGATGAGGAAAATTCTCAAAAAAAAAAAATAATGCCCATTTCATTGTTTATAATATGTCGGCTTTGACTTCGGCTGCTTATGCAAAGAACGATCTGACAAGGTTTTAGATATTTTACATATTATGTCTCCGCTTCTAGTCGGCTTGGTCATTTAGTTTACAGGCGATTTGCTTTGTGGTTAGGTAAGTCTATTTTGCACGCATAAGTATTTAGCATATCAAGCGGTGTTGTCACGATATATTCACTAGGATAAATTTTTACCAACTAAAAATACTGCAAAAGACAAAAGTTACAACGCTGTTAAGATAATTATATCCACGTGGATTAGACATGAAAACGTCATTTAAAAATTCGAAGACGTTATTGATAGAGCACTGTTTTCAGTTACTGGTGATTGGAGCGGCGTCTTAGAAGCTTCTAACGACAACTCCCTGGCTCTACCTGGCAGTAACAAACCAGTGGGAAGCAGTTGCCTTTGATGCCGCGTTTAAACTAAATAACTGAGTCGACTATATTATGTGCGCCACATGATATTGTTAACACATACAAAATTAAAATTTATTACACTGGTCGACAAGGTTTTCTTCACAAGAAATCTGATTAGTGAATTTAGTGGATTTAGTGAATTTTTTCATGCAGAAATCAGAAATGTAGTCAGAATTTTTCCATATATATATATATATATATTTTTTTTTGTAACAGCTACTTTTTAAAATCTTATTTTAGCATTCTCTTTGACCTTTCATAGGAATCTTTACTCTATATTTAGCGATTTTATTCAAGTTGTGTTCAAGGAAATTATATATATATATATATATATATATATAATATCATGCTGAAGCATCAAAAGACAAGACTGCTTAGGTTCATTCATGTTTTGACATGCTCAGACCTGTTAATCTGACATTGTGATGTATCAGTCTCACTACGTTAAAAAATAATGGCCTAAAAGTGAATCTCTTATCCCTGGCCAGAAAAATGTGTCACATGTCCCTTTAGTGAATCCTGATAAAGATATATTTACCTCAATTGCATATTAAATTAGGACTAATGAAAAATTTCGTCAAAGTTATGGATGAACTTTCTGAAAGATTCTTGTACTTGAAATCGAAAATTTTTCCAAAATCGATAAGGCTAAACTGAAGAAGGAATTTTTATAGAACCACAAATATGATCATTAATGGCTGATGAACATTCTGAGGACTGTTATATCCACTTGAAAAAGCAGCCTGGCAGTCTTTCAAAAATATATGTTGCAATTTGCTTGGAAACTATAAAGCAGAAAACTATCGTCGCTTGGTGGCTGATCATCTAGATTCTAATAAAGCAACATGTACCGGTATTTAAAAATTCACTTCTTGGACTCTCACGAAGACTTCTTCCCGGAAATTCTTGGGGCTGTCAGCGATGAGCACGGTGAACATATCATCAGCAAATTTCTACAATTAAAAACAGGTACCAAGGCAAGTTGAATTCTAATATGCTGGCTGACTACTGTTGGACCAAGAAGATAGATGTTTCAGATGCAAAATATGTCCGAACATCACTATCTACCACTTTCTAGGTAAGTCAGAATGAGTAGTATTATAAAAAAATCAAATAGATATCATACAAAACTCCTGCCTGATCGGGAAAAACTGAAATTATATTTGAATTCAGCATGAAAAATACTTATATTATTTTTATTCTGTGAATATATTATTTTTATTCTTGTGAAAAAAAAGTTAATTTTTGTAGACCAGCGTTATCTTTGTGTTGTTGTAGCCTATTTTAAATCAAGTGATATGGGGCATTTGGGAGTACAATATTATAATTCCAAACAATGGAACCTCATTAGTAATTACTTCTAGTAAATCTATTCAAGGTCCCGTGCCGTAGTCGAGTGGTTAAGGCAAGATGCCTTGGCGCACAGCTGTTCCGAGTCTTCATGCGGGAAGACATTTTCTCATGGAGTTTCGGCCAATATAGGACCAGTACCCATACAGCATTGTGACGAATTTGGGTATGCTAGTGTAAGTAGCGGCTCCAGGTTGAGAAAACCAGCTATAACGGCTGAAGGACCCGACATTGTTGACCTCATGTCACTCCTACACTGTTCGAATGATCTTCTCCCTCTGTGATTAACACATGTGGATGCGAAGCCACCAGCCGGCTAGTAGGCCGGTAGGTCTTCTACGATAGGCCTGTCGCGCCATGGAGTAAAGTAAATCTATTCACGATGTTCCCTCAACTTGAGTTTACTAGACCTATAGGGTATAAAAGAAAACAAATTAAAAAAAAAGTCAGCGGAAACATAAAACGCATAGTTGTCCCCTTAAGCAGAGATGAAGTCCTGAAGGACCATGACCTTACCGCAAGTGATTATGGGCTACTACTACTCCACTTGTGTCTCAAGTTGTGATTATTTTCTTAGAGCTGAACCAGAAGGTTGTTGTCATGGCAACTACACCCCTTCGCCCGGTAATAACTGCGAAGTTACTAGTTCTTGTGGTGCAAAGCCACTCACTTCTCCCCTCAATGTCTATGAACCACACCCGACAGTCTCCAGTCCTTATAAGCCATAATGATGAGGTTACCCACTGCACATAACATGCTTCGCTATATACGAGTTTATCGTCTTTCAAGAATTATTTTATGTTTATTCATCTGTCATAAATTCTTCCAAAACGATTGAAAAAACTTTATTTTTTTCAGTGAAATAAAATGTGACTGATTAACTAAATCATTGGCACTATCAAATCTAGAGATTCTTGTCGCGCAGACATAAACTCTCTCTGTGGGGTAAGCTCGGATGAATCGGGACAAAATAGGAAAATCTGTAATATGGGTTTCATTATCTGTAAGACATAATATGTTTTGTACTTCGTGATTTAATTAAATATTTCATTCATATTTTGTACCAGTTATAGTTTTATTAATCGAATGCACGACAAATTTTTGACATTTATATTCCAGTACCTTCATCCTAATTTGTTAGGGTGAATAGGGACAGTCTTTTGGGTGAATCAGGACAGTTCAAATTGGCTTATTTTGGTAAAAATTTGTCAGACATACTAAACACAATTTTATAAGATAATTTTCTACATAAACTATCAGAGAATCAGTTATATATATATATATATATATATATATATATATATATATATATATATATATATATATATCCACCGCTGTGGTCTCGAGGTAACGTGCTGCCTTGTAACGCAGCGGGTCCGGGTACGATCCCCGCTCGGGACAGTTTTTCTGGGTGAGGTTTTTATCGGGATTTTTCCTCACCTGTAAAACAAATGTCAGGAAAACTTTAAGGCCCAAACGGTCCCCGAAATCATATGGCCATCGCAATCATCATCATTCATATTCATCTTATCATCATCATCATCCTTCATCGGTGTGGAAAGCAACGGGAAGCTACCACATCTATAATTCCTTAGTAAAGCTGCAAATCATAGTATGAAAATCTTATATAATTGCAGTGAAAGACCTGCCTTCGGGCAGAATTATATGGATATATATATATATATATATATATATATATATATATGCCTACAAACTTTTTCCCCCTCAGCTCTAACACACTTTCCATGATACCATTCACGTCCTTTACATATATTTTATAAACAAAACCCACACATAGTGTTATTCTTTTCAGGCTATCCAATATCATCGTCTTGCTTATTGCATTTTTCTACGCGAAGTAAAAATGCTGTATTTCTTTAATTGCTCAAATACCGAGTGGCCCAAAAAGTCGGTTGACAAATGGGAGAAGTTTGGCTGATGTTAAACTGTTAAAACTAAACACACTGACTGAATTACCATGTTCATGGGTTTAATTTGAGAGCTAACGCAGATGTTCAAAGTGACGTCCAACCACCTGGTGAAAATATCTCATCTCGATCACGGAATTCAGCACTCACATTTGAAAGTGTATCTGGTGAAATATGCCGAATGACATTACTGGTTCGGTCTTTCAAGTCTTACAGTGATGCGGGTTGAGTCTAGAACACGTGGTGTTGTTTTACATATCTCCAAAGAAAGAAGTTTAGGGGCGTCAAATCAGGTGACCGTGCAGGCCAAGGCCTTGGGCCAACCCGTCCAATCCAATGATATCGACATTTCATATTAAAATTGTTTCGAACCATTACAACATAATGAGCAGTAGCTCCATCTTGTTGAAACCATAATTGTTGCCATCTATTAAATAGCAGATCATCTAGAAATCTTGTAGAGTCCAGCACTTCACAGTAAGACAGTTGGTTCACATTGCCTTCAAAGAAATGTGGGCCCACAACCGTATCACCAACAAGACCACATCACACCATTACTCTAGGGGCACCTGGGCCATTCACCTCACGTATCCATACTTGATTTTGCCTAGACTAATACGGAGCATTTTGAGTATGGGCGTGACCGTCCAAATAAATAAACACTCATCACTAAAAATAACTCGTTTAATGAAATCATTATCATTGTCCATTTGATGGTGATTCAATTACTGAAATGACATCTGTCTAGAGGATCATCGCGACTTTAGGCCGCAAGGTACAAGCTCCTCCCCTGACTTCTGTCCAACTCTGTTTATAATTACCCATCTGCAATGCAATAGTTGCAAATAAATTAGTGAAATATACTGTCCCTATTCAGCCGAAAATTAGTGTCCCTGTTCATCGAAATACAGTGTTTCAATTTTTATAGGTTGGCAACACTTAAACCATTGTCGACAAAGACGGGGATTATACCAATCTATTTGGGGATAAATACTTCATAATTAAGCAAATTAATTGGACCATTAGTTAATAAGAGACACTCATAACAAAACAATTGAATAGGCCTATACGAAGCTATTATTCCACTTACCTGCAACATCTATTCTCTGTTGTGAAATCTTCACATGACAAAACGAGAAACAAAATGTCATATAATTGGTTTTGATACATGGAGTTAGGAGGTTAATCGACAGATACCAGCACTTTCGCTGGGAGTCTTAGATATCAGTGGAGAGAACAAGTATCGCTATTCACCCTCTGTCCCGATTGAGCTGAGTTTACCCTATCCCTAACGTAAGCTGACAGTTTCTAACCATTTCTTGTATAAATCACCTCCCTCAAAAAATAATCATAACCGCCACCATCGACATCAAGGATTAGGCCTTTTGGCCTAAGCAGTAAATCACGCCAACACTTCAAACGTCGGCCTATTTTAATTTTTTTCTCCCTGTTGGATTATAGTGTACAGAAACATTTTCTATCCTTGACTTTGACATTCGTTGGATGTGATCTCTCCAATTTGTTCTGTATTTTTAAACCATATATTTAATTGAGTCTTTATCTAATTAGGCCTAGTATAGCCTATAGGACTAATAACTATGTCCCTTTGTACAAAAGTAATTTATAACCGATACAAATCAGATATATCCTATTTCTGGATAATTCGATTTGTCTTAACTGGTCCAGCATGTACTTCCATATAGAGCCTAATAGAAAAGAAAATCAATAACATTTTAATAATATTTGTTTTTGAACATTACATTTTAATGTTCTTATTTTCGTAAAACTGCCTAAATCTAATTAGTATATTTAGGCGTCTTCAGATTTTTTGTACACTAAATTATATCCAATGTACTTGAATCCATTTAAGGCCTATTTGTTAAATTATTTTTCCATTTACTACAATTTTAGAGTTGTAGTCCTCTCTCAAAACATGTTTAATATTATTCTTCCACCTCATCCCCTACCTCCTTCTTCTTCGGCTTTCCCCCACTTTTAGGTCTGCCGTCTTCAATTTCCATTTATTTCTATCATTCCAATCTCCTTCTTCCAAATTCCTATCATCCATTACAGTTCTGACATAAGTTTCCATTTCCATCTTGGATTGCGACGTTTATTTCTTCCAGGGGGTGACCATTGGTATATATTTTTTGGCCATCTTCCATTTTCCATTCTTTGTACATAACCATACCATTTAAGCGTTTAATTTTCAATCCTCTTAACAACAGATGTGGTGACATTAATTTCTCTCCGAAAGAATCCATTTCTTATTTTATCCTGCCTTGTTTTTGAAGGCTTCTTCTAAGATAATCAAATTCAACTGTTATAATTTTATTCTTTTGTAATTCCATCAAAGACCAAGTTTCACTTCCATTTGACAAGATATTCTGTACTATGCTCTTATAAACTTATAAACTTTAATTTTAGTTTCCTTTGTAATATTTTTGTTCCAATTATTCCACGTAATGTCTTAGTTGCATTTTTTGTCATTACAATTTTAGTTTGTACATCTCTTTCACATGTACCTAAACATATAATTATTGACCCAAGGTATTTAAAAATTTCACAATTTTTATCTTCCTTGTTTTAAGTATGAGGTCATCCACATCCTTTCCCAAACACATATATTCTGTTTTCTGTAAATGTATATTCAGTGCCCATTTTGTATATTCTTCCATTAGTTTATTTATGATATATTTCTTACCTTCATCCCCTGTAAAAATTAGTTGACCATCCGAAACAACAATGATTGTAATATTTTTGCTCCCATTTCAGAACACTTTTTATACCATAAATTAAGAGCCTAGTTGGTCTATATAAATATTAAAAAGAACTGGCGATAAACTGCATCCCTGTTTCAGGCCTTAATTCACTGTGAATTCCTCCGTTAATATATTCTGTATTTTTACTTTAGCTTTTGTGTTACTATAAACCCTCCTAACAATATTAATCCATTTAACATGCATATTCATAATTTTCATTGCCGTCCATAACAATTGTCGTGGTACACTATCATATGCCATCTCTAAGTCAATAAAGGTCGTATGTAGTTATTTTTTTTTTACTAGGATTTTCTCTTGTAATTGTCCAATACAGAAAATATTATCAATACATGATCTTCCACTCCGGAATCCACATTGTTCTTCTCGTAAGTTACCTGTTATCTCTTTGAGTTTAAAATTTCTAATTTTACTAAAAATCCTAGCTGTTGAAGGTAAAAAACGTATACCTCTATAATTGGAACACAGGTTTTTATAACTTAACAAAAATAGGAGTAATGTACGATATATTCCAGTCTTCTGGGATATCGTCTCCAATTTCAATTTTATTAAAAAAGTTTTGTTAAATATAATTCTAAAATATCTCCTCCATGTTTTAGTACTTCTGTCTGAATATTTCCTGGTCCTGGCGATCTCCCATTTTTTGCCTCTTTCAAAGTTCTTATTACTTCATCTTCTGTTATCTCTGAAGTGTCAAATTTATATTCTACATCCGTATCTTGAAGTACCTACTGGTTTTTATGCAAGAAGTTTCCGTACTCTTTAGTTTTCATTTATGTGACATCTTCTCCCCTGGATAGTCTCCGAGACTTAATTGTTCTAACCTAATTAATCTGGTTTCTTATAAATGTCGTAGAGTTTGATCACAGTTTACTCGATACAACTGCCTGTTCGTATCTCTTTGATATAAAAATTTTCCCAGACACTTCATTATCAAATATGCCTAATTATGATCTTTCCTCCTCTCTTAAAGTAAGAAATCGGATTTTACAATTTTAATTGGAGGAATCAATGTTTTAATTAAATTTTTTTAAACATTTTTGAGAGTATTTGAGTTGAGAAGAGAGAGTCATATGATGAATAGGCTAAGGGCCTACTTCTCTTCCGAAGGAAGCCATGCTATCAAGTTTTCGCTCTGGAAAAAAAAAATCTACTCTGGCCAACTTTGGACTCGCGAATTTCATAATTGGAGGGAAATATTAGTCCTGAGTAGTTGATGTGAGGAATGTGGTATCTGATATCTAACCCGAAGGGTATCCGCATTTCTTGGACTCAAATAATTCGAAGATATGTAAAACCAATTGGACTAGGTACCTAAGATCCAACCCATATTTCTGAGACTGGACAACACAATTTTACGCTTTACTAATAGTATAGAGGACTGTCACCAAACTACTTGGCTAGCCCATATTGATCCTTTGGCAAAATACCTTTAACAATTGTCTTAATTAACCATGTCAGGCAACCAAAGAAACGAACTCATATGAGATAATAGAAAGAAATCAATAACCATTTCGAAAATACACCTTAGATAATTCTGACAGACATTAAACATTATCATCATATCATAACTACCTACCATAACAATTAATTCAACTAAGTTCTTTAACAATTAAGGTCACAAGCGTCACAGTTCGAAACTGGCGTAAATGGACCGATCAGATTTAGGTTTTTTTTACTTGACGTAAATCCACGAAACGGGACACACGGTCTTACTTTTTTTTCGAAGGATGCCATAACAAGGATTTTTAAGTCCTTTTAAAATGATAATGGTCAAAATAAACATGTTGTGAAGAAGAGTTACAGACCTTTATCCTGCATTGGATATGCAGCCCATTACAAAGTTTGGTATTGGCGTCATAGCGAATTTATCTATGTTATCAGAGTTCTGAAACATATTAATTTATAACATCGTGAAAATACATTAATTAATTAAATTATATCAATTATTAAAAAAATTAAAATAATAAATAAGTAACAACTTATTTTGTTTAATTATTATTTTATAAAGTATTTATGGTGGTATGGCTATGTCAAAAGAATGCAAGAGCAAAGATTGCCAAAACTTATCATGGAATAGATCCCAAAGCAAAGGAGGAAGAAAGGAAGACCAAAGAAACCTGGATAAAAGGCGTACAAGCGGCTATGATTATCAGAGGATTGCAGGAAGATCAATGGACAGAGAGAGAGAGAGAGAGAGAGAGGAATGACGTTTGGTTTCCGGAAGACGGCGGCAGCTGTCATGATACCGGATGATGATGAAGATGATGATAAAGTATTTAATTACTTTCTTCAGTTTGATATTAATCTATTATATATTATTGCAACAAAAACAAATAAGCATCTTTTGGCAACTGAAATGGATTTTATACGAAGGGCAGCAAGGATTTCAAGAAGAGAAAAAAAATTGAAACTCGGTTATAAGGCGGAAAACGAAGATTGAAGACACTATTTTAGATTATATTAAATTATGGATAATAAAATGGTACGGACATTTCCAGGGAATGGAACAGAATCGACTACCAAAATGTGTTTTGGAATGGAAACCTGAGGGAAGATGAGGCAGTGGAAGACATAAAACTTCCTGGAGTCAGGGAATAAATTTATACATGAAGGAGAAAACATGTACAACCACGAGATTAAATGCACCGACAAATTTGGCTATTAGGAATCGGACGATGTGAAAGATATTAAACACCAATGATCTATCTACAGATTATTTTGTTTATATCATTCTCCACAGGATTAATTCTTTGTGTAAATTAAAGTGAGTTTTATACATTCAAAATGTTCTCCTAAATTTATTTTGCTTTATATTATTACCCCATCCATCCATAGTAATTCTGTCCGACGGCGGGTCTTTCACTGCAATTATAGCATTTTCATGCTATGCTTTGCAGCTTTACTAGGGAATTGCAGGTGTGGTAGCTTCCCGTTGCTTTCCACACCGGTGAAGGATGATGATGATGATGATGAGAATGATAAGGATGATGATGAAGGCCATATGATTTCAGGGACAGTTTGGGCCTTAAAGCTTTCCTGACATTTGTCTTACAGGTGAGGAAAAACCCCGATAAAAACCTCACCCAGAAAAACTATCCCGACCGGGGATCGAATCCGGGCCCGCTGTGTGACAAGGCAGCACGCTACCTCGAGACCACAGCGGTGAACTTATTATTACGTAACGTATTTAATTACTTTCTTCTGTTTGGTTTTAATCTATTATATAATGTTTTGTTTGTATCTTCTCTTTTGCATTAATTTGTTGTGTATCAGAGTGAGTTTTACATTTTGAAATTTTCTTCAAAATTTGTTATGTTTTATATTATTTCCTAATGCCTTTAATTACCTTCTTCTACATTGTTTTGTCTATTTTATATCCCCTTGTACTAATTCTTAATCTTTTTATGTGCCAGAATCTATTTTATGTCTTAAAACTGGTTCTTACATTTAAACATTTTGTTTCCCTTCTTCCTTTAACTAAAGCTTTGTAACATACACACACACACACACACACACACACACACACACACACACACACCACACACACACACACACACACACGCACACAATCACACACACTCACACGACACATACACAATCAAAACACATACACATACACACACACATAGCCTATATATATATATATATATATATATATATATGACATGATAAGAAAAATAATGCTGGACGGGATTTGAACCCCGACCTCTGGATTGGTACTCCAGCATGTTATCCATTACACCATCCAGCAAATATAGTTCAAACATTTAGTTTTCTTATGTATGTATATATATTCTCCATTATTAAGAGATGGTCCACCGCTGTGGCCTCGAGGAAGCGTGCTGCCTTGTCACGCAGCGGGCCCGGGTTCGATTCCCGGTCGGGACACGTTCCTCGCTGAGGTTTTTTCGGGGTTTTTCCTCACCTGTAAAACAAAATGTCAGGAAGCTTAGGGCCCAACTGTCCCCGAAAATCATCCGGCCATCATCACCCTTCACCGGTGTGGAAAGCAACGGGAAGCTACCACACCTATAATTCCCTAGTAAAGCTGCAAAGCGTAGCATGAAAATGCTATGATTGCAGTTAAAGACCTGCCCTCGGGCAGGATTACGAGATGTAGCGAGAACTCGGTCTCCACTGCCATCTGGTAGCTACTATAACAAGTAAGCAAACTAAAGAGAATATTTTTACTTTATAGCAGTGACGCTTTATCGATTATATATATATATATATATATATATATATATATATATATATATTATTTCTGTAGCTACATTGCACCCGAAAACGATCACTTGCTCAATTATGGGTCAACACTGTGAACAACATTTATTTGTGTATAACATTTATTCTTATCTTTTATAAAATGAATATATTCATATTAAGTCTACATTTCATATTTGTTACAAAAATGTTTATTTCTTTATTTTCAATTACTATATTCTACAGTTTTGTTATCTTATTTACGTACATAACTTTCTAGGTAAGGTACCTATGAGTCGTAATGGAATACTGACAGGTAAATAAATTTATTTCATTAAAAATTCGACAGATTACAAGAAGCTTTTAGGTTAACGATGCGAGCAGTGGGTGTCAGGCGATAACTTCTGATGTCGTGGATTAATCGTTTGTTTTACTCGCACCTAGTGTGAGACAAGGTCGTAAATGTCAGTGTGGGTAAGTCCCCAACTTGATGCAGGGATTACTTAAAATTGTGAATTTCCACCACCCTATTTGCAAATTTCAAAATTATATTCATTGCGAAATTTCAGAAATGTTTATCATCTGTAGAGGAGAAACTAATAAACTTTAGATTTCAGGATGTAACTAACTCACTGACACTATCGAACCCCGTAAGTTCATGACGGCGCTGACACAAGCTTTCTACGCATCACTATCCTGAGCTAAAGTTTTACAATCAACCCATGTATAATTTACTTCCCTCAAATCATGGTTAATGTTATTCTCCCACCTCATTCTTGGTCTACCAACTGGGCGTTTCCCCTCTGGTTTTCCTACAAGAAGTTCCCAAGCCCCTCTTTCATTCCCCATTTGTGTCACATATCTTGTCTCAGGCCTCCCGCTGTGGTCTCGAGGTACCGTGCTGTCTTGTCACGCAGCGGGCTCGGGTTCGATTCCCGGTCGGGACAGGCTCCTGGGTGAGGGTTTTCTCGGGGTTTTTCCTCACCTGTAAGACAAATGTCAGGATACTTTAAGGCCCAAACGGTCCCTGAACGCTACTACATATTATATACTTTTTTGAACCCACTTAGTATCAAATCCGGATCCGATAGTCAGGCTTGCTACCACGTGAGCTTAGCGCAACTAACTCATAAATGCAGCTAATATGATAGCTAGATTCCAAAAGGTGAACTTTTCAATTAAATTATGTAGTATTATATTTTATATAAGTAGGCCTAAATGCATTTAGAAGAGTTATGACAGAAATATATATAAAATATTTCATTTCTTGAAAGAAGGCGTGGCAACCAAATTGTACCTGTGGAAAGTTACGAGCACTAACTCTTCATTTTCGCATTTGGCTGAACGGAACATATTTCTTATTAAGACACAAGCCACGAGGAGTGACTAATAAAAAACACATAAAATCTCTTTTAAACAATCTACCTCTGAACTTGTTAAAACGTAGAGGGTTATAACACAAATTTCCTTCATGCCATCAAGTATAACGACTTCGGTATAAAGTAAATCCAATTCCATGGCCCTCTAATATTATTTAACGACGTGTAAAAGCCAAGATACTTAACATCAACATCAATTCGTTACTTGATTATACTTCGCCCTATCAATAAATTTGATGCACACAATTCAATTTTTAACCGTCATTTGATGCTTTAATCAATTGCCTCCCCTTTATAATCGAATTTTCGCTTCCAGCAACCCTTTTTCTCCACCTATTAAGTGAGCAGTCAAATGGATTCTTCTATTCGATAGTAAGTATGGATATCAGTGAAGGAGAAATTCTAAAAATTATACACATTATAGACATTTATAGTCCTTTGCACTTTTAAAATAATAAATTATTTAAATAGATATATTCATTCATAACACTTACCAAACTATATTCGTTAATTAAACGATTTAAAGATAAGAGTTGAGTTTAATTAGAATATCAGTACTGCACTATTGTATCAAAATTATATATATATAGGTATATATATATATATATATATATATATATTCACTGTTCAATTTTCTGGATCTATTGGTCAACCTCGGTTATTTATTTATTTATTTATTTATTTGCAAATGCCCCAGCTTGTCTTTCGACTTTCCTGATGTTCTTTCCTAGCATGGCGTGCTTATAACCCACTTCTGAAATTGGGGCGCCTGGAAGGTGGGGTTACGTTGCCCCGATAATATGATGAGTGATGATGATAGTGGTGCGCCAGGAGAGTCCCTAATCCTAAGCTTAATCAAAGATGAATATGAATGATGATGATTGCGATGGCCATATGATTTCGGGGACCTTTTGGGCCTTAAAGTTTTCCTGACATTTGTCTTACAGGTGAGGAAAAACCCCGATAAAAACCTCACCCAGAAAAACTGTCCCGACCGGAGATCGAACCCGGGCGCACTGCGTGACAAGGCAGCACACTACCTCGAGACCACAGCGGTGGACGATTAACTCGGTTAATTTACTTACTGTAAATAAATACATAATATCTAACTAATTTACTCAATGGCACTGTCGAACCTGTATGTTCATCACCGCGCGGACATAACCTAACCTCTTCAGACATTCCTGTTCTTTAATGTTTTTCAATCAGCCTCTCATAATCTACTCCACTCAAATCATGGTTAATGTTATTCT
This sequence comes from Diploptera punctata, assembly GCA_030220185.1. Classification (NCBI taxonomy): domain Eukaryota; kingdom Metazoa; phylum Arthropoda; class Insecta; order Blattodea; family Blaberidae; genus Diploptera; species Diploptera punctata. The sequence continues at coordinate 968,895 of JASPKZ010005671.1, read as the reverse complement.
CCCACCTCATTCTTGGTCCCCCAACTGGGCGTTTTCCCTATGGTTTTCCTACAAGAATCTACCATGCCCCTCTTTCATTCACCTTTCGTGTCACATATCCTGTCCATCTTAGTCTACGAGACTTCACTATTCTTATTATATCTGGGTTTCCATAAATATCATATACAGCAGTTCACTGTTGTATAATATTTTCCATTCGTCTATCTGTTCATCTCTCTTTGGTCCAAACAATTTCCTAAGAATTTTATTCTTAAATACTCGTAATGTTTTCTCCTCCCTTAAAGTTAGAGTCTATGTTTCATATTCATATAACTGGAAGAATAACAGTTATAAATATATTTTTTTTTTCAGTTTAAAGTTTTCTGACAGAAGTTGGGACGACAGGAGTACCGGCAATGTATAATACAGTAGCATGCATTTCCAAAATTTAGCCTAGGGCCTATGTTTAATTTCTTTATGCATCACATTCCTATCTGAAATTAATGGTCCTAGTATTTGAATTCAGTGACTTCTTCAATATTTCCTTCATTTGTCATTAACTATCCTTTTCCATTATATAATATATTTCCATCCATAGTAATTCTGCCCGAAGGCAGGTCCTTCACTGCAATCATAGCATTTTCATGCTATGATTGCAGCTTTACTAGGGAATTGTGTAGGTGTGGTAGCTTCCCGTTGCTTTCCACACCGGTGAAGGATGATGGTGATGATGATAAGGATGATGATGATGAAGATGATGGCCATATGATTTCGGGGACCGTTTGGGCCTCAAAGTTTTCCTGACATTTGTCCTACAGGTGAGGAAAAACCCCGATAAAAACCTCACCCAGAAAAACTGCCCCGACCGGGGATCGAACCCGGGCCCGCTATGTGACAAGGCAGCACGCTACCTCGAGACCACAGCGGTGGACATTATATTTCCATATGTGAACATATATGTTTTATTGATGTTTACTTCCAGTCCAAATTTCATGGTGTTACTCAATATTATAGATACATTAAATAACACTGAGCAACAAAAAAATAAACTATTTTTTGTCTCAGAAAGAAAAATATGTGAATCTGATAGTATTTTTTCTCCTGAATCAACATATGATATCGATTTTTCTTCATCACGCAAGGTTTTCGCATTTAAAATTTCAAACATTTTAATATTTTCTACATTCGTAACTACACAATATTCGAATATTCGGACTCACCTAGAAAGTAAGAAATGAAGATTTTCTGCTATATTTCGCCTATGGAGCATCACCCTTGATGGTCCAACAATAATCGGCCAACATATTAGGATTTCATTTGCCTTGATATCTCTTTTCCATAGCTGAAATCTCCTGATGAAAGTGTTCCCCGTACTCATCGCTCACTGCGCCAAGATTTTCCGGGATGAAATATGGGTTTATTAAAAAAATAATTATTTTAATCCATTAATTGAAATTGAAATTAAAAAAACTGTGGGTGATGTAGAAATTCCGAATACACATTTGAAAACACAAAAAACTGCGTAAGTACAACTATTGGTACTCATGAGACAAAAATCATGTTGACCAGTGTAATTCATTATTCAAATTTCTGGATCTGTTGTTCAGCATCATATGAGACCGGATAATTTATGCTGTAAATAAACACATACTACTAATCCTCACACTTTTAAATGCGTCTAAAAGTACTATAGTTTTTCGCAACATATCAATAACTAGATCACGAAAGTTGAGACAAAAATGGAGATTAGGTAACTAAAATGTCATAGGGTAAGGTGAAAAAATTTATAAAAGGCTATAAAATTGTATAACTAATTTTTTCAGAGCAAGTGTTAGAGATTAATTCACAATTATAAACATAATATGTAAGCTAATTAAGTACTATTTTTTTCTTTAATTAAAAATGTGTTTCTAAAAAATATCTCCCAACTTTCAACAATCAGTTCAGTTCAATTCCGAGGATAAATAATAATTGTAAAATAAATTAGAACAACATTTCTTTAAAATACCATTGATGGTTTGGTCCATGCAAATTTTAGTAAAATATAATCAGATTTTTTCACATGTATAGTACTTACTAGATATCTTATTTGAGGAGATGTGCTGACCACAGTTCACTGGCTGAGATCTGTAGGGAAATAAGAGAAAATAAATTAGCTTGGCCAATAAATTCCCGCTAGCGGAGTACAAATGTCTCCGTGATTAATATATGGAATATATATATATTTTTTTTATTAGATATTCCACATTACAATGTTTTTCCTTAAACCCAAAGCGATTTGTCGCCAGAGTTTCTTGTCTACAGCATCTTCTGCCCTAAAATCTCTAGCTTCCATACTTCTCCTCACTCCATCTATCCAACGTTCTCTAAGGTCTGCATCTTCCACTTCTTCCATTAGCTTTCCAATGAAGGATCATCTATGGTTTTCTATCTTCTTTGCATTCTTATGTTATGAGGTGTACATACCATTTAAAACGTTTTTTTTCTGTTTTTTTAACTTGCATAATTTCCCTTATTGTGCTGCTTCTGACTTTAAACCTTCTTGAAATTCTTGTCGATCGCCTTAAAAAATCAATTTCTACTGCTAAAAGCTTGTTGGCTTGTTTTCTACTTACTGTCCAGGTTTCGGATCCATTTAATAAAATGCTTTGTAACAGAACTTACTTGATTACATTCAATTAAATGAACATCTAGAATATATCGCTTATATCCATGAGATGGATAGTCTAAAATAAGGTGTATAACAGTTTGTTCAACAGTCCACCGCTGTGGTTTCGGGGTAGCATGCTGCCTTGTCACGCAGCGGGCCCGGGTTCGATCCCCGGTCGGGACAATTTTTCTGAGTGACGTTTTTATCGGGGTTTTTCCTCACCTGTAAGACAAATGTCAGGAAAACTTTAAGGCCCAAACGGTTCCCGAAATCATATGGCCATCGCAATCATCATCATTCATATTCATATTAGGATTAGGGACTCTCCTGGCGCACCATTATCATCATCATCACCCATCATATCATCGGGGCAACGTAACCCCGCCTTCCAGGCGCCCCAACCTCAGAAGTGGGTTACAAGTACGCCATGCCAGGAGAGAAACCAGGAATGTCGAAAGACAAACCTGAGGCATTTGAAAAAAAAAAAACAGTTTGTTCAACAATACCACAGGAGGCGATATATTCATTTTGAGATGGAATATGATACATTTTTAGATAGGATTTATATTAGCTTGAGAATACAGGATGATGATTATGATGATAATGATAAGGATGATGATGGTCATATGATTTCGGGGACCGTTTGGGCCTTAAAGTTTTCCTGACATTTATCTTACAGGTGAGGAAAAACCCCGATAAAACCTCACAGGTGTATATATATATATATATATATATATATATACCTTCAAAATGCTTAATATAATTGTTATGCTGTTAATATTTTCATTGTTTGGAACTTGTATGAATACTATATTTGAAAAACAATGTTTTTGCGCGATAGTGCGTTTTGTCATACTTACCACCAATGGTGACCATCATAGAAAGTTCAACTTCCTACATTTCAGGGTTGCCAACCTAAATAATTATACTGTAATATTACATTTACACCCACGTGCGGGAAGTAAAACCACTGCCCTCTATGTATACTACATACAATGTATATATAAAAAATATCCAAAAGGTAGTGTTAATATGCAATATACGAAACAAATCACTGCATTTTAAATGAATTGAAATTTATTTGAAACAATATAAAACAATAAATACGTACTTGCGGCCATGTTATCAATAACTGTTCTCCTGTTGTTTCAACTAATAAACATTGCCCACACTGTTAACGTTAGTCAATTGTTTGTAATGAACGCAAATATTTCCAACAAAGATGTTATTATTTTACTATTATTTATTATTTTTAAAACATCCGCGCAAAATTAATGTGTAACGCACGTTTGTAAAGTGTTTTACAGAATCTCGGAAATTAAAAACCTCGCTGTCGCTCGATTTTTAAATATTTTCCTCGATTCTGTAAAAAACACTTCCCAACCTCGCATCATAATATACTGTTTACTATAGTATAATAAATCAGTATGTTTAGATTGTTTGTGAAAGGTTGTACACTTTATAAATTAGGTCTGCTTATTATATTGCGGGGGCGAAAGATACCTAGTGACTGAACACAGCAATCTCATACTATGAGCTGTTATTTGGCATAACGACATTTGTCAGAGAATAAATATAAATAATATCTTCATCATGGTGTAATAAACGTCATTGCACTTGCCTTTTATAGCAAAACAAAGAAATGTAAGTATGGCCCGTATTAAGTTGACTCCATTACAACATGCAGGGTTATTGGCTAACAAGAAACTAAGGTAATGGAGAATTGTTCTTAGAACAACTTAACAGAAGCAGTTACAACTTTAACTTAATGTCTTTCTAACAAAATTCCGAGAAGAACGACAAGGTGCAACGTCTCACATTCCTTTAAACGAAATTTGAAATTCGACAAGTAAGTCGTTCGAACTTTTAAGTTATGAAATTAAATATTCAATTACACCGTCTGATAAGAAATGTATATTTTAAGTACAAACTCCTTACTTACTCACTGGCACTATCGTAGGTTCATGGCCGCGCGGACATAAGCTCTCCATACATCCCTATCCTGAGCTAATGCTTTCCAATCATTCCCTGTATATTCTACTTCCCTCAAATCATAATTAATGTTATTCTCCCACCTCATTCTTCGTCTACCAACTGGGCGTTTTCCCTCTGGCTTTCCTACAAGCAGCTTCCATGCAAGTATTTTATTCCCCATACGTGCAACATGTCCTGCCCATCGCAGTCTTCGAGACTTAACTGTTCTTATAATATCTAGCTTCCTATAAAGACTATGTAGTTCATTGTTAAGTAGTCTTCTCCATTCACCTGTCTCTTCATCTCTCTTTGGTCCGAAAATTTTCCTAAGTACTTTATTCTCAAACACTTGTAATCTCCTTTCCTCCCTTAGAGTAAGAGTCCATTTTATTTAATATTACTAACAATATTGCATGCCGAAACTTATATTCAAATTTATTCCAGAGAAGGGTTGTGATATAGCAAGGCCGTGTTCAAAAAAGTATCTGCCTTTATAACTGCAAGGCACACAATTCGAAGCTAGAATCCAATAATGGCAGATGGACTTCCTGCATGAGTAACAGCGGAGTCGAATCAAACGGGACACGGTGCGGACGGCAGGTAGTGAGAGTTATGCAGTCTAATAATCCAGGAGTTGTATTACTTTCCGATAGTCAAATCAGAGATTTGGCGCTGGATTTTAATGCCTTGCAGTTAAAAAAGGCGCATTTTTATGACTTGGCTTCGGTACATCACAATGCTTCTCTGGAAGAAATTTCGCGGTAGTTCCCTTGCAAGGTCATTAGCATCGCATTTCATGCATGGGCGTAAAATTACCGATACATTATGCTGAGAGGCCCTTTTGTCAACCTTAAGGTACTTACTCAGGTAGCTCAGTTGGTAGAGCACTTGGTCTAGAGAACCAAGGGTCCCGGGTTCAAGTCCCGGTCTGAGCGTATATTTTTTCTCTTCAAATATGATTTATCCATCATTGAGATGTACGAAATCCATAATAAAAACTTGGAAAAAGCCGTACTGGCTGTAATGTATAATTCCCAAATATGTCTTCTTAATAATAGGAGCCGCCATTTGCAAGATAGAAGCATGGCTTCACAGCATTTGGTGGATGGGAATTACAATGTATATAGAGAAGGATTTGCGTTTGGATCGGTACTTGCTCAGGTAGCTCAGTTGGTAGAGCACTTGGTCTAGAGAACCAAGGGTCCCGGGTTCAAGTCCCGGTCTGAGCGTATAATTTTTCTCTTCAAATATGATTTATCCATCATTGAGATGTACGAAATCCATAATAAAAACCTTAAGGTTGTTTTATGTACCGTAAATCTACAACACTGGACCTACGGCTTTACTTCCGTTCCGCAAGATCCCATAATCAGGATTTTTACGCACTTAAAAATTCCATTACTGAATTTATTTATTAGTTCTCCAAGATTTTGATATTTTACAAATGTATGTTAGGGCTGTAGTTAAAATATAAAAGAAAATTGAACATACACATAATTACAAATATTAAATGAAACAAAAATAACAAATGAACGAAACAAGAACTAATAAAATTAAAACTTATAAAGTAATTAATAATAATTTTGAATTAAAAAATGGTGAAAATAGTATTTACAAATATTTTAAATGCTGTGTAGCAACATTTACATTTTAGAAAACCAATTATTGGATTTCGCAACACTTGATCACATTCAATTAAATGAACATCTAGAATACGGTATATCGCTTATACCCATGAGATGGACAGTCTAAAATAAGGCGCTCAACAGTTTGCTTATCATTACCACAGGAGCAGATATAGCCATTTGGAGATGGAATAAGAAACCTTTTTACATAAGATTTAAACTTTTCATGTCCAAACATAAATTATGTTAGTACAAAAGAAGATTCATAATATTTCACTGACTATTTAACTCATGCCTCAAATGGGAGTCAATGACCAATCACATTTCAATTATTTTTTATTTACAACCAATCACATTTCAATTATTTTTTATTTACAACCAATCACAGTCGTGTTTCGCCTAGAATTTACCAACTAAAGTTTATCATAATAAAGAAAGCATCTCCTTTTTTAACATTCTGAATAGGTCATAAGCATTATTTTGCAGTGACTGACTCCGTAAGAAATACCGCTACGAGATTGTATATATAGTGCATGAATGTCAACATATAGCGCATGCAGGAATTAATATAAAAACATTTGTAGCAATTAATTATACCACAAAAAACACTCTTTGCACTTTCTTAAATTTTTTTCTCAGGTAATAATCCAGAATAATATAACTGTCATATTTAAATCATACATCAGAAATGAATTAATATACAGTTTGATGTGTTTCATTTTTTCTCCACTAGAGTGCATTCTTACAATATTGCGTTCCTTTGACAATAAATAATATTAGGCCTACCTGGTTGCAGTGATGGACAAAAGAAGCAAATGAAGCGTACCAATCGTTTCTCATTTGTTTCCAAACATCGCCGTTTACTTTTAAATATATAAATATTTTAAAATAACTATATTTAAATAATGATTTGTGAGTAAACAGCTTAATTTTATTCGTTAAATAGTCCTAATAAATGCCACTCTTGATTTCCAAATTCTCTAAATAAATTCGCTCCTCACTTCGTGAGTCGTGAATTTATCGATAATTTGGAAATCACTCGTGGCATTACTTATGAAAAACTATACCAGAATTTGTTATTTGCCACTAAATAATCATTACTTAATAAAATAATAATTATAAGCACATTTATAATCTTACCTCAATATTACATTTCAAATTGTCTCCGTCCCGCGCCGTAGCCGAGCGGTTAAGGTAGGAAGCCTTGGCGCAGAGCTACGGGACTTGCGCTGGTTCGAGTCTCCATCGGGGAAGAAATTTTCTCATGGTATTTCGGCCAGTATGGGACCGGTGCCCACCCAGCATCGTGAGGCAATTGGATAGCTACAATAAGTAGCGGCTCCAGGTTGAGGAACCAGCTATAACGGCTGGGGGACTCGACATGCTAACCACATGTCACCCCTACACTGGCTGTTGATCATCTACCTCTGTGATTGACACATGTGGATGTGAAGGGCCAGCAGCCGGCTGGTAAAAGGGCAACCGCTGAAAAGTGGAAAGACCCTCAATCGGAAATTGTCTCCTCTTTCACCTTCTTTGCATAAGATGTTAATTATATATATATTTTTTTTTTATCTGGTAAGTTAGTCATCCTCAACTAAGTTATTAAATTTCTTCAAGTTATTCTAATATGGAGGCCTTTCTTTGCATGTTGTTTAGAGCAGTCCCGTTTTAACATCCAGCAATAGTCAGCCATCATGTTAACACTCCACTTCCCTTGATACCTCATTTCCATATATTTTATATACTGATACAATCTTTCGCCCTGTTCATCACTAAAATCAGGGAAATAATTTAGATGGGATAGAAGGAAATGTAGGTCTACTCTGATACTCATGTTGCAACCAATCTGTTTGAAATTTTGTAGCATTACTTTCACTATATTAACATAATTTGAGTCTTTTTTTATTTCCAAGGAAATTAAAAAAATATATATATATTTCTGAAAGCATTCCAGGCATACTTCACTTCTCGACTCATAGTATTCTCGAACTGACTGTCCATAATCAGTTTTCGAATTTATGGTCAATGAGTACACCAGCTTTAATTTTTTAATAGGATAATGAAGAAAATATAGCACAAAGGTATTTACAGCGCTCACTGTCTTATTTAGAGTTTTCACAAATTATTTCATTAAACCTAATTTTACATGAAGAGGTGGCAACAATAGTTTTGAGGGAACAATAAAAGGTTCACTTCTTATATTTTTTCACCTAGTATTAAATTAGTATTTCGTGGCCACTGTTCCCTTTCCCAGTGTTCTGACCTAGCAGTGTTATCCCATTCACATAAGACACAAGGATATTTTGTGAAACCAGCTTGCTGAACAAGTAATAGTCCAATAATGGAAATCTCCACACACTAGCCATAGATGGTTTTCGTACTGCAGTTTTTGTAACAAAAACTTTATATTTTCATATGCCTCCTTTAAAACAAACGACTGGGTCACAGAAATGGAAAGATGAATATTTCCATTATGAAGTAAAACACATTTAAGACTTTTTTTTGAGAAGAATCTATGAAGAATCTCCACTCTTTGGAATTATAGCTTACGTTATAAAATTTTAAGACAGAAGGTAATACACTAAATGCTCTTCTTCAGAAAAAAAAAAGACAAGTTCCTTCTCACGATGCATGTAAGATGAAAAGTTCGTACTCTCAGCCAATACTTTTTTCATTTAACCTAGAGCATAACAGTTTTGCTGATTCTTTAGGCAAACTTAAATCCCTCACTAATTAATTTAGCTCACATTGATTAAAACATCTATCATTATCAGAATTATATGGTTCATCGTCCACTGAAGATTCAGTTGCAGTGCTCCTGGATGCAGACGGTAATCTATCTGATTCAGGGTGTAAGGGAACCGGAAGATCAGAAACATGAGGTACGGACCGAATGGCAGAGGGAATGTTAGGATATAGGCCTACAAAATCTTTCTTGTTTTTAGCATTATATCCTGCTGCATTAACTCTGCAGAAATAACAATCGTCTCCATTATTTGTAGGTACCCTCCAAATCATAGGGATGCCAAAGGGAAATGACTTATTTTTTTCCACTTTTCCAACAAATTTTAAATAAATATAAACATAATGTAAAATATAAACATAATAATAATTATATTATTTCACATTTTATAGTTGAAATTATAAACTCTTGGGCCTTTCTAACAAACGATAAGCACACTGTAATATTACAACAGTATTACGAAAAATATTCAAAATATACAATTTTGAATTGTAAAAAGTTCTGACGTGTTACGCACAAACGGATTTCATTTTTGCAATCAGTGTGAAATTGTGATTCAGAAATGCTCATTTATTAAAAAAAATCCATGCAGAACTGTGTAATCTATCTTGAACTGTAGGAAAAATACATCTTTCTTGTTACTGAACCATTGGCACTACTTTCCCAAAGAACAGACCAGAGTTTAAGAGTTTAATTTTTAGCTGTTTCTTTACATAAGAAGTATTAAAATAATAAAAATTAATTTATTATCAGATGATGCAGCAATCTTAGAAAGTTCATCAGCTCTCTCATTTCCTTTATATTCAACATGTCCACGAACCCATACCAAGCATGTATGTATCATCATCATCATCATCATCATCATCATCATCATCATCATAATCCAGAGATGAAGCCTGTTGGCTCGTTCCGGTTTCATGAAAGCTAGAATTGTTAAAATTGAAAGCATATATCCATAGTAATTCTGCCCGAGGGCAAGGCCTTTCACTGCAATCATAGCATTTTCATGCTATGCTTTGCAGTTTTACTAGGGAATTGTAGGTGTGGTAGCTTCCCGTTGCTTTTCACACCGGTGAAGGATGATGATGATGGCCATATGATTTCGGGGACCGTTTGGGCCTTAAAAGGTTTCCTGACATTTGTCTTACAGGTGAGGAAAAACCCCGATAAAAACCTCACCCAGAAAAACTGCCCCGACCGGGGATCGAACCCGGGCCCACTGCGTGACAAGGCAACACGCTACCTTGAAACCACAGCGGTGGACCATATATATATATCATAATTAAATATGATTTGTCAAATTTCAACTGCGTTAAGGGAATGGAATGGATGATTGTTATAGTATTAAACTTGTAATTTAACTAATTTAAGAAAGTAGCGTTTTTGTACTTTAATGTATTATGTACATTCCTTTACTGTTAAAATATGGCTACTGACTAACAGAATCCTGTTTTTGTATAAGTTGCGGAGTTTGTAAATAATTCGAAGTGTCATAATACAAAACTATATTATATGCTTCTTATTAAGAAGTATATAAGAAATATAAAGTAGAAATATAAACGGTGTATGGAGACAAATTCTAATTGACTTATTTATTTACATACACAATTTCAAAGTTTACACATCTTTTTGTGAACTAAAGCTTTATTTTTCTTGTCCACTCGTCCCTATCCATCCATTCTATGCCCTCCAGTCCTGTTGTTCTCATTCGAGTTCATATTTCTTGCATCCATGAGTTTCGAGGTCTTCATTTCTTTCTTGTTCCAGGTGGACGTATTCCAATGAATTTCTGGGTAACCTTTCTTCTTGCATTCGTCGTAAGTGCCCATACCAATTTAATTGTTCATATCTTATATAATCCACCATTGAATATTTAATTTTTTTTTTTCGTACGACTTTATTATTTTTTTATTTTGAGCATCTTGCTGCTCTCCTTAAGAAATCCATTTACTTCAATAAAAGTTTTTGTTCTATGTTTTTGTTTAATTTCTATGCTTCAGCTGCATTTGTGACAGTACTTCTCACTATTGAATTGTATATTTGTAATATATGTTTCCTTATTACACATCTGTTCCATACGACATAATTTATTGCTCAACAACGGGGATAATTAACAGTATAATGAAACCATCTTTAGTACAGGAGAACACAAGATTACGCCTTTATAAGGTTCTCGCAAAACCAATATTAAGATATGTTGGTGAAGCATGGACAATACGAAGAAGAGATGAAAGCCGAATAACAGCAAATCAGATGCGATTTATGCGCCGTACAGAAGGCTATACAAAGTGGGACCATAAAAGAAATGAGGAAATTATGGAAGAGTTGGATGTAGAACCCATTCTTCACCACATACAAAACTGCCAGAACAACTGGAAAGCCCATCTTCAACGAATGCCATCTCATAGAATTCCAAAAGCCATGCTTCGTTACTGCCCACAAGGCAAAAGATCACTGGGACGTCCAAAAAAGCCCTGGATGGAAAACTCCTCTTTCAGAACGTAACAGGCCACATGGTCTAATACTTGCATAGATTATGCTGATGATGATGATGACCTTTTCTTCTTCTTCTTCTTCCTTCCAAGTATTAGGCCAAGGCCTGTTACGATCATATAGAAAATTTTCCCTCCAGCGTTTCATAGGACGGCCCAGAGATCTTCGTCCTCTTGGTATATAATAATAAACAGCTTTGGGGATCCGATTTGAACTCATTCTTTCTAGATGATGTTTCCAATTTAGTTGGTACTGTTTAATATATTCCAAAATTGGCGTAGTCTTCAATTCTTTTAAGATATCGGTGTTCCTTTCCCGATCCCATCTGGTGTAACCCGCTGTTCTGCGCATGAATCTCATTTCACAAGCCGTTATTTTGCTTTCATGTTGTCTTTTTAGTGTCCATGCTTCACTACCATAGGTCAACACTGGTCTAGCCAAAGTGTTATATAAACGTAATCTGGTGTTTTTTTGTACAAGGGATGGTTTCATAACTTGATTAATAATTTCCAAACTTTTATTATTAATGACTTTTTTTAATGTTCTTAATGGCACTTTCTTGTCTTTTATCCCCAAATAATCAACTTTATAATTATTTTTAATATGAAATGAAAAATTATTTTTATAAAAAACCATTAGCTTAAAAATGTGGGGTTTAATTTCCTATCGAAGGTACAGGTTACAAAATAAGTACCACAAAAATAATCAGTTATTAATGAACATAAGGTTGTAGTAATTAATTTGCAATGATCGAACTGTTAAATTACATTTTATGAATTATATGTTGTGGTAATTTTATTAATTAGGTCTATAAAAATATCATTATTGTGAGGAGGGACTGTGGACGGTAATATTTCTCCACTCCTTGCTCACTGTTAATTACTGCAAGACTCCTACTGTTTCCAAGGTTACCGTCTTGCACAGCCTCACAACAACAGTGGCATTAATACACGCACCTCTCCAGTGGACGTTCATATTATTAACGACTGTGCTTTCGCGTAAATAATGTGTTTATCTTGGTAATATTTTGAATTTGAATTTATCACAATTAACACCACGCGTATCTCATTTTATGCGTAAACTGTTAGAATGTAATGTAAAATATTGTATTAAATTTCCTTAATGGATTCATGTTACGTATTTAGTTGTAAATTTAATTTTAGAGGCTTGAAATGTTTAAGTCATCCAGGAATGTTCTTGCATTGTGTAGTTGATTAATGTGATATTCAAAATTTCTGTTTTTATTTACGGGAGACTCGTCCAGTAAATTACACCGAGCAACAAAAAAGAAACTTTTTTTTTGTTTCAGAAAGAAAAATATGTGATTCTGATAGTATTTTTTCTCCTTAATTCAAATATGATTTCGGTTTTTCTCCATCATGCAAGGTTTCCGAGAGACAGGAATTAATAATTTCAAACACTTCAATATTTTCTACATTCGTAACTACACAATATTCGAACATTCGGACTCACATGTAAAGTAAGAAATGACAATTTTGCTATATTTCGCCTGTGGAGCATCCTCTTGTTGGTCCAACAATAATCGGCCAGCATATTAGGAGTTCATTTGCCTTGATATCTCTTTTCCATAACTGAACTCTCCTGAGTTAGCTCATTTGGTTTTATTTAACAATGGACACATGGACGATAAAACGTTTATTAAAAAATAATTATTTAAATCCATTAGTTGAAATTGAAATTAAAGAACTGTGGGTGATGGAGAAATTCCGAATACACGATAAAAACTGCATTAAGTACAACTATTGGTACTCATGAGAGAAAAATCATGTTGACCAGAGTTATGGTCCAAAGGAGGCGCGAATCCTACAATACAAAAGAAGAAAAACTAAATAATAATATAAAATTATGGAATATTCACCTGAAAGGTCCGTCTCCTCGACTTAATTAATTATTTAACTGTAGCGCTTTCGGGACTTATCCCATCATCGTCAGGAATCATCGTTTTGAATCCTGACGACGATGTTCCGAAAGCGCTACAGTTAAATAATTAATTAATACTGAGGAGACGGACCTTTCAGGTGAATATTTCATAATTTTATATTTTAATTTTGAATAATACCTCAACGGAACACATCATGAATCTTATAAAAGTTAAATAATAATAATAATAATAATAATAATAATAATAATAATAATAATAATAATAATATATTCAACTCGTGTCCAACTCAGGATCGGGTCGAGGATGAGAAGAGATAAGCCTCCTATATAGAGGTCTGTGAATGACAAGTGTGCCGGCCGACCACGCCTGACACACCATCACAGGGGCGGATGGATGAAATGAAACGAAATGGATGAGATGTGTTTGGAGAAATTGTGGAATTAAATTGTGGCAGGAGAAAACGGGAGAAAACCCCGAGAAAAACCTGCCCAAGCTCCGTTTCGTCCACCACGAAACCCACATGGAATAACCGAGACTCGATCTCGGGACCCCAGCGGTGAGAGTCGAGTGTCTACCTGCTTGCGCCAAGTAGCCGTCTTAAATAATAACATTAAAAATTAAAATAATAATAATATATTAATTGAAAAAAATATATTCTTAGGATGATTTGCAGCTTTACTAGGGAATTATAGGTGTGGTAGCTTCCCATTGCTTTCCACACCGGGGACCGTTTGGGCCTCAAAGTTTCCTGACATTTATCTTGTATGCGAGGAAAACCCCCGAAAAAACTCACCCAGGAAGTTTGTGCCGAACGGGAATCGAACCCGGGCTCGCTGCGTGACAAGGCAGCACACTACCTCGAGACCACAGCGGTGGATATATTTTATGTCTTGTTTATTGTTCTTACCCAAAGACTTCAACGTGTTCACAATTCTTGCATACGTTTTATTTGTGGTATACGTAGATTTGATCACGTTAAACCATCCCTGGAACAATTGTCATGGCTTCGTCTTCAAGATCGTAGAACCATCCATTCCCTATGCCTTCTCTATAACATATTACACACATCATTACCTTATTATTTATCACACCGCTTCACTAAACTCTCTGATACACATAACTTAGATACCCGATCCCTTGAGCACAGTGTCCTTTATATCCCTCCTCATCATACTACCTATTATTCGAAATCTTTTACAGTTTCTCTTGCTAGAACATGGAATTCACTTCCACCCTATGTCAGAGACTGCCAAACTTTACCATCTTTCAGAAATAAATTGAAAATAAAATCACTAACAGAAACAACTCACTAATATTACTTTTTAAGAATTAATAATGCGTTTTTGCATTATTTAATAAAATAGACTTAGGATTTGTTAATATATTTACCTAATGCCTTGTATAAAAAGCATAGATTAATTCATTGTAGTTTATTACTTTCTTTGTATTTTTTTTTCTTTTCTTTTTATGTATAGTAGATTCGAGCTGTTATTCCTTTCTGTATTCATTGTATCATTAATTTAATTTTAATTGTATTTAGTTTCATTGTATTATTATACATTGTTTTCATTATTATTCAATATGACAGATAATTAATTGTTCAATGACTATTATTGTATTTTTTTTGTATTCATATGTAACATATGCTTGTTCTGGTGAGTGGAAGAGAAGACCACATGGCCTTAACTCCACCAGGCTAAATAAATCTATTCTATTCTATTAGCGAATCTTGTGGATATTTATTGGTATAAATACATTGTAATCTACACGAATGTCCGGGTTTGGCAATTTTTGTTGTAGGCAAGCAGTGAACAATATAAAAATGATATATCTAAGAACATCTCTCAAAGTTTTTTTACCTTTTTTTAACCAATGCTATCAAGTTGTATTTATTACATTTCTGGTATTCTTTCCTGCAATTGAGGAATTGTAATCCACATCTTCAATTGGGGCGCCTGGAAGGCGGGGTAACGTTACCCCTATGCTATGATATGATAGGTGGTTGACGATAATGAAGCGCCAGGAGATCCTTAAACATACATTTAGCCTAAATTCACACCATGAGCGTCCACAGGAATTTTTATCTTGATTTTATTTTGATCTGACAAGGAATCTAACTCTGGACTCTATTAACTGTAGTCAGAAATTCTGACCACTAGTCCATGAGGCTGATCACATCTCTCAAAATTTTATTAGAAATTATCCGGGCGGCGTAGTTCC
The DNA here is from genome assembly GCA_030220185.1 of Diploptera punctata. Lineage (NCBI taxonomy): Eukaryota > Metazoa > Arthropoda > Insecta > Blattodea > Blaberidae > Diploptera > Diploptera punctata. The sequence goes on along the minus strand of JASPKZ010005671.1, from coordinate 953,305 downwards.
ACTTTCACCCGTATATGATTTGAGTTTACAGAAATGGCGCTGAGGGTGCATTTGTAGCCTAGGAATTTCATTTCACAAGATCCGCCGTAACTGTGTAACGACAAACAAGGTTCAATAAAGATCCACCAGACTCAAGAGCATTATAGGCCCATTTAAAGTTTTTCAACGTCCACTACACTGTTTGTAAAAAATCACCAAACCAAACCAAGGCAATCATTTAGAATCACCATGATAATTAAATTGATGATGAAACCGTGATTAATCGTGATAATGATTGTGGTAATGGCAATTTAAACTATGTGATCAAACAGCCCTAGGCCTATATAATTTTTGTAGGACATCAACATCCATCCATAGTAATTCTGCCCGAAGGAAGGTCCTTCACTGCAATCATAGCATTTCATGCTATGCTTGCAGCTTTACTAGGAAATTGGTGTGGTAGCCTCCCGTTGCTTTCCACACCGGTGAAGGATGATGATGATGATGGCCATATGATTTCGGGGACCGTTTGGGCCTTAAAGTTTTCCTGACATTTGTCTTACATGTGAGGAAAACCCCCGATAAAAACCTCACCCAGAAAAACTGCACCGGGGATCGAACACGGGCCCGCTGCGTGACAACGCAGCACGCTACCTCGAGACCACAGCGGTGGACGACATCAAGATATGGTACTCAAAATCATGGACCTAAGTACATTCAAGTTAATTAATTTTGTGGTTATACTATATCATAGCCTCTTTGGAAAGAAATTTCCATCCACTATTGTCTGCAGCAGACAGTTGAGGAGTTCACACAGAGCACGCAGAATCTCCTGAAGATGTCTACGCAAGCAGTAGACGAAATGTCTAGTTTCAAGAAAATGGACCACGGCCATTTAGCTCGGAAGTCGAACCAAACAGGAATCAAGACATCGGCCGTGAAAACCTACAATTTTACATAATCTTCGAACTTTTTGTCATTTACGACCATGGTACTTGGATTCAGAACATGGATAAATGTCGAAGCGCAACTTTCTTTTGTAGGGTAAAAAACATTGGGTTTGGAACATATTTGTCTTGTCTTGTAAGCCCATGTTTTCCCTTAACAGAGATTTAGGCGCTCTCCCCCTACAGGGAAGAATTTGAACCATACTAATTTACTTACACTTATTTTCGTATAGATGTAATTTCAGTGGTCAGTGGTCAGCGTTCCGCCTCATACTGATATCTAGGAAACCAAGGTACTAGGACGGGAAAATTAGGTAAATTTTGCTTAAAGGCCTTTTCATTCAGGCTTAATGATCTTTTACGAGCCTCAAAATCTTCAGACTCGGGACCCACGGTTTAAAGTCCCTCCCAGAGGACTTGTTCCTTGGATGTTTCCATCCTAAAAAAATCCATCGACCCCGGCCGGGTTTGAACCCACGACCCTCGGGACCAGAGGCAAGGAGCACAACCACTAGTCCACCGCGGCGGATCATATTTGTGCTTAGCAAAATTTTAAAGTAAAAAATCAAGATTTATTACATTGTTGCATTAAAGAAGTTTCAAATGTTGAGCATGTACAGAAGCAACACTTGGGCGTCTGGTTGCCAAGATAGCCGCGGGGCATTGTTAGCTATATTTGATTTACTCCCCCAAAAATGAAATCTCGCCTGGTAACTATATCTCCTTCTCTTTCCTCCATTTTTTGTATCTTTAAAACATAGCACGTTCTTATAAAAATCATTATCAGGATAAAGGCGTGTCGGTGAAAGTTCTGTACTTTTATTTTATTGTTTGTTATTATCCCATTCCTCACAGAGATTTTGATATAAAATATTGGATATAAGTTAGGTCTAATTAAACAAAATTTTAGCATTTACAAACCGTTCATTTCGATAAATAATTAAGAAAAAATAAATTTGGCATTGTTAACAAATGGGCTGAGGAAAAAACATACATTTTCTCTAGTGTGGGTGTAAACTTTCGAATTCTTTGATGGAATTGCACTGTTACAGATGGAGATATCACAAAACAATTCACTAGAGCGGGTGAAAGCCAGATATCTGAAGGGAGCTCTAGGAGTACCACAGAACTCAAGATCGAGGCTAGTGTATGAGCTCACCAGGGAGACATTTTTGATAGAGGATCTAAGATGCGAGATAATTCTCCCAGCGAATAACGCCTATAAACATCTCTTACGAGACCTGCACGAGAAGAAGAACAGCATACCGGAGGACATCTATGGAACGTGTGCAATGCAAGATAGGACCTGGACGGAAGCTAATCATGAAATGCGACACGTGACAAGATTGGCAACCCATGGCTTTCACCACAAGGTGTGCAGCAACAAGACCTACCACGAACCAAATGACAAGTGTGTGTGTGTATATTATGCTCGGAATTGTGTGACAGATACCATATTATAAAGTGTAAGAATAGACAGAAATACATCGCAGCGTATAGTAAAGACAAGTAATGTACTTAAATTCATGCCCGGTGTGTGCGTATTTCAAATTATTATTATTAAACAATTCCTTGCAGAAAAAAGTCGGTGGCGGTTTTCATTGTTAATACATTTTAAATCAACATTCTTCGTCTGAGAACGAGATTTGTTGATTACCTTTAGAAGATTTAGAATAAACAACGTTTTTGTTGATCTTGATGAAGATTTTCGGGCTGTAGGCCGTGGTCGTGAGGCTTGTAGTTCCCCGACGTTTCGCCAGAGACTGCGCCTGGCATCCTCAAGGGTTGTCTTGAGCAGTCTCTGGCGAAACGTCGGGGAACTACAAGCCTCACGACCACGGCCTACAGCCCGAAAATCTTCATCAAGATCATCATAGCAACTCCGGCCGTGAAAATCTACGTGATTACAACGTTTTTGTTGTTGATGGATCTTAATATTTCCATGAACAGAGGATATTTTATCCTAGGGAAATAACACATAATAAAAGTTTATAGAACATGGTTTTAAAGAAAAAATGATATAAGGTTCAGAAAAAAAAATCAAAGAAAGTACTCTTCAAACTGAAAAGCAAGTAAATAAGAAATATAAGTCATTTACATATCATTCTTTCGCAAACATTAAGTTAAAAAATTCAATAAATTAACTAGAAAATGATTACAGACTTAATAAACTAATTACGGATAACTAACAATGAAGAGATCAACAAAGACAACAAATCAGGAATTTGCCAGATAAAATACGGTGATTGTCAAAAAGCCTAACTAACTAACTCACTGACACTATCGAACCCGGAGGTTCATGGCCGCGCGGACATAAGCTCTCCATACATCCCTATCCTGAGCTAATGTTTTCCAATCATCCCCTGTATAATCTACTTCCCTCAAATCAAAGCCTACGTAGGTAAAATAAAGAAAAGAAACTTTAACACTATAATAAAAAAAATTAGAAATTCAAAAAATGGGGGGGGGACTGAAATCTGCTGTAGCTGCTCACGCTTGGTCAGAAAGACAGGATATTGAAGGAAAATCAAAATTAATTAAACAGATAAAGCCAAATAACTCACAATCTGGGCTAAGGTCTACATTCATAATATGATAAAATTATTAATTTTGAAGTTCCAGGGAATTAAGATTTGGTTTGGAAATTCATCTGTTAGCCAAAAGAGGGAAGAAGAATCAATTTACTGGAGCGCCAATCGTCTTTTCAACAGTCAGATGCTGGTTCAGAATTGAAGAAGTTTAACTTCTGAAACCGACCCTCTCGAATCGACAAAATATGAGCTGAGATGTAAATTCTGACTCCATTTAATGATATTACTATCGTATAGTTTGTATTTTATTTAACACGCCCTTTAACGTCTCAGAACATTATCGTCATAATTCAAATCTGCATTTGGAAGGGCCGACAAATTTGATCTCAAACTTGAGGTGGACGGATCCCATGGCTTTACTTCCCTTCCGAAGTAAACAACGCTCAGGCTTTTTTTTTTATCTTCGTTAGTTTAACCTCTCCATTTGTAGGCACTTTTACGGCCACTCACTCCACTCACTTCTTACAGCGACGTGACCTTTCGGAAGAAGAATTTTAACTTCCTAAATCAAATAGGCCTACATACTTTTTGATCCCACAAGAAAATGGAGGGCCTCCCCGGATGGGTAATATCTGATTGGTGGGCTATTTAAGACAATACACAGGCCTAACATTCATCTATACAATCAAACTAAACAAGGCTCATATTTTATGGATAGGGCTAAATATTATGACAGATGGAGACTATTAGGGCTTTAATGTTCCCTGGAATGTATCTTACATTTTTTATAATTTATTTTATTATAAATGAATTAGTCTATTTTATTGAAAGAGAGGTTGTGACGATTATTTTTAATAGAATTGCAATACATTTTTATTTGATTGAATATATTACTACTTATGGGATTTATACTTCTTATTTCTTCGTTAGTAATTCTTTGGATGAATAAACAACCCGAGAAAATGAAAAACACACCCTAGAAACTTGTTCTGTCTGACTGAGGATCGAACACGGGCTCGCTACCAATTATATAATCACTAGACAACAGCGGTGAAAGATCGGAAAATTTATGTCCTTAAAATCTACGAAAAGCGATCCAGTTTGAACCCCAGAACTTCGGAATCAGAGGTGATCATAGTAAACACAGATACATCAGGATTGACAGTTATCAATGTGTTTATCATACTTCTCGTAAGATTGATTTTTTTAAATAAATTATTATGAGATGCTTAGACATGTTTGGTTATAGGCCTAATCCATCTACAATCTCGGCTATTTCCATATTCATTTTTCTTCTACTAATTCGGCCAATATTAAATTTAATTATTCATGAAATAATGATTAATGATTAAATGGAACGTGATAATGAAATTTACTCTACAGTGTGATTGATGACTAACAAAAGTCATGAACTCAGGACCTCCCAAATACGAGTCTCAAAATTTACCGTCAGAACCAACTTTTTCGGTAGAAGAAGTACTTGTGCAGAGTGTCTCAAATTAATGTATACACTCTTTGAAACTTGTTTCTCAACAACGAAGTGAGACAGAAATACAATTTTCCTTAAACTTTTTTAAGCACGTACATGTTCAAAATTTACACCTTCTGCTACAGAACACCCCCAACAACGACATCGAGCAGAGCGACATACCGTCTGGATTGTTACTAATGGGATATAATTGATGGCATGTTCAATCTGATCTCTCATTTCCTCCACATAAGTATGAAAGTGAGGTGGAGTCCCGTCTTGTTGGAAGTAAACCTCATTTTTATTCTCAAAGAGATCATTAAGACATGGGATCGTGATTTCTGTATCGGCACTCTCGTTATCAGTGGAACTGCTCTTTCTTTCGCACCAAGTTTTCAGCACCTCTTGCACCGTTCCATCGACTTCAAACTTGTCTCGAATTTTTTTTATTGCTACCCTTGTTTGGTGGTGGTGTACCAAACTCAACCCTCCAACATCGTTCAACTTCAACAACATTCTCCATTTTCCAATAACACTTCAGCAACCACTTACGTTCATCGAATGATAATTTCACCACCATGTTTGTTTATAAACACATGAGCAACGATATGATTTTCCATTGTCATCTAGATCATACACAATAAACATTGTATTTCTGTCTTATTTCGATGCTGAGATATAAGGTTTCAAAGAGCGTATACATCAATTTCAGACACACTGTTTTCTAATCTTTGATAAATCCACATTTAGCTCAAACAGACGTAGGCTATATAAAAATAAACAGTCAATATTCCCAATTCACAAATTAATGATTAAAATGGTCAACGCTTTTCTACAGCTAAGCTGTCATCCTCAAGACCAGATATTGACTGGTCTTGAGGATGACTCTTAGCTTTAGAAATATGTTGACCATTTTAATCATGAATTGGTGAATTGGGAATATTAACTGTTTATTTTAATATTTTATCACCAAGGAGATCACTTGTGTATTAAATACCTAGGCTATATAGATACACATAGGGCCTATATTATAATCAATTACACATCACAAATAATATATCTTGCAAGTTATAATATCAAGCAGGGAGCTAGGGTAATGGAACCTTCTACTTATTTATTCTTACTGTAGTTTCATACTTCTTGATGTGCTTTCATGAAATAATATATTACGATATAAGGACGGAAGACAGTGTTTTTTAAGGATAAGAATATAGTTTATTTACAAAAAAGTGTTATATACAGTATTGACACCCGAATGATCAAGTGCTCCTGCTGATGTCAATATTGTATATAACATTTATTTGTAAATACAATTTATTCTTATTCTTAAAAAAATTACGGATGAGTTGTTACGGATGAATCGATAGACAAGAATTTTATTTTGTACTATGTTGCATTTTTTACCTTTAATTAAATTAATAATATTGTTTAAATAAGACATCATGTGTAGTATTATGATGCTCAATTCAGGGCCGCCAATTAGAATGTCATATCAAATATAGAGGGAACTTCAAGTGATGATTGCGAATTACCGCAAACGATTATAAACATCTTAATTCCATAGAACAAGTGTAGATTAGGCGTAGTGTATTTTACTCGAATAATATATTGAGCAGAGTTTAATAAATATAAGTTGACATTAGACCTAATCCAAAAAGTATCGTGAAGTCAAGTTAATTATTAGTCGGCGGATGTTTTAAATGTTCTATCTCAGGACACAATCCTCCCAATATTAGGTATGTGAGGTATGTATAGGTGTTAATAGTGAGTGGAGAACATATTTTAACGACTCACCTCATATATTTTCAAATTTCTTTGATACCGGCGGTTTCAGACATTATCTTGTCCCTCTTCAGTCATAGCTTCCACTGATGAAATTCTGTGGTTGTTGATTTCTCTAAGGACATCACCTCTTGTGCTGCCATCTTTCGTTGGTATTATAAACTTTGTAATTAAATTTTTATCCACCGGAATATCGAAGTTCATTGAAGAGGGACAAGATATTGTCTGAAACCGCCGGTATTAAAAAAAATCGAAAATATATGAGCTGAGTTGTTAAAAATATGTTCTCCACTCACTATTAATGATATAACCTCATAATGTTTACTTCCCAATATTAATTTAAATATGTATAGGTGTTGTTTGTACAATGAAAGGTTTCTCTTTATAGTAACGTTTGTGAACGGGTTTTAAGGGTAGGCAACGCTATTCAAAGTGGAGAGTCTGAGATTACTGCTTATGTTAAAATGAGTCACTACATGCTACATTTTAGTTTTTACGTTGGCGAAGGTTGCTTGTGGTAAATGATTTGAAAACTGTAATAGTTCATTTTCCACACTCATTTTAATAAATTAAACATATAAAATAAGAATTTAAAAAAATAGTGGAGGTCCGGCGATAGTATGACTAGAACAGGGTTCCATTATTTTTAATGGTATGGGAATTTGTGGGGTTTCGATTGAACTATTCTTACCATCAGGTAATTATGTCAAAATACTCAGTTTGAACATATCTGAAACTTGTGTTGATCTGAGTCACTCTGTATTTTACTTAAATTAAATAGAAATGCAAATCATGGAATAAATAAAATCACAAATCCGGTATTGAAAATCAATCTCTCTATAGGTAGCTGAGCACCGTAAACAAATGTACCTGTGGAGATTTTTCCCCGATTTTTTCGAGATAGAAACAAAAATATATATAGCCTACAGCTATTAACAAGATTGTGAAAGCAGTAAGTAATTCGATAATGATATGCATCGACATTTCACATGTTGACTTTTATGAAAGGATATCGAATGAAGGATGCATTTGGGGATGACGTTATTTCTTCACATTAATATCATGATAATTGTGTTACTGTTTAACTCATCAAAGTTTTATATGATTTTCATAAATATTTATTTAATTTAACACTAGCTAATACCCGAAATACGCTGCTACGCCTAAATAAATCAGTTTTTACATTTAGTTGAATAAGTAAAAGGATATATATATATATATATATATATATATATATATATGTGTTAGGTTCTCAGAATATCCATAGAAAAAACTAAGGTAATGGCATTCCAAGGGAAAAATCAAATAAGATCCAAAATAGTAATAGGAAACAAAAACATAGAACAGGTGAACCATCTCAATTATCTAGGATGTGACATTTCATTTAATTATGATAATGATATAAGTAATAAAATAGCAAAATTCCAGGGAATATGTGGTACGATAAAACGATCACTAAATAATAAAACAACAAGAGAGACCCAATTGAAATTTTATAAAACGTTGGCAGTACCGGTACTGCTCTATGGATCAGAAGCCTGGATACATAAAAAACAAGATCTAAGTAGGATAACGGCGGCAGAAATGAAATTTTTGAGATCTGTTAAAGGGTGCACTAAGGAAGACAGAATCAAGAACACAGAAATAAGACAGGAACTTGAAATATTTGCAATAACTGATAAAATAGATACATATAGACAAAAATGGAAGCAACACATAGACAGAATGAACGAAGATAGATATCCAAAACAAATAACAAAATACAAACCTAAAGGCACCCGAGATGTGGGCAGACCTAGAAAGAGATGGGCTGAAGTCGGAACGGGTCAACAGACCTAATCCATGAATGCAGATAATGATGATGATGATAGGTTAGGTACCCCATGCTGTTTACCAGGCGTTGGCCGGAAATCTACGTAGTCCGATGCATATGGCATAAATGAGCTAAAATATTAAATTCGTTATTTTGAGTTATCCGTAAAAGAATACGCTGCTACTCTTTCCCGAGAATCTCTTTATTTCGATCTTCTTGGCATCAATGAAAGGTAAAAACTGTCATTGAGAATTATCCTTTAAAGATAAACATGTGCTATCGCGGATTTTTCTGTAGAGTTTTTTGAGATATTCAATTCTGTGTACAATACTTTTGTGTATTTCTTATGGTTAAGGCAGCGTAAGCCATTTAAGGAGAAAAAATGGGACTGTTTCACGTTTTTCACTACAAAGGGTGTTTTTAAGGGTGTAGGAGTTGAGTATCTCAACTCTTGTATAGCCTATGTTCATCCCGGGAATCTGCTGAACATTTTGCAAAAAAACCCATCACAATCGGATCAACGGTATGGCCTCGCATAAAGTACGAACAAAGAAACAAACATTCATATATATAGGCCTATATTCGATTTGTAACAGACGTTTCAATACACTGTATCTTCATAATGAATGCCATAATTACTGACTTACTTACTGACTTACTTACTTACTTACTTACTTACTTACTCACTGGCACTATCGAACCCGTAGGTTCATGGCCGCGTGGACATAAGCTCTCCATACATCCCTATCCTGAGCTAATGCTTTCCAATCATTCCCTGTATAATCTACTTCCCTCAAATCATAGTTAATGTTATTCTCCCACCTCATTCTTGATCTATCAACTGGGCCTTTTCCCTCTGGCTTTCCTAGAAAGCTTCCATGCAAGTCTTTCATTCCCCATACATGCAACATGCCCTGCCCATCGCAATCTACGAGACTTAACTGTTCTTATAATATCTGGCTTCCTATAAAGACCATGTAGTTCATTGTTATGTAGTCTTCTCCATTCACCTGTCTGTTCATCTCTCTTTGGTCCAAAATTTTTCCTAAGTAGGCCTACTTTATTCTCAAAAACCTGTAATCTCCTTTCCTCCCTTAAAGTAAGAGTCCATGTTTCGCACCCATATAATTATTTGTATAAATTTATTTACATTTATGACATTCGTCTGATGGAGATAGAGTGTATTGAAACAACAGTTATGAACGTTAAATAAAATAAATATTTATAAAATTATATAAAACTTTGACAGTTTTATTTATAAAATACATAATGGAATTTCAACAAGTAAACACAGATTTAATTGATTACTGGTTAACTCAGTTTTCTCTCCACCTTTGAGGCTTCTGAGGTTTATCTCCAAAAGTAAATGAACCCATAAACATAATTATTATCTCTGAGCTTATAGTGAATTACTATGTACCTGCAGGGCATTTTGGTTCCCGTACGTAGAGGGGATCAATTAGTTTCTTCTTATGCATATATTACGTCACGTGAATGTATAATCAGTTTAAAACTGCAAGTAGATACGCTCGGACAAGTCATAATCTTAGTAAATACGGATGCTTCATTGCCAACGTTGTTTATGTAAAACACCAAGTTATCTATCATTATTATGTACCGAACTATTACTTTGTTAGCTTCCTGAAGTAAACATTTAGGGACGCAGTTTGAACTTTGAAACCTCTAGGCTATACTAATCGATAACTTTCCCGACTTGTATAGGAACGAAAATGCGCTGCCTAATTAGGTCTATATACTGTGTTGTCTTGTAAGCCCATGTTTTCCCTTAACAGATATTTAGGCGCTCTCTCCCTCTACAGGGAAGAATTTGAACCATATTAATTTAGTTATACTGTTATAGATGTCATTTGAGTGGTCCATGGTCAGCGTTCCGCCTCATACTGACATCTAGGAAACCAAGATAGTTCTAGGACGGGAAAATTCGGTACATTTTGCTTAGAGGCCTTTTCATTCAGGCTTAAGGATCTTTTACGAGCCTAAAAATCTTCAGACTCGGGACCCACGGCTTAAAGTCCCTCCCGAGGACTTTTGCTCCTTGGATTTTTCCATCCTAAAAAATCCATCGACCCCGGCCGGGTTTGAACCCGCGACCCTTAGGACCAGAGGCAAGGAGCATAAGCACTAGCCCACCGCGACCGATTATACTGTGTTACTTATGCTATTTGTGTCTCGCTCCAAAAATGTAAATTTTAGCATAAGTGTTCCTACATTTCTGATCGGAAATGATCGCTTGACTAGGCTTGGCTTGGCAGCGTTATCATAGTAACTGAATGAGTTAAGTAGGGGGAGGAAATCGCTGTTTTAATCATCAGCCGAGCTAGTTCTGTAGTGTCTCGGCAACCTGTATCACTGCATGAGTTTCCCAGCTTTTTATGGCATCTCGGTTCAATGTTTAGGCAACAAGACTTTGCTGGTTTAACTGTACTCATAAATATTTGATTCTTTCATTCAATTTGTATGTAGATCGGGCCAGAAGAGACCAATCTGTCCCTTCTTTAGGTGCTTAAAAATTCTAAATGTCCTAATTTGTACTTGGAAATCTTGTCTCCCCACTTTACACCTGATTAGCTGGTGCAAGCACACAAACAGTACCGGTACGGTAATAATTCTTTGATAAGACATGCAGTAATTACTTCAAAATGGCGTCTAGGTAGAAATGTGATTATAAAGTCAATATGTTACACATAGTTGTGGTTACGTAATTGGAGAGAAGTGTGGCCAATAGACGTAAACAAGGTGGAATGTGACCAACCAATAGTAAAAGGAAAACCACCACCACGGCGTTGTTTTAGCTGTTGTAATCTAACGTTGTCACGCGATGTTACTCTGCCCGCCTCCTGCCCCGGGCTTCTCTCTTACGCATTTTTCCTCCGCCAGTAATCAACTCTGATTTGGATAAATTGCTGCTCGCCCAATATTCATTGATCTCAGAAAACCCTCGGCCAATCAAACAAGCTTCTCTGTTCTGACCTGCTTCTCGCTCTAAGCTATACATATAAGGGATAGTAAAATATTTGTTTTGTTCAATGCCAACAACACTATCATTTCGACATTCTGGTATTCTATCCTGGCATGGCGTTTTTGTAACCCACTTCTGAGGTTGGGACGCCTGGAGTTACGCTGCCCCGATGATAGGCTATACGATAGGTGATGATGACGGTAATGACGCATCAGAAGAGACCTTAATCCTAAACTTAATTAGTATGTTAATGATGATAATGATGGCCAGATGATTTTTGGGACCGTTTGGGCCTTAAAGTTTTCTACATATGTCTTACAGATGAAAAAAAATCCTGAAAAAAACATCACTCAGAATACTTGTTTCGACCGGGGATCGAACCCGCGCCCGCTGCGTGACACGAAGTACAGCGGTGGTATTAGTCGGCCGCACTAGACTATTGCCGAGGGTCACCGGTTCAAAACCGGCCGGAGTTCTTGCATATATTTAGAATGGAAAAATCCAAGTAGCAAGCCGTGGGTCCCGAGTCTGATTTTCAGGCACGTAAGGGATCCTTTATTAGATGTTTTAATGTATGCTGACAATGTGGTTAATATTCAAGAAAATGAAAATAATTTTCAGTAGGGCCTATTCTTTACATCAATTAAATCAGTTATGCCAAGAATATAATTTTAAAATATCAAAGGAAAAAACGAAAATAATACTGTACATTTTGGGGAAGTGAACGCCTCCGAACATATAAGATCAAAAATCATAATAGACAACAAACCTCTGGAACAAGTAACACATTTTAATTATTTGGGTTGTAATTTTACTATGAAACACAAACTGAAAGAGACGTAAATGTGAAACTGTCAGTATTTCAAATATGTGGAATTATACATAAAACATTAAAGAACAAAACAAGAAGAGATACTAGATTGAAGTTTTATAAAACATTGGCAGTTCCTGCATTACTTTATGAGAGTGAAACTTGCGTAATGACAAAAAAAATTACAAAGTAGAATACAAAGCGTAGAAATGAACTTCCTTAGAAGAACAAAAGGCTGCACAAGAATGGATTGGTTAAATGATGAATATATAAGAACAGAGTTAAATATATATCCATTTAGGGCCGGTTGTACGAACTTCAGGTTAACTCCCCAGTTAGTCATCTGACGCTTAAGGCTAGCAGGAGTACAAAGTCAATATGCGTTGTACCACCTGCTTTTAACCGCCAGTTGCGTATACCGGTTTTAACTTAACTTTTCAGTTATGTTGGTAATGAATTCCAATTTCCCTCCGTATTATGTTGGCTGAATTGGGTATCCGCGCATCATCTTTCTTATGTTTTCTTATTTCCCATAGCAAAAATTCGTCTGCTTTCATTATTTATCCATACTGCATCAATGTTTTCAATTCTGATATAATTAATTTTATACTATATTATAGTTTATTTTCAATATTATAAATTAGTGTAGATGTACGTAGTTTTAAATAAATTGGGTTAGTTTCCATTTTCGTGTTATTCATTTTAATATTATTTTTATTTCTTTGAAGTTTGTTTAATATTATAACAATTCAATGTAATTAGGCCTACACGTAGTAATAGTTTTGTGAAATATATGTACGGTATAATTCACGCACACACCAAAATTTAAAAAGTCTTAAATAAATTGGGTTGGTTTCCATTTTCGTGCTATTCATTTTAATATTATTTTTATTTCTTTGAAGTTTGTTTAATATTATAACAATTCAATGTAATTAGGCCTACACGTAGTAATAGTTTTGTGAAATATATGTACGGTATAATACACGCACACACCAAAATTTAAAAAGTAATGCGATGTTTAATTATATGAAATTCAAACTTTCTCATATTTGTTATAAATAGAGAGAGGAATTTTATAAAATTTCATGTTTTAAACTATTTGTCAGAGAGCGCTGAGGTTAAGTATCTTTACATTTTATGATATGCAGAATCAAATAAGACCAACAAAAAACTTCATATTTCATAATATTTTAACAAAATGTTCATATTTTAGTGAAAATTTCATACTCCTCCATATTTTTCAACTTTCAAATTCCGATATTTTTTTTTCAATAAAAGTTCTAGGAATTCATTAAAATATTTTTGAAATGAATGTATTTGTGTAATTTTTGACAATGTAATGTGGTAGACAAGTGAAAATTTATCAGTATCTTTATAAAAGCAAATAATTGGATGATGAGTCACAGAGTGTCAAGTTCGATGGAGTTTTTTGTCCCCCAGAACAAGATCATGAGCCTAGATGAATAAGTAGAATAACAATATTGGAATTTTCTGTAGTCAGGTAGCTGTCAGTTCGTTCTTGCTACCTGAGGACAGTCTTTACTCTGTGAACAGATTACAGAATTGAAATGTAAGAAACTTGAAGCAGTGCTTTGTGAAATTAGTAACGTTGATGTAGGTTAGGCCAGCATTTTTCTCACTTACATCAAAGTATCAAATATAGCATGATACGAGTATCCTCCCATAACATCATGTGATGTTGAGCATAATTTTTCATTCTGCAAAACAATTCTGACAGATAGGCTGTATAGTTTACTATCACAAAATATTTTTAAAAAATCCTATCTATGTGTTATGAACAAAATTAATAATTGACAATTTGATTGTTCATAGCACAAGTAGACCAAGACTAGACACTATGCAAGACCTATTTCATATATACAAAAAAAACTAACGTTAAAATAATTCTAACTACATTTCACCATGTTTATAGTTCAATATTAAATGTAACTGTAATTGCAAAGAGAGTTCTGAAACAATCCCTAGATTCAATTATGGACTAATAACTTTTAACATCTTGTTTCTCCAAATATGACATACTGGAATGGTTTACTTGTATTCTAAATCATCCAATTTAATGTTATTGTTACATTTGCATCTACATGAATTTAATATCTTCATGCAATGTAAAGATAGCAATAACCCAAACTATACCGGTACCTACTCTAAACTTTGTCAGTGCTATATTTCATGGAAACTTGTTAGTTTGGGTTGCAATGTTTTGTTTCTTGCATATGTTTAAATTTCATAATTAAAAATCATTCAATACATTAATTAATTGTATTATATATAAACTCTCAGATTTGATTTATGAAATAATTCCACTACAGTCTTGGGAGGCCTTTGGGGTAGTGGCATGTTGAATTTTCCATCCTTCTAGACAAAAGGCACTAGATGTCTGCCGGGTTGTCAGATCTGCCTGATGGCTGCATTTGTGCCCAGAACATGCATATAGTACTCACTTCCATTAGGATCTGAGTCGATCCCAGGTCTACAATGCCATCAGAAGGTCTGGTCCAGCTAAAAATCTTGACCATATGAAGACTCGAACTCACGACTTCCCTGTTTGTACCACGTTTCCTTATACAACTATGCTATGGTATGATCCATTAAAATTGTTTCAGATCATGAATATGATATTTTATATTGGGTCAAAAATAATGAAAAATTATAATCAAAATACAGTGAACATTTTGATTTCTTGTGCTATAAATAAGTTCTGTTTGTGCTGTATGTACACTTATAAGTCGTAGTGCGTCTATGCATATAAATATATGTAAAAAGTTTAGAAAATAGTAGCTTCATTATATTTCTGTGTCATAATTTTCATATTTTGTCTTTACGATTTCATATTTTCTTATAATTTTCTTCATATAATTCCTCGCTCTAGCTATAAATAGCTATTATAAGTACCAAGATTTGTTTTTTGATTAACTGAATTTTTAATTTAAGATAGTCATCAGATGACTGAAGGCAAGTAAATTGTCTTATGTTATATATAAACCTATTTGGTTATTTTGATATTTTTTTCTATGTAATCTATGCCTATTTTGTTGGAAATTGACCAATTATAAGAATCTCAATTTTTTTTACATGTAGGCACACTAGAAATAAACTGCATAAAAATAGCCCAGTGTGAATTTCTGTTAATTTTAAGTTAGTATGATTTTTTTGTATTATTGCATTTTTTCCAAAATGAAGTTGCTTTATTAAATTTTTGTCCATTCTGTGTTGAGATCTCTTTACTGTATTATAATATAGTGAAATTTCTGCATACAACTACTCTTTGAAACCAATCACAATTACTTGGAAAGGATTATTCCTATGACTATATATTCTGATCCTCTGTAAGATGACTCTCTCTCTCTTCCCAACCAACGCCGATGCTTTTGATAAGTTTATAAATGTCTTACTGCCTGTATTTGGTCATATTATGTAATAAACCTAATGAAGGCTATATTCTTGTCACTGTGTGCCAGAGGGGTAGAATAGTAGTTATTTAAATCCTGTATCCCATTGAAATCTAATAATACAACAATTGAGAATAAAAATATTAACATTTTTTTTCCTATTTAGGCCTAACTATGCAAGACATTTGGTTTGTAAATTCAGAATCTTTCTATGATAGCTATTGATATATGAGTTTAGTCTTCAATTTGTACATATTTAAATGATAGTTAAATTAGTAACAGCAACCTCTGCTCAAATAAATTATCTTACCTGAACTCAGTAGTATTAATGTGCTTGCAATAAATTATATTCAGATGTTGATATTTTCTTCACATCAATTTCTTTAGCATAGTTAATTTTTTTCCATAAAATGGGGAGCTGGGCCATTGTTATAATCCCCAACCTGGAGGACCAGATGATTTTTGTTCAAGGTTTCCTTCCTCTAGGCTTTGACGAACCAACATATCCTTACAAGGCAGCAGTTGCCGTATCCTAGCAAGGAGCTGTCACAAAGTACTATCATCCAGGCCAGAATGAACCCTGGTTTTTTAAAGAGGTGTTATTCCTCCATCACTCCCCATTTCTCCTGGCTTGTGACAGGCAGAGTCTAGGTTGGCTGGAAATCCCTATACTATATTGGGCATTAAGCAGAGAGCAAGCACATAAACTATAGGCGACAGATGCAATTTTGGAGGAGGATTTCTAGAAATTCAAAAAGAGACAAAATTAGAAATGCTAAAATCACAGAAGTAATGGATGTTCAAAAAGACATTCCACAAGTTATTGAAGAAGACTGAAATGGTTTGGTCACAAAGAGAATGTCAGATGACAGGATCCTAAGATGATATTAAATCTTGAAGCGGAGGGCAACAGAAGAAAAGGGAGATCAAAAGAAAGTGAATTCAAGGAGTGCATAATAGGAGTATAGTGTCGAGAGGATAACAGAGTGTGATGCAGATAATAGGGATTTATGGAGGAGTAAAATTTACAATGGGTTGTAGGAAAACTACTGTATTATAAAGAAATTCCTAATAAAGAAGAAGAATGTTAACATTTTCCAATTATGGTGTAAAGGTCCAGATTGTATTCAGGATGAGGAGATATCCCCTATTAGAAGACTGCTTTTAAAGTAAATTTTTGATGGTCGACTTAAAGACCACCACTATACGTTTTTTCATTTGTATTTTATGATTGATTTCTTTCACAATTTGAACTAACATAATGCAGATAAAACAAATTTGAACGTTTATATGTTTTTAACATAATTATATCATCTCAAATTTTCTATCATATTTTTGACAAATTTGTTATTGATAGAAACTGTAGTCCTTTGTGAAACAACCAATCATAAGACAGTAGATTTCAGATTTTCTTTAGGGACAACCTTCTGAGGAGTAATTTATTGGTACTAGTTATGTACATTTAATAAAAACATATTACTCATACATTACTTTATTATAAAAAATTATACAATGGATATTCAACATGCTTATATTATACACAATAAAAGTAAACATCACCTACGTAAAATAAAAATAGACCACATTAAACTATTTTTCTACATAATATGATGAAACCCAAAGCATGAAAGGTGCACCAGGTGGCTTTGGAACACACACATATATTATACAGATCTTCTCTTCTCTATTGTAATTTAACCTCATATCTTATAGGTTGGGAGAGAGAGAGACTTTGGATCACACATGGTTACTGAGGACCTCCAATCCAGGACCTGCCCCAAGACAACACAAATATTTAAGACAAGATGCACAATTCACTCACATTCATACTAAACCTGGCGAATATGATGATCACAGATTGTTTAGGCCTTAAAGTTTCCTAACATTTGTCGTACAGGTTCAGAGAAACCATCAATAAAACCATCATCCAGGAAATCTGTCATGACTGGGGATCAAACTCAGGCCCTCTGCAAACAAAACAGTGATGCTAGCCCAAGACCATAGCCGTGATGTATATTACAAATAAAACTTTAAATAAACACTTTCTTTGCAGATGTATAAATACATTTCAGATAATTTATATTCATTATGTCCACCGCTGTGGTCTCGAGGTAGCGTGCTGCCTTGTCACGCAGCGGGCCCGGGTTCGATCCCCAGTCGGGGTAGTTTTTCTGGGTGAGGTTTTTATCGGGGTTTTTCCTCACCTGTAAATCAAATGTCAGGAAAACTTTAAGGTCCAAACGGTCCCCGAAATCATATGGCCATCATCATCATCCTTGTCATTACCATCATCATCACCATCATCCTTCACCGGTGTGGAAAGCAACGGGAAGCTACCACACCTACACAATTCCCTAGTAAAGCTGCAAGCATAGCATGAAAATGCTATGATTGCAGTGAAGGACCTGCCTTCGGGCAGAATTACTATAGATGGATATTCATTATAGGTGAATGAATGAATCTTTGGATTTCTGACTACAACAAGTAAGTCATGGCATAATAGTGGCTAGAAGAGAGGGTGCAGCACAGGCATGTGAGAATTTATAATGCATTTACAATATTTCTATCTGTACAGTAAAACTACACATAATTTGACCAATATCATGAGACAAACATTTAATATATCGAATTGCAACGTGCCTATTAGGATTGCATTTGTGAATATTATTAATGGCAGTTACCTGGAACATATTTACTTATTTTCTCACAAGGAAATTTAATTTGCAGTCATCTTATTTTTTTTTTGTGGCAGAAAGCTTAAAAAAAACTTGAAGAGAAAAACATAAACTACTGAATTCTGCTTATATGATTCTAACAAAACGATTATAAAATAGTATATATTTCAATATCCGGCTTGTGATCTGGGGATTAAGTTGCTCGTCCCAAGAGTCAAGGGTTAAAATCTGGCTGGGGTCGATATATTATTAGGATGGATGAATCCTAGAAAACAAAAAGTTTTCTGGGAGAAACTTAAAGTCATGGATTCCGAGTCTGAAGATTTCAGGCTCGTAACATAATCTCAGCCTACATTGGAGCAAAATTGAATGGCCTTTCCCATCCGAGTAAAGGCTTTGTAAAGACTTAATGAAAATTAGCAGCAGAAAACATATTACAGTAATTAAGACATTTTGTCTGTACATTCTTACCTCTTTGGGTTGTATTTGTCGAACATATGTTTCAAGGCTTCTGATTACAGTCTGTAATTGCTGACGATGGGGCTCAGAAGCCTTGAAACATATATTTTACAAAAACAACCATAAGAGGTAAGAATGTACAGACAAAATGTCTTAATTATTAAACAAACTTCTTAATGATACTTCCTATTGCATTTTAAAATACTATTACAGCTTCAAAAAAATCTGTCTACATTGGTGAAAACTTAATTTGCTGATATACAAGATAATATATTAAATCAGTGGTTATGTACAGTTTATAAAATAATAATAGAAACCTTTATATGGGTTGGGGAATCAAAATTGGACGTATATATCAGGGGATCCTGGCTCTTATGGACCATAGTACTGGTAATGATGATGCTTATGATTGACTCTCTACTCCATTTATACTAAAGAACATTTACTCCTTTTCAAACTGAGTCTTCAATGCACAATTGTTAAATATTGTCTAGTCATGTGTTAGATCTTCAATCTTTTTTAAAAACCAACAAAAATGAAAAGATTGAAGACTGCAAAAAATCGGGAATTTATCAAATTAATTGTAAAGATTGTGAAAAGATATACATAGGAAAAACAAAAAGGAATCTAAATACAAGATTAAAGGAACACCTCAGAAATGTTAAAAATGGAGAAACAGAAAAATCTGCAATAGCTGTAGATGCCTGGTCAGAAAAACACAGAATAGAAACCAAAACAAAATTACTTAAACAATTGGAAAAACCGAAGGAACTCACAATTTGGGAAAAAATTTATATATGCAAGAATAAAAACACAACTATGAATTTTGAAATACCCGGTGATAAGGAGAGCGGATTGATTTGGAAGTTCGTCGGTCAGCCATCAGATGGCGCGGAGGTCAGTCTGCAGGATAGGAGGCCATTGGACATCAGTTGTGAATGTAATACAACATTGAGAATATCACAAATGAAGTGAAGAAACTCGAGTCTGCTTGGGAGTTAAGAAGTATGAGGTGAGTGAAGAAGCAACTAAACAATAATATCTAAAATGTTTAACTGCACATCATACGCTTTTATTCCTTGTATGTTCCTCAGTATTGAACTAGCCTGGAGAACTGGTCTTTATGTGCATGCAGTCTAAGTCTTCGGTGACATTCGGGAATGAAGCGATGTAATATCCCAGCAAGCCTTCTAGAAAAAAAAAAGAATGTTTATGATTTTATCAGATAATCAAAAGTGACTAATATTTATTCACCATCAAATATAGACTATAGAACAAATGCATAATATTTTTAGTGGATTCTACTACTTTAATAACATTGTAATTTCTCAGACGTCATAAGCTAAGGGGCAAAATTATTATTTTCTGCTATATTAAAAAAAGAATGTTCCAAGAAAAACATAATGTGTAGCAACAATTGATATGTTACATCACTTTATGCATTGTAATTTGATTCCCTTTCAGTTACTGGTACACATTATTTTATTCATGATTACTGTATTAACAAGTTTCATTATTCTCATTATGGATGTATTGGATTACAACTCACCTCTAATTCTCATATAATGTTTTCACAGTTCATACCAGAACATGTTATACAAATACAAAATTTTGGGCAATTGCATACAAACGTTAAGTTGCTATATTTATGGCATTTCTTATTAACTCGCTTTTAATTAAATTAGAGGTTTCTTTATGGGAAGCCATATTATCTAATAAACTAATTGGTGTACACAAACTTGCAGTGCACCATAAGGCAAAGTTGGCTATTCTGTTTGAACAGTGACTAATGCAGGTGGACTAGAGGCATAGAATCTCCAAAACTGACTTATGCTGTAATAAAGGTCACCATTTATCAAATATACAATGAAAGTTGCTTAAACCTATGATGGCTGAACTATAGTTTATGACCCACTATGCTATACCATACAACATTAATATGACACTGTTACACTATTTACTTTTTCCATTTGTACTAACATTTCCTACTGTTTTAACATTTTGTAACGATTCTTAAAACATTTTTTTTTATATTTCTTATATATTTATCTATGTATACAAAATCTCTCAATCATTTCTTCTAAGTTCTACAGAGCTGTAGTGCATATGTGCATGCAAAAGGTTTTGTCAATATATGGCAAGACTAACTGTGCTATTGTATGACAATCTTTCACAATATAACTACTATTTTATTTTGTTTGGTTAAGAAGGAAAAGTTATTGTACACCAAATTAGATTATCGAATAATAAATTATTTACTTCATTAGGTTATGAAATTACAAATTAATGTACATCCTTTCTTTAAAAGCATGTTTGGGAACTTATTGTGAAGATTGATTATTCCAATAGCACAGATACTCATCTATCGAGTAAGTTCATAAGCTTTGAGCATCCACACAACTGTTATGTAGGAAAAATGGAAAAACTGCACTTAAACTAGCGTGAAATATTTTCAAAGTCCTATAGAACAACAGTGCGCATGCGCCAGAGTTTATAGAGCCAGCGATAACCCACAATCAAACTACATATCGATTATCATCCTCGGTTACTATCCGTCGCAATGAAATTTAAATGACCAATATTTGCAATAAATCTCCAAATCTATGTTTAAAAAATATATTAATAATATTAAAATTACCAAACGTTTATTAAAAACGGGTGTACACTCACTTATCACTCCCTCATATTGATCCAACCAGCGATAACCCAAAACAGCAATAGAAAAATTAGAGACTAGGTAATATACTCTGTGGAGAAAATAGCAGCATTACAATATTGAATAACAGTATCATAATATTGTGATTTGTATATTTAAATATATACTTCAAAATTGTCTAATAATGTTATAAAAATTGTTTGAAAAAGTTTAAAATATTAAGTAATGTTAGTAAATATAGAGGAAGAGCTATAGTTTACAATATAACTGAAAAATCAAGTGCTTGTAGAAGTGCAGTTGAGCCAGAAAAACTTTAGTTTACCTTCCCTTAATTTTTGTGTCCTACAGTGAAACATGTGCATGAGCATAAGTTTATAGAGTTGTCACTAGATGGAATCACAAAGAAGTTCTACAGAAAATTTAAAGAATTGACACTAGATGGAAGAATGTAGCTGCGACCAAACTTCAATACATCCCCAAACATTTGTTAGAAATGGATTTACACCAACTTTCTCCTTCCTAACTTAACAAAATAAATTATTTGCATATTATTTAATGAAGCATATACTAATCTGATATACACTAACCTGTCCCATCAGAACCTACAAAATGAACTGAGTGAACATCTTTTTCTGAGAATATACTTTTGAATGTTGGTCATTCCAATTTTCACAGATATCTTCACCATCTAGTATAAGTTCTTCTAGCGTTCACACATGTGCACAATGATTCTGCATACTTCAAAGAAATAATTGTGTATGGAGATAAATATTTAATACTTGTAAAAAAAATGTTATAAGTATTGTTGCAAAATGTTAGATAGATGGAAAGCTCTGTGGCCATCACTTAAGTGTTGGCGGTGAGCGATCCATTTTGATCCTCTTTAATAGGTAGAACCCCTGGTTCCTGTAAAATACAGTAGCACCAGTTTAAATTTTGAATTCAAATTTGAAGTTAATTAGCAGAGTGAAGTCGGAAGCGAAAATGTTTAAAAAAGTACAAAAGTTAGTAAAGACAGGAGTACGTAGAGCATCAGTATTACAAGAACATAGATGGAAAATCAAGAGGAAGATAATCTAAAGTCGAGCCAGAAAAATTCAAGGTGAGTCGCAAACTGGGGTTTCTACAAAGTGTTGTGTACTATGTGTCAGCTTTTAATAATGTCATAACTTCACAGTGATGTTTTGGGTATTCTATGCCAGGATTCCATCTACATTAGTCACTGTTCAAACAGAATAGTAAACTTATCCTTATGGTGCACCAGATTATCCAATAAACTATAAACTAATATGGTGTACACTTACCTGCCCATTTTCTCAGCTAATGAAATAAAATAAGGAATAATCTTTCCATTAAGCGCAGTGAGAATTTTTTCTAAGTCCCAGGCAGACACCAGACGCATGCACGACAAACGCGAAGCAGTTTACTCTATGGAATATCGCGATGCAGCCAACATTATACATGCTATTTAACAAACCTAAAAGCTAACGTAATGTAATTTAAGTACTCTAACTTATGAAAGACCAACCTAAAAGCTAACCTAACATAATTTAAGCACTCTAACCTGTGAAAGAATGCAACACCCAAAAATAAATAGTAAGTTCTCAAATTCTGAAGTACATAACCTATGTTGGCTGCACTGTTGTTATATAGAATATTCCTTAAAATCAATATGGTTGCCACGTCTTCATGTTACGTATATAGTTAAATATCATAGAAAAATGTGTTCAAGTAATCGTTAGAAAAAATGTAAAATTTGTTGTAAATGGTGGGAAATAATTTGAAAATAAAACCTTGTTGGCACATGCGCGTTGTGTCTGCCTCGGGCTTAGAAAAAATTCTCACTGCACTTAATGGAAACTTAAGCCAAAATAAGTATACGTGGTCTCTTGGCATACAATAGCCAGTGCATTTTAATAATAATGTGTCAATGTAATAACAGCTTGAAAAATTGGAAATTAAGTATAAATTTAGAGGTCCATGGTAGTACAACATAATCAACCTTGCATATTGAACATTCATACCATAATCACTACTGTAACTTAAGTTTAAGGTTATGGCACTGTAATATAATCTCAAAATTAACACTTCAATGTTCTTTTGTTACATTTTTGTGGGTATGTAACATATAGCCCAAATTACACTTGGATAGAAGACTATTTTTTATTAATTTTTTTACTAAATATAAAATATTTTACCTTTCTGTTGTAATCGATGTATGATCAGATCCACATTGAACGTAATTGCTTCGTTTCAAAAGCGAAACCAGACGAAACAATCTTCCATACCTTCTTCAAGATGAACTGGTCTCCTTGAGATTTTTCTGTAGAATGTTGAAAAAATTATGGTTATGTTACAGATAATATCCTGATTAATAATAATAATAATAATAATAATAATAATAATAATAATTTATCAATTTTATGATAGTTTAGAAAAAAGGTTATGGCACACGACATAATACACATTTTTTATTTAAAGTCAATGGCATAACCAACGTTGTAATTAAGATTTTAATTTAATGGCATTATAATATAACCTCAAAATTTGCACTTCAATGTTTTGTTAAATTATAGTGTGTAAAATAAAAGCAATTATACTTTGAAAAGCACACTTTCATAGAAGATTATTTTTTAAACTCCTACCCCTATTATAAAATGCATTGTATTATACAGTATTATCTAATGAAGCTACAGGTTCAAGTATGAGTATTAATGCTAATTCATGCTCATACCTCTTTAAATAAAAATGTTTAAATAATCACCTACAAATATTAAACAATGATTGTGGAAATAATAAAATACAAACGAAAAATGTTAAAATCTTACCTTTTCGTTTTATGTTCTAATCGATGTCTGATGAGATCAAGGCGAAAGCGGACGAAAAATTCTTCATCATTGTAATTTTCAATATGATCCGGTCTTCCCCTGATTTGTCTGAGTTTCCGGGTCTTTAGAAACATATCGTATAATACTTCGTCGTCACTATCAGAATCCAGAAATAAATTTCTAGACATGTTTCTGGCTGCCATTTTGGAAAGTTAACTCGAGTATTTCACAATAATCGGCTTCGAATGACCGTACAAAGTCTACCGAGTTTATGCTCCGGCTAAGGTGCAATACTGTCGTGGTACAACGCAATTTTGGCTGAATACTTGAGATAGCATGTATTCAGAACTTATACTGAGTTGGTACAACCGGCCCTTAGATATTACGCCGTTGTATACGTAGACTTTGTGTAGACAAATTGAAAAGAATTCACCAAAATATTGTGAAAACCATCTCTTTTTATTTAAAAGAAGGGTAGTAATTGTATTTTAGCCTGTATTTACTTGAATTGTTATAACTTGTTTTTATGATCAGATAGAGATCTGAATGTCACGCTTTGTATCGAAAATACTGAAAGAATCTGTTTGAAAACAATTCAGAGCCATCGTATCGTGACTCACGTTTTGTTTGCTCTGTCCATCATGTTGCTTGCATTTTATATTATGTACGGTGAGAATTCAAAATATCAATACTGAAGTTTTTTTTTTTTAATATTCCTGTTTCTCCTTATTTTTCTTCTCTTCCTCCTCATAGGATTACAGTATTTTGGATATAAGATTTTCCATCTTTGTTGTGGTGTTCCTGAGGATCGCCTGCCGGTTAAAATATCTCCTGTGCTCACACATTCTTTAGATGGTTGTCCCATTCTTATCCCATTTTTCATGCCCAATCATTTACTAACTTCCTGAATTTCTTACTACTATACTTAAATAATTTGCAAATTATATTTTTATTAAATGAAGTATGATATTACGTATATAAATGCTATTGAGACCTGGCGCCATTTTACGGCGAACAGTTAAAAAAAATAGACTAACATTTATATAGTCTGATGAACGGACCTGTGCCCCTGTAAGATATGCGAACTAAACATTAATTTCTTTATTAATTAAATAAAAATAAAACGTAGTTTTATTTGATTTTCATATTTATTATATAATTATATATATAACTGTTAAATTCTCAACTTGATTTGAATGAATCCCTTTGTTAAATTTAAAAATTTAAATAAATATTGTTGTATTGTTGCTTAGATCAGTTGGAACACAATTCATAATTTGTTAACATGTCTGAAGAAGGTACATTGTACCGAAACAGCTGTCACTGAATTATATAATAAATATGAAAATCAAATAAAAGCTACGTTTTATTTTTATTTAATTAATAAATATGGATTTTCATCAAGTAAACACCAACTCAATTGATTAATTAATTTCTTTTCTGCCTCGGAAAATCATTTCCCTCCCTGCATTCATATCTATCTCTTTCCTTTCACCCCTCCCACTACTCACAATTTTGAACCTTCTTGGGGGACAGGTTAATTGCACTTGCAGTCCAGTGTTGTTAACTCAACATGAACACTGTAGCTCGGAGTGGTGAAAGAAATATTACTAAGCAAATAATAAATGTCAATCAGCTTCATTAGACCTACTTAAATATGAAGAAGTAATAACTGACCTTACATTATTCAGTAATTTAACATTTTCCAATAACACATTTCCAATAATGGATCATATTATAATATTATAATGATATTGTGAAAAGAAAAATTAATGTCTGAACCAGGAATCAAACCGTGGACCTCTAGTTCTCCAGACTAGTGTGCACCCCCAAAACCATTCCAGACCTGGCACAAACATTAACAATTCTTTCCACGTATACAAATCTATAATTCTCGTTTCATCTGCTGACAGGTAGGTGTCACGGTTTGATTCCTGGTTCAGACATTAATTTTTCTTTTCACAATATCATTATAATATTATAATATGATACATTATTCGAACTGTGTTAAAATAACAGTATTGGAAAATGTTAAATAATATCGTTTACTGCTTATAAAAGTAGTGTAAAATTCTCAAATATAGATACTTCTAAACGAAGCCAGCCGTTTGCGGTGGTTGTGACACCTACCTGACAGCGGACGAAACGAGAATTATAGACTTGTATATGTGGAAAGAATTGTTAATGTTTGTGCCAGGTCTGGAATGGTGTAGTGGGCTACAGACTAGTCTGGAGAATTAGAGGTCCACAGTTCGATTCCTGGTTCAGACATTAATTTTTCTTTTCACAATATCATTATAATATTATTATTATTCAGTAATCAAGACCAATGTCACTGTTTGAGGGAAGTTTGGCAACATTCCTATACTCGGGAAGTTCTCCGGGCTGCTGTTTGACGTAGTGGGAGGGAAGTGCATGAAATGGAATGAGTACAAGCGTTAACTTTTCTTAGAACGACTGCAGCGCTAAAGGGGCACAGTTCCGTCGGTCTGACAATACTATTCGCTATTAAATCTTCAGAATATTTAGACCATCAATTGACAAATCTATCTCTTTGACAGCAAGACTACGCTGCCCTCGTCGATCCCTACCATTTACTACGACAGCCCAGGTTCAATTTACGGGGTGGCGGGAGATTTTAAACCTCATCTTAGGTCTGGTTGTTAGTGTGCTATACTTGTGTTTGTGCGTGAAAAGGAAAAACAAGTTTGAGAAAAATAATACAACAGATGTAAAAAGCATAGATGTGCGATTATTGGTATGGTATTAGCGGGCCGCGGTTGACTAGTGGTTATTCTCCTTGCCTCAGCTTCCTAGGGTGCCGTGGTCGATGGATTTTTAGGGATGCAAAAATCCAAGGGGCATGTCCTCCGGGAGGGACTTTAAGCTGTGGGTCCCGAGTCTGAAGATTTTTAAGCCTGAATAAAAAGGTCTTTATGCAAAATTTGCCAACTTTCCTATCCTAGTAATACCTTGGTTTCCAAGATGTCACTATGAGGCGGAACGCTGAGCCCATATTCGACGCTGTTTGCAAAATTCAGGATTTCAAATTCGGTAGAAATTGATGGATAACAAAGAGAACATTACAGTGGTATGGACATGTAGAACGGATGTCAGAAGGCCAGTGGCTTAAACAGGTGTTACATTGGATGGTACCAGGCAGAAGGAAGAGGAGGAGAAGTAGAAGAACTTGGTATGAGGAGAATATATGATGCCATGATGAAGAGGGGTATGGAAGAAGGACAATGGGAAGATATGAATCTCTGGAAAGCAGGAATTAGGGACAAACTGCTGTAAAGTAGAAAGCCTGTAATAATCAATACTAATAAAATTCATTGTTAAAACCGTTGAGGTGGATAGTCATAAAATAAAATAAGTTAAAATATACCTTCTTAGGTAAGATCCGTCGTCCTCAACTTATAAAATATGTATTCTTTATGTCTGTAAGCCTTTCAGAGCATCCGTTCCATCTTCAGCAGGTCTTTCTTCGCTACATTATTTGATATGATGGTTGATGCTGCTGGTCCTAATGTGGTGTTGTAATAAGGTAAGTAAGTAAGTAAGTACGGTAAGTAAGTAGGCTAAGTAAGAAATTGATGGGTTTCTGATTGGGTAAACATTCCAAAATTCGCTGTTTCAAACTCGATGTATTTGGGTAGATTTCGAATGGGTAGACATACTGTGTGCGGCTTCCTTCGGAAGGGATTTAAGAAAATTTTAATTAAGACGATATTGACCTGAAACATTCAAGAGCGTTGTTCAATAATACAAAAAGAAATCTGCAGCGATGATGAAAATTATATACAAACTATTAGATTAATGAGTTAGATTGAAAAATTAATAGTATTAACAGTAGTTCCGAGCTAAGTTCCAGTTGTGATGTAAACAAAGCAGATCATTTTCTTCTTCTTCTTCTTCTTCTTCTTTTTCTTCTTCACGGTTTAGGCTTGTTTACTAGCCTGTTCCGGCTCCAAATTGCTGCTCTTTCCATCTTTTCCTTGGTCTTCCCAAACTTCTTCTTCCTCGTGGTGAATAGTTGTATGCTGCTTTTGGTATTCTATTCTCAGTCATCCTTGCCAAGTGTTCTTTCCAGTTTGTTCTGTATTTCCAGATTATTTTCATTGGTCAAATAACGATTTTACCTTTGAGCATTTAAAAAAATGTAGTTCCCTCTCTAACACTCGAAACAGAGAAAATAAAAAAGAATAAAAACATATATTATCTAGCACATGTCTACATACGTTAGCCTATATGGGATAATCCTAAAATTTATAATTACATTTTTATAGCCAAGATCAAATAAACACTGTTTTATTTTTATGCATGCGCAACGCAGAATATGTTGATATGTTAGTTGTTCCATAGTGGCCGCATCTGTATCATTATAAGACATTGCAAAGGAAAATATTTGAATAGCGGAGAGAAATACATTATTTTGAATGTTTTCTAATAGTATAGACTCAATTCTGCGTGCTATTATGCTTAACAGGGACTCTTGACGTACAAACTCCTTTAAAAAAAACGTTAAACTAAGAAATATATAAAACTATTATTCTAACAGTTATATTAGGCCTATTTGGTTGCGAAACATGGACTCTTACATTAAGGGAGGAAAGGAGATTACGAGTATTTGAGAATAAAGTTGTTAGGAAAATGTTTGGACCAAAGAGAGATGAACAGACAGGTGAATGGAGAAGACTACATAACAGTGAAATGCGTGGTCTTTATAAGAAGCCAGATATAATAAGAACAGTCTACGTGAATACAATAATAAGAACAGTTAAGTCTCATAGACTACGATGGGCAGGACATGTGGCACGAATGGGGAATTAAAGACGTGCGTGGAAGCGTCTTGTAGGAAAACCAGAGGAAAAACGTCCAGTTCGTAGACAAAGAATGAAGTGGGAGAATAACATTAACTATGATTTGAGGGAAGTAGATTATGCAGAAAAACATTGGCTCAGGATAGGGATATATGGAGAGCTTATGTCCGCGCGGCCATGAACCTACGAGTTCGATAGTGCCAGTGAGTTAGTTAGTTAGGGAAAAAATCCCACATAAGCCATTTATCGTGAAAATATCAGCGAAACTTACAGACGAGTCTGCATGGAGCATAAATACTTCTCGTAATGAAATTGTAAAACGTCAGATTAGGTAGGTCCATATATAATTTGTCATATATTATCTTCTTCTTCTTCTTCGGCTTTCCCCCAATTATAGATTTGCCGTCTTCAGTTTCCATTTAATTCTATCATTCCAATCTCCCTCTTCCAAATTCCTATCATCCATTATAGTTCTGACGTAGGTTTTCCATTTCCATCTTGGTCTGCCACGTTTATTTCTTCCAGGGGGTGACCACTAGTATATATTTTTTTGGCCATCTTTCATTTTCCATTCTTTGTACATGGCCATACTATTTAAGCGTTTGATTTTCAATCCTCTTAACAACAGATGTGGTGACATTCATTTCTCTTCAAAGGAATTCATTTCTTATTTTATCCTGTCTTGTTTTTTGGAGGCTTCTTCTAAAATAATCAAATTCAACTGTTCTAATTTGACAAAATATTCTGTATTATGCTCTTATAAATTTTTCATTTTATTTTCCTTTGTAATATTTTTGTTCCAAATTATTCCATGTAATGTCTTAGTTGCATTTTTTGCCATTGCAATAATTTTAGTCTGTACATCTCTCTCACAGGTACCTGAACTTGTAATTATTAACCCAAGATGTTTGTCATATATATATATATATATAAGAAATTGAAGTTCCTAATTATCGGTACCATCTTACCTTGCATTCAGTCTTATTTCCCGTAAAATACGATGTTACCTAAGAACAATTATTTAATTGTTGACAGTTCCGTACACAATTCAGTTATGACTGGTAAAAGTAGCACCACGGTTCCCCCAACAGGCGAAGTAATACCTTATGCAAGTTTGTTTACAGTAGAAGTGGACCTTAGCTCGGAATTGGTATGGTAACCTCTAGTCCACCGGGATCGATGGTCCCTTATCGTTGTTCTGGAGGTGGATGTTTGCGATTAGCGTTTCGCTATCTGAAAATACTCTGTTTTTACTTTTCTGCTACCTGTGTTGATTTTAGTCATAAGTATACTCTAGAAGAACAAAAGGCTGCACAAGATTGGATCGGATAAAGAATGAAGATATAAGAACAGAGTTAAAAATATATCCATTGAATGAGAAAATCAGAGAATATAGAGAGAAATGGTTTACACATGTGGAAAGAATGAATGTAACAAGATTACCAAGAGCAGCATTCAACTACAAGCCAAGAGGTTCAAGGACAGAACAATTGTGAGGTGGAACTGGCAATTTTTGCCTAGCCTGTGAAGTGAAGAAGAAGAAGAAGTAGAAGAAGTATACTCTACACTCCTGATTTTTCTGAAGTGATATTGACATGTTTTTTACTAGGAAGTCTTTACTTCAAGCAGCAATTCCTTAATTTCCATACCTTGTTATGGAACATTAGTCTAATTAGAAAAAAAAACTGTATAAGATTTCATTTAACTGAGCTATTATTTTAAATCTTTGATCTACAACATGCAATTAGCTAGACAATCTACAAGTTTATAGGTGCATCAGTTAATGACGTGGAGAAACAAGTTAGACCAGGCCCTTGCCGTATCACGAACTTGGTATCGGCAAAATAGGGTTCACTTCTTCATTGTAGATATGCTAAAAGGTTAATTTATATTAGATTTGAGATAAGAAAGAACCAGTTCTTACGTTCAGAAAGGTCATGATGATTCTGCAACTTCCAAACGCTTTCTCTTAATATTTTAACAATAAATTGACTTCGAGGAAATGTAATTTTGATATTAAGTATGAGAGAATGAAGCAATGAAGGAGGACAATAACACTGTAATATAATCTAATGAATCACCTTTATACCTTATTCACTATAACTAAATTTTTTAATTCATAAATAATAGGGTATCTAATCCTAGTTTATTAATTAGATTTCATAGCCTCATCAAAAATAATTAGAAATAGATTAAAATTTAAATTTCACCCAAAGTGAACTAATAATGTGTTTCCATTAGTGTACTTTAGATGTGAAATTAGTTTGGCCCGAGTAATATTAACATAAAGGTTACCATAACTATTTCCAGATGTAACAAGGGAACTATCAACCATTACATTCCGATATCTACCTACAAATTTCTCCCAGATAAGCGTTGTTATGTATCAAGGTAGTGTCCAAATAATTACTTGCCGCTTTCAACTGCAAGACACAGAAATTGAAGCCAGAATACAGCAATTGCAACCCACTGTGCGAAGCAGATGGACGTCCCTGTGTGAGAAGAGTGGGATGGAGTGTGGCGGGACGCAGCGCGGCGGCAGGTTGTCTGGGTTATCCAATGCACCAGATCAAGAGTTGTATTACTTCTTTGTAGTTTAAATGAGAGATTTGGCGCTGGAATTTAGTGTCTTACAGTTAAAAGCGGCAAATATAATCGGTCATGGTACATCACAACGCTTGTCTGAGAGAAATTTGAAGGTAGCTTTCCGCATGCAACGATTGATGTTGTAAGATTACATTTAATCAAGTCAAAATCTGTTTTCTGAGAAATGTTCGAATGGAAAAGAGAAAGAGGGAGAGATAGAGAGAAAAAGAGAGAGAAAGCGAAGTGCGAAGGATCAAATAAATAAAAATGAAATAAAACTTAATTTTAAATAAAATAATAAAGAAGATACATCACATCCAAGGAAAATAACACAAAAAAGTATTCTCATAAATAAAATTCTAGCATATTCAGCCAAAAAAAATAATGCAAACCCTCATACATATTCTTCTTCTTCTTCTTCTTCTTCTTCTTCCTTTCATGTGATAGACTCAGAGGTCTGTTACCGTCTCAATCCAACGTTTGAAGGGTCTGCCCAAGGATCTTTTACCTGGTGGTATTCTTGTTCGGCTCATTCTTCTTACATGAAATTTCCAGTTGTTTCTATGTTTTTGTACATATTCCATGATTGATTCTGTTCGTAATTCCTTGAGAATCTCAGAATTCCTTTTATGGCCTGTTTTTGAGTAACCTGCAATTCGTCTCATAAATTTAATTTCTGCCGCAGTTAGTCTTAAGTCTAAGTTCTTAGCATTAATAATAATAATACTTACTCACTGGCACTATCGAACCCATAGGTTCATGGCCACACGGACATAAGCTCTCCATACATCCCTATCCTCAGCTAATGCTTTAAGTAGTCCCTGCCCAGAGAAGCGAATGTGGGACTATTTGACCTCCGGAAAATTTTACCCCAGTTGAACCTATGTCCGCATTTCTTGACGGTTGTATTTTTACGGTGAAAGATCGTCACTTCTTCGACCAAAATAATAATAATAATAATAATAATAGTAATAATAATAATAGTAATAATAATAATAGTAATAATAAATAATAATAGTAAATAAAAATAGTAACAATAATAATAGTAATAATAATAATAATAGTAATAATAATAATAATAGTAATAATAATAATAATAATAATAATAATAAAATAATAATAATAATAATAATAATAATAATATAATAACGATTTGAGATCCACAGTCACTAAGAAAATAAACTTTGGCTAAGGAAATTAATTACTGGAGAAGATTAGAGTGAGTTTCACTAACAGATAATAAAAGTAGTTATATAATAAATGAAAGGAATGGAAATTAAAAATAACATTGTATAATATATTACAGGGGGGCACGCCGTAGCGTAGTGGTTAAGGCACTGAGCTACAAGCCGGAGGGTCGAGGGTTCAAGTCCCGTTGTGGTCAGGATTTTTAAACTGACCCAAACCAGCTGGCGGCACTATGGCCCTGGGGTCGACTCAGCCTCTAACTGAAATGAGTACCAGACGCTTGTTCTGGGGTAAAGGCGGCCGTCACGCAGGGCTGACAACCCGGCTGACATAAAGTGCCGATTGTCTAGAAAAAGTGGGAGCCTTAACCTCCTACTACCCCAAGGGTCTCCTGAGGCCTGTTGTGGGATCACTTTACTTATAATATATTACAATCAATTAATAGCTATGAGTGTGTAATGAGACAAGTTAAGGCAGAGTACCAAGAATTTCATATGAATGGATTCCAGAAATAATTAATAATATGATAAAAATGTTATCAAGGAAGTTATGTTGAGCAGTCAGTTAAGAGAGGGACAGTGACTTAACTGTAATATGATTAATAATAATATATAATAATAATAATAATAATAATAATAATAATAATAATAATAATAATAATAATAATAATAATAATAATACAGTTAGTAATAATGATAATAATAATAATATAATAATAATAATAATAATAATAATGTCCACCGCTGTGGTCTCGGGGTAGCGTGCTGTCTTGTCACGCAGCGGGCCCGGGTTCGATCCGCCGTCGGGACAGTTTTTCTGGGTAAGGTTTTTATCGGGGTTTTTCCTCACCTGTAAGAAAAATGTCAGGAAAACTTTAAGGCCCAAACGGTCCCCGAAATCATATGGCCATCGCAATCATCATCATTCATATTCATCTTAGGTTAAGATTAGGATTAGGGACTCTCCTGGCGCACCATTATCATCATCACCCATCATATCATCGGGGCAACGTAACCCCGCCTTCCAGGCGCCCCAACCTCAGAAGTGGGTTACGAGTGCGCCATGCCAGGAGAGAAACCAATAATGACAAGCCTGGGACATTTGAAAAAAAAATAATAATAATAATCGTGTTTAACTCAATTTCTGTAGATTTTATAAATATAGGGCATTTTCATTCGTGACGTTACAGACAGTGGAGTATTTTTTTCAATCTTTCTGCACATAAGTCATACGCGAAAGGAAAAAGATGTTTTCCTGTTTTTGTTTCTGTATCAAAGATTGATGTACAAAATAGGTAGTTTAAACATTAAACGAAAATACGATATCATAATTTTTTTTGTTTGCGTATAAATACATTGCAATTTCCTCCTCAAAGTCACGCATTACATGTCTGGACTCATGCAGTCTATACATTTTCCCCTGAATCCTCCCTTTCATCTTTTCCTCGAGATTATTTGTTTAATACGATATATTTTACTGTATTTTAACTTGTCGACCTTTCATAGTTCTTGTAAAGCTGCAGTCACATGCATCGAAGTCTTATTAAGTTGGGTGCAGTATGTTCACATTTTAACAAATATTGTCATAACAAACTTGGATAGGGAAACAAACTCAAATGTGCTAATGAACAGATTTGAAGGGAAAGTTATTAAAATAATAGATACAAATCTTATTGTCATAAGTAATACCACGAGTGATTTCCAAATTATCGATAAATTCACGACTGACGAAGTGAGGAGTGAATTTATCTAGAGCATTTGGAAATCAAGAGTGGCATTTGTTAGGACTATTTAACGAATAGAATTAAGCTGTTTATTCAAAAATCATTGTTTAACTATAGTTATTTTAAAATATTTATATATTTAATGTAAAATGCGATGTTTGATAACAAATCAAGAATGTGAGGTTATGTTGATTCACTGCAACTTGATCATATTATTTATTGCCAAATAAGATCGCAATATTGTAAGAGTACACGCAAGTGGAGAAATAATGAAACACATCAAACTATATATCATAATCAACATTACGGGTTATTGATTTATTTTTTAGTAAACAACTCAGTAAAATCAAGGAATCTTTTCATTATTTGCTATATTCAATGTATTTGTTGGAGAAAAATAATGATTTGACCTGTTCAGAACATTAAAAAGGAGGAGCTTTCTTTATCACAAAAAGCAGGAGCTGATAAAGAGAAATCGATAAAGAGCGAGGTGAAACACGACTGTGATTGGTTGTAAATCAAAAATCATTGTAACGTGATTGGTCATTGACTCACATTTGGGGCATGAGTTAAATAGTCACAAAATATATTGAAGAATACCCCAACAAACGATGGTTAGGGATCTGCTTATTTATTTATTACTTGGTGCTTATGAACATGTATTCTATAGGAATACACATTATAAGTAAACCTAGGTCTGCACATGTTCGGTCCTTGGCAACAAGAGGGTTCCCGCCATCACTGCGATTAACAAGTCCATGTCTTTCTAATGTATTACCCTACGCCTCCCACTGTTTGCATTCACTGATTGCGAATGAAGTCGGCGATTCAGAAAAGGGAGTGAGTGACGTAATATGAAGTCAAAAGATAGTGACATTGACGTGTTCTTGTCCAACGGCTGGTGGTGGTGGAACGACATAGTACCGTAAGTACATCATACGCCTTTAAGGTTTTTATTTAATCGGTACAGCAATAACACATCGTATTCACACATTCCAAGTTTCTGCATCTTAAATTGATTCTTAATCAAGAATCTGGGCACTGTACTAAATGGATACTTTTTATGTTACTTCATTCAACGTCTCATTCCAGTACGCCTACTATAGACCTACCATACAGTCATACACAATTTTAACCAACATTGTTGCAGCAACTTTTATTGTAATATTCAGAAAGGAAACACAGCTTTTTACTAACTTATGAAGAAAGCATTGCAAACTTAATTGATAATCTTGCAAGTAGGCCTATGTCTAAGCAATTAATTATATTGAAAACAAATTGTATAAACACAAATAATTTCATACAGTCAGTAAATTATTACTTTATAAAATAAAAAAAAATAATATGAGGTGAGTGATAAAACATTTTACGTAAATAAGTATACGTCATAGTGCCGATTCCTAAAAAAGTAGATTTCTTATTTTATTATAAGGGTGTCTAAAATTAAATTATTACACGTTATGAAAAAGTATTCAAAACATTATGGTATAATTTTTAATGTATCTACTTTGTCAGTTGGAGGTAGTCTCATTTATTCCATTGTTCTTTCTTTTCTTAACTTAACCTCTTCCTTTGTAGATACTTTTACGTGCCGTATACCTCTCGGACCATACAGGAATGCAAACACAGGAGAAAATTCTTAAACTCTGGATCACACACAAACTTTTTTTACACAAACAAAGACATAGATGGCCTCCCGGATGAGCGATCAGCTCAATATCAGGACCACCTCTGAGACATTAAAAAAGTTAGAGGTAATAATTATTTACATATCTGATTACTCATTTGTATCAATACATTTAAAATCCATGGTAAACCACAGTTGAGGTTAATGATTTAAAATGTAAACATTTTAAAATTAGCACCTGATATACTAGAGTTATCTTAAACTTAAACTTATGTTTAGAAAACTTCATCAAACATTAAACAATGACTGATATATCTGATAAGAATTTTAAAATTTTAACATTTTGCTCATTCGTAAACCTAAGTTTATATAAAAACTAATGCTTCATCATCATCAACAACAAGGATTAAGCCTAATGGCCTGTTCCGATCTCATTATAGGTCGAATTGGTCCTTCCATCTCTTCAATGGTCTTCCCAACATTCTTTTCCCTTTTGGTTTTTAATTGTACATTCTTCTTGGTATGCGCTGTTCATTCATTCTTAATACGTGCTGAAGATAAGCATTTTGATAATATTTTATTCTTTCACAGAGATTAAATATATTAAGTTCTGTTCTTATATATTCGTTTTTCTTTTTATTGGTCCTTTGGTACACTGCTATTGCTCTCAACATCTTCATTTCAGCAGCCTCTATTTGTTTACTATCTGCCTTTGTTAATGTCCAGGTTTCACATCTATAGATAAGAGATGGAACTGCCAATACTTTGTAAAACTTCAAAATAGTTTATTTTCTAGTCTTATTCAATAAAGTGCGTTTAATTGTGCCACATAGATAATTGAATCGTGGTATTTTAGTGTGTTTATCTAAATTTCTGTCATTGCCTAAATGACATCCCAAATAATTGAAATTCTGAACTTAGTCTATAATTACATTGTTTATATGCTTTTGAAAAAATAGATATATGCCTACAGTATTACTTTTCTTTATTTTTTTAACTTGAAATAGTCATAATAACTACAACATACATATGACACAGTACAATATTCAGATCATATTTGAAGGGTATCTTTAGTATTGACTGTTGAATAAGTAGGCCCATAAATTATTCATTTTTTTAGGAATTTGACAAGGTGTGTCTATATAATTTTTACAATAGCAATAATTTAAAATGTTACACGAAAGTATACATTTTTTAGTCGCTAATTTGTGCACCAAAGCCTGGATGAAAATTTCAAATCCTTCAGCAGTATCCTTCAAATGTTAAGAAGAGATGTGTTACTATTGGTAGCAATTTGTCAGTCGGATGGGAACGTTAAGCTTGGCGCTCCCCTTGGTGGTTTTCGACGGCAGTAGGCTATGTGCGGGAACTGAGTTGAAACTTCTCCTTTCTCTTCATTACGTCCCTCAATCAACACACTTCTATTAGAAACAAACACTTAAATACGAACTCATCTTATACTCCTGTGTCATGTCATATAGGCCTATGTAAGTGAAGTGGAAATAACCACATTAACTCATCTATCTTCCTAGCGCTGAACCCGAAGCACAAAGGAGGAATGGGTAGCATTGTAACACGTATTTTTAGCACAGAGGCCTATATTGTGTCATATTTGCCTTCATTGCCAAATGTCAAAAATATAGTTATAATATCTAAATATACAAGCGTTGGTGCTGTAAAGCAAATCATATTTTGCCTTCATTGCCAAATGTCAAAAATATAGTAGTTATAACATCTAAATATACAAGCGTTACTGCTATAAAAGTAAATATTCTCTACAAAAAATTTGCTAAACTGTTATGTTGGCCACAAGATGTCAATCGGAACGATTTTCCGCTACCTCTTGTGTGAATTGAGAATACTACATAAGTTATATAATAAAAATGTATGTTTGTGTTGGAATACTTGGGTAGCTCAGGTCATTAGAGCGCTAAACGTACAGAGTTTAGAGACTCGGGTTCAAATCCCGACTCAAGCATTCGTTCTTCTATTCATATATATCTGCCTTATTAAGTGCAATGCAAAACTCCAGTGCCAAATCTCTCATTTAAATTATAGGAAAATAATATAACGTCTAAACTAGTAGTTTGGATAACTTTCACTACCCGCCGTCCGCGCCGGGTCCCGTCTCACTCCACTCTGCTCTTACACATACAGGGTGTCCATCTGCTCCGTACAGTTGCTTGGGTTGGCTTCGATTTCTGTGCTTTACAGTTAAAAAGGAAGGCAATTTTTGGACACGGCCTTACTACATCTCAACGCTTCTCTGGGAGAAATTTCAAGGTAGGTTCCGGCATTTATTGGTTGACAGTTCCCTTGTAAGACCTTATTTCATCATGACATTAAAAGAAAATCAATGAATAACTAAACACGTGGAAAATTAACAATGGAATTACACAGACTGCTGAATCAACCAATTATTCTAGTCACTGTATGGTCTTAGATGTTGATGATTGTATAAATAATGTAACAAAAAGTTATAGTTATCATTAATTTCTTCAACAAGCTATTAGAGAACAATGCTGTAATTCCTTAATGGAATGTATGAAACAGAAATTGTCTATCTCAACAAAAAAAAAAAAGTATACAATTTATGTAAATACATTGGTTTTATGATGCAAATGACCCATCATGTCATAAAAGTATTCCAACGAGCGAGCAGGTTCAAGTGGTAGTTTTGTGACTCAAATCCGTGAGACCCTGAGTTCAGATGGTGATGCCGTTCAACCTGACTCATTTTTTCCCTAGTTTTCCCCAGTCGTTAAGGCAAATGTTGGATTGGAATTTCATTACCAGGCTCTAGCCTATATTATAATTACCGTTTCAAAACACAATTAATGCAAGAGAAACACATCAATAGAAACTTACACCCTACTGCTACACCTAAAAATCTTATATGCGATTATGACCTTAGTTGTTAAAGCATCTATAAATATGAATTAAAACGATTATTGCTACAGTACATTATAATTAATATAATTTGAACTACCAACATTTTAAATTCAAGCCATTATCATTAATAAAGCCTATAGTATTTTATAGAGGCGGTCAAATTCTGTCTTAACTGCCGCTGAAAAGGAATGCAGCCACGAGAGTCTGGTGTACCGATAAAAAGAGCTCGAGAATAAGAAGTCCCGATATTCTCGCAATGAATACGGAGGAGTAATGCAGTGTTCGTGCCGCCACATAACAAATATTTACTGCATGTAAAAAGGCGTTCGTTTCCCAATATCCAAAAGAATTCCTTCTTTTACGAATAAACATTTATTATTATTAATATTATTATTATTAATATTATTATTATCATCATTACTATTATTATCATTAGTATTATTACAGATCTTGTAGGAAAGCCAGACGAAAACGCCCAGTTGGTAGACCAAGAATGAGGTGGGAAAATAACATTAACTATGATTTGAGGGAAGTAGATTATACAGGGAATGATTGGAAATAATTAGCTCAGGATAGGGATGTATGGAGAGCTTATGTCCGTGCGGCCATGAACCTATGGATTCGATAGTGCCAGTGAGTAAGTAAGTAAGTAAGTAGGCCTAAGTATTATTACAGAAATATTAATGCATAAAACATTTAAAGATGTGTGTGTGTGTGTGTATTTTACCAATATCATACATAACTATCGCTTGAAATTTAGTACACTGATATTTATATTTTTCTAAATAGTGTACATTCAATTAATGTACAATTGACCATTTTAGTCATATTGTAAAAATAAATGAATAATAAGTTATCCCATACTGACATTTTCATTTACAGGTAGTACTAAGTAAATATTTAATTATTTTTTTCACGTGTACTATGCAGACTTTTATTCAAAGAGTAGGGCTTTTATAATATAGGTTCCATCAGATATTTTTTTAAACTGATTTTCAGGTCTCAGTTTGATATAGCCTACTATAATTAAAGAATAATACAGCTGTCAATTTATCTTATTTTTTAAGAAGGAGCTGTTTTGAAAAAAAAATGAAAGTGTAACACTTTCTGAACTTGAAAAGATCGTTACATTATATAACTTTATACACTATTGCTTGAAAATCAGTACACTGATATTTATATTTTTCTAAATAGTGTACATTGAATTGATGTACAATTGACCATTTTAATGATTTTGTAAAAATAAGTAAATAATATGTTATTCCATACTGACTAGCTATTGTCTCATATTTTCATTTATTGGTAGTACTAAGTAATTTTTTTCACATGTACTATACAGGCTTATATTCATAGAGTAGGGCTTTTCAGCAGACAAATTATTTAATATATTCTGTTTAGATTTAGCAGTCATTGCATAGGCCTTCATTATTTTGTTAATGAAGACTTCATTCCTCATGGGAAATTCAATCCAATGAAACATTCCCCGGGCACGTCAAGTGCCTCCGTAGACGCAACGAGACTGGATATCTCGGGGAACGAGATTCGAGCGGAGAGAATATGTACTTAAGGGCACCCGGTACTAATTTCCTTGCAATTGGTTTAAAAATATGCAACATACAAAATCATTTTTTCAGCTTATTTTTAAGTTATGTGCATGGATATTATGTCACAAATTAAACAAGTGTTTCTAAACATAATGACACTCTGGTTAACTTTTTAGACATAATTCGTCATGAGTAATTTAAAATACAAAGAATTCAAATTAAAAATCCAACTTCTTAAAAGAAGGCCCTAATGTTTTGGTACAATTTTCTCAAAAACTACTTATCTAATTGTTTCCAAAATTAGTATGTTATTGTACACAGTTAATTTGGCAATAATAAGGTTTGCTTGTGTTCTGATATGGATTGTGATTTATTTAAAAACAATTCAAAGACCAAAAATGTTTTTGTTAAAAATGTGCATACTTTTTTTTTTAATTTCAAACACTATTAATAGCACAAATATAAATTTACCTTATTATTATATAGCTCTTTAAACTGCATATCCATGCCAAAAATTATTCTCCTATCTTTCATAGTTTCAGAGTAAAGTGTACCAAAATAAGAAAACATTCAAGATACGGGAAAATGCAAAAAAAAAAGTTTTATGAGTTTAAATGTCCGAAGTCGAAAAAATAATATTACATTTAGCCTAGATAAAATATACGTTTGTAGACTTTTTGAAGTGAAAATAAAATAAAAATTTAAACCCAAATAAGCACTGCGTGTCCTTAATAAAACAATAAATATTCTAATACCATATTTCTTTATTTTCTAGGGAATGGAACTAATAACAAGACACGGAAATAATCTCATCCATCTTACCTTTATTATATAAACATGTGCCCTAATTTATACGTTAATTATAATAATTGTTTTTTCTAACTGGAAGTTATGATGAGTCCTTTCTTGAGGTATCGCCATAAGTTAATTTACATTTTTTTGTATATTTTCACATGAATAATAGACCTATCTACGTCACAGATGTAACATAAACTATGTCACTGTGATTTTAAATACGGCATTAAGAATGACAGCCTTAATAACATGTCAAGATTCGGTCACACTTGATTGAACATATGAAGAGCGTGCTGTACGGCAACCAGAAGAACAGGTGTGATGAAGAAAACAAAACCTAATATAAATTATTACCTCGTGTCATCAGCTTTCTCGGCCAGACATATTGTATGAAATATGGCAAGCACATTACCCTGTGTGGAAAATAAGAAATTACTGGTTTTAAAATGAACAAAAAAAAAATTAATGACAAATGGGTTTAATTGGAAATTTCGGAAGTCAAGCTAGAGAGGATTCTGTTATATTAAGGGTGTGGTGAACCGCCCCTTTAACTGCATTTCTGTCCGCCCATTTTAAGGATAGGTGCGTACTGAAGGAAAGCAAACCAGTAATTTAAGAGGTTAGTTCGGTTAAAAATTTCCTTTCTAATACTGAAATGAAGAGGTGGCCGGACGTAAAATACGTTATTTCATTTTTTAACGTAACGACAGCTCTACTAATTACCGTAATATTCACAGCTTCTTCTTAAAATTTAGGACCATTGCTCCAAAATCTACAGCTCATCGGTCATTATGAAGTATATCGTGAATAAAATGAGATATAATGATCAGTTCCAAGATTGTAATATATTTTTGTGTGATGTTGTTCTCTATTACAACACACGTGAAGACAAATTAGATTTAAAGTCCCCTAGATCTAAAAATAAAGGCTTATTACTAAAACTAATTGAATTGTATTATTGACTGTATAACAATAAAAAAATATTGGAATGCAGGCTTTCACGGCCGGTAATCATGGTAATAAAAGATTCCGGGCTATGTGGCCGTGGAAGAAACGCCAGTTATAGACCACGGCCACATAGCCCGGAATCTTTTATTACCAATAAAAAAATATTTTTTCTTTAACTTTGATTTAATAATTATCTTGACGCTTATCTACATAATGTTGGTTATTATTGTCAAACTATTTTATTATTAGGCCCTATTATTATTATTAATATTTCTACAACAAATAAAAATAACTATAGGTCTATGTAGCC
The DNA here is from genome assembly GCA_030220185.1 of Diploptera punctata. Lineage (NCBI taxonomy): Eukaryota > Metazoa > Arthropoda > Insecta > Blattodea > Blaberidae > Diploptera > Diploptera punctata. The sequence continues at coordinate 910,530 of JASPKZ010005671.1, read as the reverse complement.
TATATATTGTAGGCTATGTATTATTTTTCATATTTTATAATACATTAAAACTTATATAGGCCTATTATATGCATAATTGTGAATACATAGGCCTATTTTGTGTATTTTTGCTTATTTTTATGTGATAATAATAAGTCTCAGGGGTCCTCATCTAGGGGATATGTGGATGGCGACCATAAGGTGCCCAAGCTGTGCAAAACATTTCTTCCACTTACTTGTGTTTTGCACTCTTTTAACTTTACTATCTAACCTCTCTTGGTTAACTCTTGTTTTTTCGACCCCGACGCTATTAGGGCATCCGAGGGCTAGGGAGTCTTTCCTTTCTTCCATTTCTTCTTTCCTTTATTTTCTTTTCTTCTTCAGAAAAGCCTGACCAGAGGCTATAAGATGGCAGCCCCATCACTGGTCTTGCCTTCCTTTGGCCAGCAACCAATCGAAGGGACTATTATTATGCTTTCAAGTCTTATACGAGAATTTCCCTCAAACGCTGGAGGGAAAATTTGCTATAGGATCGTAACAGGCCTTGGCCTAATACTTGGAAGGAAGAAGAAGAATAAATGTTCCTTTGAAATTATCTCTATTAGAATAAGTATCATTATTATTATTATATTTAGGCCTATTATTATTATTATTATTATTATTATTATTTTTATTGTTTTAATACATTTAAGTTACGATATTACATACACTGTTTAAAAATAATTGCCCTAATTACTATTACTACCACTACTACTACTACTAATTTATTTATATACAGTTTTTCATGTTTACACATTCTTGTGCATAAAGTTTTATTTTCATTCTCCACTCATGAATTCCATCTACTTCATGATCTCCAGTCCTCTTGTTCTCATTCGTGTGTGTGTGAGCACATGTTTCCCTTAACAGAGATTTAGGCGCTCTCCCCCTACAGGGAACAATTGTTCTCATTCCAGTTCTTATTTCTTGAATCCGTGAGTTTCGATGTCTTATTTTTTTTTTCTTCCAGGTGGACACCGTTCCAATGTTTTTCTGGATAACCTTTCTTCTTGCATTCGTCGTACGTGCCCACTGCCCATACCAATTTAACTGCTTATATACATTATATGATCTACTACTGAATATTTAATATTATTTTTCTAGCATTACTTTATTTCTTATTTTTTACAATTTTAAACATCTTGCTACTACTACTACTACTACTACTACTACTACTAACTCACTGGCACTACCGAAACCCGTAGGTTCATGGACACGTGGACATAAGCTCTCCATACATTCCTATCCTGAGCTATTGTTTTCCCATCATTCCCTGTATAATCTACTTCCCTCAAATCATGGTTAACGCTATTCTCCCACCTCATTCTTGGTATACCAAGGCGTTTTCCCTTTGGTTTTCCTACAAGAAGCTTCCATGCATGTCTATCATTCTCCATTCGTGCCACATGTCCTACCCAACGCAGTCTACGAGACTTAACTTTTCTTATTGTATCTGGTTTCCTATAAAGACCATGTAGTTCACTGTTATGTAGTCTTCTCCATTCATTTATCTGTTCATCTCTCTTTGGTCCAAACATTTTTCTAAGAACTTTATTCTCAAATACTCGTCATTTCCTTTCCTCCCTTAAAGTAAGAGTCCATGTTTTGCATCCATGTAATATAAAAGGTAGAATAACAGTTTATTATTTTTATTATTACTTACTTACTTACTTACTCACTGGCACTATCGAACCCGTAGGTTCATGGCCGCGCGGACATAAGCTCTCCATACATCCCTATCCTGAGCTAATGCTTTCCAATCATTTCCTGTATAATCTACTTCCCTCTAATCATAGTTAATGTTGTTCTCCCACCTCATTCTTGGTCTACCAACTGGGCGTTTTCCTTCTGGCTTTCCTACAAGAAGTTTCCATGCACGTCTTTCATTCCCCATACGCGCAACATGTCCTGCCCATCGCAGTCTACGGGACTTAACTGTTCTTATTATATCTGGCTTCCTATAAAGACCATGTAGTTCATTGTTATGTAGTCTTCTCCATTCACCTGTCTGTTCATCTCTCTTTGGTCCAAAAATTTTCCTAAGAACTTTATTCTCAAATACTCGTAATCTTATTATTTTTATTATTATTTTTTTATTATTATTATTATTATTATTATTATTATTATTATTATTATTATTATTATTATTATTATTATGGCTGTCGATGAAAAATCCCAACACACTTCACCCCAAGTGTGAGTTTGGTAAGCGTGTAGGAGAAGGAAAACACCGAAAATAAACCCGGGAAGAGGGCTCTCGTCAGACGAGGAAAAGACAACATTCTAAGAGAAAGGGACCCCGATAGAAAACCTCCGGTCTTCCAGGTTGGGTTGTGCGTCGGGTTGGAAACCACCACATAAAACGATCTTTCTCAAAAGTCTCACACGATTAAGCCGGACGGAATTATTATTATTATTATTATCATCATTATTATTATTAATATATTGAATTATGTATATACTATTATAAATAATATAAAATCCAATGTAATAAAATGTAATTTAATTCTATTCAAGGTAATATACAACAATGTAGTATATGACAGTCCCACTAAATTAAGCGTAAAACGTAATAGGCCTACAGTGCAGGGTAATATTGCAATCCAATATAGTATGATTTTATTTTGATATAAATTAAATATACTTAATACAAACTCCATAGCGCTGTTGTTCGATCGATACTCTAAAAATGTTTGATATTGTCAAATAACATCCATTAAAAATATAAATAAAAATATACTTATAATACGAAAAATTATACTGGACTCTCATTACCAATAATTATTTATTTTATGAACAAGTTTTAAAATTTTATTAAAAGTTAAAAATTATCACAAAATTACCTAGATTTACCGTGAATTTAAAATAAATTATATTGTTATAAGGTGAAATAAATATGTAAAACAAAGCACTGTGTCTATGACGTATAAGCCATGTGGCACATCTGGCAGTGGTGTCTGGGAAGGGAAAAGTAGTGGGTGTCCGTGGTAAGGAAAGGTGCGGGGTCACGAGGTGAATCCCATTCCAGATAGAGGCTGCTGTGGTAGTTATGAGTTATGAGGGGTTGTGAGATGTCCATCCATCTCCAACACAAAATTTAGGTAGGAACAACGCAGATTGGGATAGTTCACAGGTGCTCGTAAGACAATCCAATGAAACTCATCTGTCTTACTAACTTCTCAACTGTCAGATGTCTTATTATAATAATCCACAATGAAATTCTTGCACAGATATTCTCCTCTAATCGGGATTATTTATTTTGTGAACACAACTTCAACAACTGAGCCTGTGTAATTGAAAAATACACCCATAGCCTAGGCACTTCTCATTAAACAATTAAATCATATCTGTTGTCAATATCGTAATAAGTTATTATACAAAATTTATCGTAAGTAATGCCACGAGTGATTTTTGGAAATCAAGAGTGGCATTTGTTAGGACTATTTAACGAATAAAATTAAGCCGTTTACTCACAAATCATTATTTAAATATAGTTATTTTAAAATATTTATATATTTAATGTAAACGGCAATGTTTGAAAACAAATGAGAAACGATTGGTACGCTTCATTTGCTTCTTTTGTTCATCACTACAACCAGATCATATTATTTATTGCCAAAGGATCGCAATATTGTAAGAATGCACTCTAGTGGAGAAAAAATGAAACACATCAAACTGTATATTAATTCATTTCTGATGTCCTATGATGTAAATATGACAATTATATTTTTCTGGGAAAAAATACATTTAAGAAAGTGCAAACAGTGGTTTCTTTTTTTGGTGATATAATCAATTGTTACAAATGATTTTATATTATCTATCGCATGTTCTTTCTGTTGACATTCATTCACTATATAGCCTATGCAATGTGGTAGCCGTATTTCTTAGTGAGTCATTCACTGCAAAATAATGCTATGACCTATTCAGAATGTTAAAAAGGAGGTGCTCTCTTTAATATGATGAAATTTGTTTGATAAATTCGAGGCGAAACACGACTGTGATTGGTTTAAATAAAAAATCACTGTAACGTGATTGGTCATCGACTCCCATTTGGGGCATGAGTTAAATAGTCATACGTAATGCCACGAGTGATTTCCAAATTATCGATAAATTAGCGAATCACGAAGTGGCGAGTGAATTAATCTAGAGAATTTGGAAATCAAGAGTGGCATTTGTTAGGACTATTTAACGAATAAAATTAAGCTGTTTACTCACAAATAATTATTTAAATATTGTTATTTTAAATTATTTATATATTTAATGTAAACGGTGATGTTTGAAAATAAATGAGAAACGTTTGTTTCACTTGGTCATCATTGCAACGACGTTTCACCTGTTCATCACTGCAACCAGATCATATTATTTATTGCCAAAGGATCGCAATATTGTAAGAATGCACCCTAGTGGTGAAAAAATGAAACACATCAAACTGTCTATAACCAACATTATAGGCTATTAATTAATTTCTGTTGTCCTATGATGTAAATTATATTTTTGTGGAACGTAAATTCCTGGAAAATAATAGTCTAAGGAAATGCAAACAGTGGTTTCTTTTTATTGTGGTATAATCAATTACTACGAATATTTTTATATTATATCCCGCAAGCAGTATCTGTTTAAATTCGTGCACTATATGTACAATCTGGTAGCCGTATTTTTTAGAGAGTTAGTCACTGCAAAATAATGCTCTGGCCTATTCAGAAATGTTAAAAAAGGAGGAGCTTTCTTCAATATGATGAATTTATTTGATAAATTCCAGGTTAAACACGACTGTGATTGGTTGTAAATTAAAATTCATTGAAACGCGATTGGTCATTGACTCCCATTTGGGGCACGAGTTAAATAGCCATAAGTAATGCCACGAGTGATTTCCAAATTATCGATAAATTCACGACTCACGAAGTGACAAATGAATTTATCTAGAGAATTTGGAAATCAAGAGTGGCATTTGTTAGGACTATTTAACGAATGAAATTAAGCTGCTTACTCACAAATCATTATTTAAATATTGTTATTTTAAATTATTTATATATTTAATGTAGACGGCGATGTCAGAAAGCAAATGAGAAATGTTTGGTTATGCTTTTTTTGTTCACCCACTGCAACTAGATCATATTATTTAGTACCAAATAGGATCGAAATATTGTAAGAATGGTCCACCGCTGTGGTCTCGAGGTAGCGTGCTGCCTTGTCACGCAGCGGGCTGGATTCGATCCCCGGTCGGGACAGTTTCCAGGGTGAGGTTTTTATGGGGTTTTCCCTCACCTGTAAGACAAATATCAGGAAACTTTAAGGCCCAAACTGTCCCCGAACAGCATATGACCATAGCAATCATTATCTTTCATATTCATCTTAGATTAAGCTTAGAATTAATGACTCTCCTGGCGCACATTTTTTTAATTTTGTAATTAGATACGTCTCCTTAATCTCATTATTGGTTAATTCTTTAATTTCATTATATATATATATATATATGCCCATCGCTGTGGTCTCGAGGTAGCGTGCTGCCTTGTCACGCAGCGGGCCCGGGTTCGATCGCCGGTCGGGGCAGTTTTTCTGGGTGAAGTTTTTATCGGGGTTTTTCCTCACCTGTAAAACAAATGTCAGGGAAACTTTAAGGTCCAAACGGTCCCCGAAATCATATGGCCATCATCATCATCATCATCATCCTTATCATTATCATCATCATCCTTCACCGGTGTGGAAAGCAACGGGAAGCTACCACACCTACAATTCCCTTGTAAAGCTGCAAGCAGAGCATGAAAATGCTATGATTACAGTGAAGGACCTGCCTTCGGGCAGAATTACTATGGATGGATGGATGGATGGATATATATATATATATATAGCTATATATATATATATATATATATATATATATAGCTATATATATATATATATATATAATATTTTAAAATTATTACTTTAAATGCATTTATAAGGATATATAATCTTACAATTAGTAGTAAGCACTACGACATTTATTAAAAGTGCTTAGGGCCTTTGCTTTTCCGCTATGTTGGAATATAGTTAATCGCTGTATAAATCAGCAGAAATCACCCATCATACTCGGGTCGTATTGATCCTAGTACCTGGATTCCATCGTTGAAATATTTTGACGGAAACACTCACCATGTTCATCATTCGCAGCCCCGAGATTTGTAGGAAAAAAGTAAAAAAAAAAAAAAACAATGTGAAGCATAAGGCGCTTGTTGACGCAGAGAATATATTTCTTCCACCTCTTCATATTAAACTGGGCCTCATTAAGAACTTTGTGCGGGCACTGGATCATGATGGTGAAGGTTTTAAGTATCTGAAAGAGAAGTTTGGGAGAATGCAGAAATATGTAAAATTGAAGGCAGGAATTTCCATTGGACCAGAGATCCGACAGTTGATGTGTGACGCGACGTTCAGGACATAATTAATGCTGTTGAACTCGAAGCTTGGGATTCATTTGTACTTGTGGTAACAAGGTTTCTAGGAAATAATCGAGCTGAAAACTATATGCTGAACTACAGTAGTGCATAACATGCTTAGAGCATTTCAGAATCTGGATTGTCATATGTCTTTAAACATTCACTTTTTACATTCTCATCTCGGGGCTGTGAGTGATCAACATGGTGAGAGGTTCCATCAGGACGTATCAACAATAGAATCCAGGTACCAGGGTCAATATGGCCCGAGTATGATGGGTGATTTCTGCTGGTGTCTACAGCGATCAACTACATTCCAACATAAGCGGAAAAGCAGAGTCCCTAAGCACTTTTAAAATATGTTTTAGTGCTTACTACTAGGCCTAATTGTAGTTTATATATTCTTATAAATTTATTTAAAGTAATATAGAACAAGTAACACACTTTAATTATTTAGGTAATAACATATCACAGTTTCATAATCAAAAAGATGTGGAAACAAATTTAGAAAAATATAACAAAATAATGGTGTAATTAGGAGAAATTTTGGAAAACAAATGAGGAAAGAAATCCAATTGAGATTTCATAATGCCATAGCCAAACCTGCTCTACTATACGGAAGTGAATGCTGGACACTTCGAGCAAAAGATAAATCCCGCATTAATAGTTCACAAATGAGATTCCTCCTATCACTAACAGGAGTAACTTTAAGGGATAGAACAAAGAGTGATGAGATAAGGATGCAGTGGAATAGTAGGGAAATGGTGGAACATATACAAAATTATCAGATTAAATGGTTCCAACACGTCCAGAGAATGTCAAATTCCTGTTTACCAAAGATGATTTACCACCTCAAACCTAAAGGCAAAAGAGACCTCGGAAGACCCTTCAACCGATGGAAAGATCAGTTTTTGTAGTCGCAGAACGGGCATCATCACCCAATACTGCATCCGGAAGAAGAAGAAAAAGAAGTAATATAATTTAACAATGTATATAAGATAAACTCAATTTATACCACTGACTTTACGATAAATAACTAAATAACTTGATTAGTAAGATTTCCGATTATTTTTAGAGTTCCATAACTCAAAAATCTGACGTGCTAGGATAAATGTGGTTACAGATCTGGAATCGGTGTATCTCGTTCGGTTTAAAACAGAATTTCCTCAGTAGCAGACAAAAAGTATTTTTTTTTTGTAAACCAGTTAATTATTGTTCCTAGGTATTTGAATTCAGCTACTGCTTGTAATCAGCTATAGGTGTTATTTTGTGTTTTTTTTCTCTGACTTCATCTCGTTAGTAATGCAAGAGGCTGCATCCAGATGTTTAATGTAACAGAATGCATGACTAACGTCTTAGAGGTCAGAATTTCGACTCTCGGCCATTTGATTAAATTTTTTCTTCCCGTTACAATTTCGGTTAGGCCTATATTATTCTGTAATAAACATTAAAAAGTACATAAGTGTACAACTCTTAGAAAAGAAGGCCAATAATCTGAAAGGTATCTGGCAGTGTTGTTATGAACCACTCGTTAAAATGCGTCTCACTTGTAATTGGTTTATAATATACAGTACCGATACTGCTTATTTTAAAATTAGGTCAACGAGAACAGAACAGATTCTTTAATGTCATAAAGACGGCCCCTTCCTTTATGCTAATTTATCGCACTGAGCAAGCTAACTTATGTTGAAGATTAAATAGGAAATGAATAGCAGATGTTAGTAACAAACAGCTGTATGTAAGTTATTGTCTTCCCTAAGCTACACTTACAACAAACTAACATCTAAGGTTTGTGGTAATCATTTAAAATAATATACTATGTATTTATTTATTAGTGGTTATGAGAGTTCGGTTTTATTTTCTCGTTATAAGTTTACGTTTATTTACTTTTTAATGGATCTTCTTTGACAATAATCAAATATTTTTACTGCGTATCAATCGAACGGCAGTTGATTTTGTATCAAATACATTTGAATTATATTAATATTAAATTATGCCTTATTATATTACATTACGTTTACCCTGCACTGAATTAAATTACACTTTATTTTACTAGTAGGACTGCCTTATACTACATTGTTCTACATTAATTTGAGTAGAATTAAATTACTTTATTACATTGAATTTTATATTATTATTTATTATATTGAATTCATAATTCAATATATTAGTAGTAGTAACAGTAATGATAGTAGTATTGTTATTAGTAGTGGTGGTAATAATAGTAGTAGTATTAGCAAGATGTTAAAAATTGGGAAAAAAAAAAAAAAAAAGTACTACGAGAAAAATATTATATTACGATGCGAGGTTGAGAGGTGAATTTCACGGAAGTGAAGAAATGTTTAAAAACCGAGATTCTGTAAAATACTTCACAAACGTGCGTTTTATATTATCTTTTGCGCGATCGTGTTTTCAAAATAATAATAATAGTATAATAATATCTTTGTTGGAAATATTTGCATTCATTATAAACAACTGACTAACGTTAACAGAGTGGGCAATGTTTATTAATTGAAACTACAGGATGCCGTGACACATAACACTAATAAAATGGCGGCAAGTGCGTATTAATTCTTTGAAATTGTTTGAAAAAAGTTTAGTTTAATTAAAATGCAATGATTTGTTTCGTATAATGTATATTAACAATACATTTTAGATATATATTTGTATATACATTGTAAGTCGTATACATAAAGGGCAGTGGTTTTACTTCCCGCACGTGGTTTGTAATATGTAATATTACAATATAGTTATTTAGGTTGACAACCGCGTAATGTAGGAAGTTGAACTTTCAATCACGGTCGCCATTACTTTAAGTATGACAAAACGCACTATCGCGCAAAAAGGAATATTAAATATTCAGTAGAACATTATACAATATATAAGCAGTTAAATTGGTATGGGCATGTATGACGAATGCAAAAAGAAAGGTTACCCAGAAAATAAGATTGGAACGTTGTCCACCGACACGAGGTATTAGTGTTTTATCTATTTATAGTTAAGAAGCTTGCTGTTTATTTCACAAATAAAAATGAAAATATCTCATCCATTTCATTTCATGGAACAGCTGGAGATATGTATCTTAAGGGGTTATAAACAGTCACAGAGATGTAAGTTTGCTGTCTCCAGGGCCCTCTTCTATAGTTATAGCAAGTAATTAGTTTTTGCACTTCTAAGGGAAATCATAGAAGAACAGAAAATAGAACCATCGCGGCTGTACAACAAGATAAAATGTTGAACAAACATCGACCAAGAAATAGGCCTAACCCACAGGAAAGAAACTAGTGGACATCTACTCAGTTTGAGATCAGTGCAATTCTTCAGGATTTTGGCCTTACAATCCCAATATGTTTTTCTAATGTTGAATATATACTAGCTTCACTCACCGTCGTGATCCAGATTTCACTTCAGAACTTCGTCATGAAAGCACAGACCGAGTTATTGTTACAAATTTCCTTGATAGTCCAAGTCAGAACAAACGACTAACACATGCCACCCAACAGTTTATATATCCACAAATTACAGAATATGGATTGAAGATATCTATAGAGAAAACAAAAAATATGGCATATCAAGGTGTAGATCCTGTCAGAAGTAAAATTACACTTAAAACATTTTAGAGAAGTCGAATCATTTTACATTATCTAGGATGCAATATATCATATGAAGAAGAAAAGGATGTAAATGCAAAAATATCAAAACTATCAAGGATTTTATAGTAAATGAATTCTATATTCAAGCCATAGTTAGTCTAAAAAACATTCAAGACTAAAAGTGTATAAAAACTGGCTCTTCCAACTTTTTGTAAGGTAGCGAATATTGATCATTGAAACAGGATATACAGAGACTTAGATCTGCTGAAATGAGATATATTGCATGTGTTTTTGTTGTGCTGTTTTTATTCTTGTAAGTTATTTAAATGTCGCGGATCGCAGAGAAAACGATTTTGTATAACTATTATTATTAAATATATTGTATAATTAGACACACACGTAATTAATTTGTTTTCGTTCATTCTTTTTTGTTTTATTTAAAACATTAAATAAATTAAACCATCTGATGTATCCTATAAGGATACATTACCTTAAGGATTAAACTATTGGAATTATAAAATACCAAGCATTTTTATCTTTACCGGACTATTCACTTTGCCCTGACCTCCCCTACCGGGAACACCGCGTTGCGCAGTTGGTTAAGTGAGCACGCAACAAATCGGAGGTCGGTGTTCGAGTCCAGGAGCGGTAAAAATTTTTAAACTGGCCTAATCGATCTGGCGGCACCATAGCCCTAGGATCGTCTTCTAATGGAAATATGTATAGAATTTTCTACTCGGCGTAAAGGCGGCCGTTGCGTAGGGCTGACAAACCGGTTGACATCTAGTGTGTCTAGAAAGGTAGGAGAGTTAACCTTCTATTACCCCAAAAGTTTCCTAAAGCTTGTATCATTTATAAGTAGACTATAGGCTATGAAATGATGGGAAATGTAATGGGATAACTATGTTGGGAACATATGAGAATGATGAAAAATACAAAATGGTAGAGTAATATATTTATAACAAGATTTGTATGAAGATAATGATGACAATAGTGGTGGTGATGGGAGCGATGATGATTATTATGCTTTTGTGATTGTTTTATTTGTTGTCCCTTAAAGGTAGGGATTCGATTATAAATTCTCATATTTACGAGACATTCATGGATATTTATTGTCTTAAAGGGATAAAAATCAACGAAACTAGACACGAATAAACTCTGTTTATATTGTTTGTGATATGACATCCTCTAGTCTGTGTTATTTCATGCTGCAATAGTCACGACGGTGCTATTTGTCTGGTATTGCTGTACAGAGTCCTTTGCAATAACAAGAGCAATGCATCTTTTACATTATGATTATAAAGCGTGTTCAGTAAATTATATCATCAGACCCTTTGACAATCCAATAAGTCTTTCAACTTAAAATGTAGTTAAATATTACGTAAAATAGCGTTTCAGTTGTACTGCAATGAATCTCTTCGCGTTGTGGAGTGAATGGTAATGTAATAGCTGACTTCTTGACATATAAATGCAGTTTAACTGTTCCAGAATTATCTCATCCACTTATGATTCTATAATAAAATAATAAATTCAGCATAAATTAAACGTTTTGATTACAATTTAAACCCTGAACAAGGGGCATTAAAACGTTGGGAAGAAATATATGACATGCCCGATTTAGTACCAGAACTTTTCAGAAAATCTGAAGTAGCAGCTTTCAGATTGCTTACACAATTGGCATAGTTGAATACCTTGTATTCTTAATGAGGACTGAGATCAGAATGTCATCCGTTTATCCATAATTGAATCATTAAAATTTGTAAATAAAATAAATTAAGGTAATAGAGAATATTTATCAATTGGTGAACCAGAACAAAATTTAATTTTGGAGGCTGGATAAACAATAAAATATTGTAGTGAGATCACATATTTAGGAATTAAAATAAATAAAAATGGAATATATGAAGAGGAAATAAGAAATAGAAATAATAAAGGAAAATTTGCAATTGCTTGCCTCAATAGAATATTGTGGGATAAAAATATAAGTAATAAAAATAAAATGAATATATATATATATATATATATCATACAATTGTTAAAAGCATAATTACTTATGGAGCAGAACTTTGACCATTAACAACAAAATCAAATAAGTATATTTTGGCAACAGAAATGGATTTTATACGAAGGGCAGCAAGAATTTCAAGAAGAGAAAAAATTAGTAACTCCGTTATAAGGGAGAAAATGAAAACTGAAGACACTATTTTAGATTATATTAAAACTCAGCAATTAAGATGGTACGGACATGTCCAGCGAATGGAAAAGGTTCGGCTACTAAAATCTGTTTTGGGATGGAAACCTGAAGGAAGACGAGGCAGAGGAAGACCTAAAACCTCCTGGAGTCAGGGAATATATTTATACATGAAGGAGAAACATCTACAACCAGGTGATTGGATGGACCGACAAAATTGGCTATTAGGAATCGGACGATATCAAAGACATTAATCAATCGATGATCTACATATCTAATAGGGAGTACTTTATCGAGGGTCTTTAACTAAAATATTGCTATAAATTATATTTCCTCAAACTGGAGATTCTTTTACGTGCCGTAAATTTACGTCATGGAACCCATTGCTGCACTTCCCTTCAAAAAAAAAAAAAAAAAAAAAGAAGCCTTTAATATCCATCTACCGCAACTGGTCTTGTACCCTCAAATCTCAGATGCAGACGTAATGATAACTACAGTACTACTGCACTAATATCGACAAAAATGGCAACAAAAATTTAACCAATAGAAAGAAAGAAAATTGTATTATTTATTTATAGGAAATGCTTTATCTATATATAATGGCGTAGCCCACTGTTGAGTCACAGCCTCTCCTGTGTAAGGTGTTACTAGACCAAGTTCATTTTTAGTTACCTTATTTGCTCATAGATGTCATGGATGGCATGCAGTCAACACACCAACCCAATGAGACTTGTAACAGGCAACTAAGGTATTACTAGGACATTGAGGTTTGCTTAGAGGCCTCTATATTCAGGCTTAAGGACTTTCCACGTACCTGAAAATCTTCAGACTCGGGACCCACGGTTTAAAGTACCTCCCGGAGGACTTGCTCCTTGGATTTTTCCGTCGTAAAATATTCTTCGATCTCGGCAGGTGCTCAAAATATTAGGACAATTAACCAATTTTCGAATCCTCCAATTAAAATTGGTAACTTCATGTGAAGATAATTTTATTGGAGACACAGATGCCATAACAAAAACTTCCTTGTAAGTTAACATGGTAGAGTGGAAGAGAACCAACGACATCAACGGAGTTACTCAATATTAGGTACCAAGCAACCATACTGACTGTGAAACTAAATTCGAGTGTAAAAAAAGTTAGTTGAGTGACATGTGAAATGATTTGTTTGCTAGTACATCGTGTTAAATTTTCAACTTGTTTCTATAGATAAATTATTTGAATATGATCTTCAACCTGAAGCCAGTTATCATTGAATAGAGGTTGATGTATGAGTTTAGAAATTAACAACTCTAAGAGAGTTAATTCAACTTGAAGGTATTAATGCATAAAAAGCAAAGCGACAAGGTATATGATGACAGGCTGATATAAAGTGAGCCAGTTGGAAGAATTGCAAGAGTCGATGGCAAGTCTACCGCTGGCAAAGTGGCAGCCAGTCACCTTCGCGACCCAGGGTGCCACTTGAATGCCTTTCCGTACAACACAGTCTTAAAACTGTTCTTCAGCGTGTAGACAGAGGAATCAGATAAGCAAATTATCTCTAATGAAAACAGTCATTTTATAGTAGTATAATTGAAAGACTATATTCATAAAGGTTTAATGCACAACGATCTAATTTTATATTTAAGCACAACTTCTTTCAAACAACGTTAAACTGAAAATATATAAAACTATTATTCTCCCAGTTATATTATATGGATGCGAAATATGGACTCTTACTTTAAGGGAGGAAGATTACGTTTATTTGAGAATAAAGTTCTTAGGGCATTTTTTGGACCAAAGAGAGATGACCAGACAGATGAATGGAGAAGATTACATAACAGTGAACTACATGGTCTTTATAGGAAGCCAGGTATAATAAGAATACTTAAGTCTCGTGGACTGCAATGGGCAGGACATGTGGCACGAATGGGGAATGAGAGACGTGTATGGAAACTCCTTGTAGGAAAACTAGAGGGAAACGCCCAGTTAGTTGACCAATGATAAGGTGGGAGAATAAAATTAACTATGATTTCAGGGAAGTAGATTTTACAGGGAATGATTGGAAAATATTAGCTCATAGGAATGTCTGGAGAGCTTATGTCCGCGCGGCCATGAATCTATGGGTTCGAAAGTGGGTTAGTTAGTTAGTATATGAACACTTCTAAATTCTGATAAATTCTATACACTTGGTCTTTTTGTATAATACTCCTTTTGAATGAGCCATATAATTCATTACAGAAGAGTGCTAATTTATAATTTTTATGTAAAACTGTAGGCTTCCATGACTGGTTTCTTGATTATTGTTGTTGAAACACGATGTTTCGTCTACCATTGCAATTGACATCCTTAGGAGTTCACAGAGAGCACGCAAAATTTCCTGAGGATGTCTACTGCAGTAGTAGACGAAACGTAGAGTTTCAACAACTGGACTACGACCATTTAGCTCGGAAGACCACTAAACAAGAATTCTAATTTGTACTTTACTTCCTATTGTAAATAGTGCCTTCAATTCTACGGCCATAGGGAATAATTAGTTTAGACTAAAAATGTCCAAAATGAGTTAAGTGTGCTGTGATCATCTCCCAACCCTTTAAGCACTGTGTTAATCGAGGGCGAGGATACTAATATTTGTCAAGTTGTAAAAATTGTTATGAAGATGTTTCTCAGTATCTCGCAAAAATAGTCCACATTTTCTGTTAAATGAGTGATCTCTTGAGAAGTAGAATTTTTATTTAATACACAAGTGATCTTCTTGGTGATCAAATATTAAAATATATATACAGGCAATATGCCCATTTCACCAATTAATGTTTAAAAAGGTCAACAAGTTTCCACAGCCAAGCTGTCATTCTCAAGACCAGATATTGACTGAAGACAAAATGATAATAAATAATAAACAAATTCAGTTAAAAACAAACTACGTCACATGACGTTTGTCATTCCTGTTAGGAATATTAAAAAAGGAGGAGCTTTCTTTATCACAAAAACAGGAGGTGGTAAATAATTCGATAAAGAGCGAGGTGAAACACGACTGGGATTGGTTGTAAAACAAAATTCATTGAAACGTGATTGGTCATTGACATTCATTTTGGACATGAGTTAATACTCAAGAAAAGATAATTTGCTTGACTCATTTTCAAATGATTTCTGAGTAGGTTTGAGATCTAACTAACTAACTGGCCCTATTGAACCCGTACGTTCATGGCCGCGCGGACATAAGCTCTCCATACATCCTTATCCTGAGCTAATGTTTTTCCAATCATTCCTGTATAATCTACTTTCTTCAAATCCCAGTTAATGTTATTCTCTTATCTCATTCTTGGTCTACCAACTGGGCGTTTTCCCTTTGATTTACCTACAAGAAGCTGGCTTGAGATCTACTGACATATAAATTCGAAATACACACATAATATATATAGTCCACCGCTGTGGTCTCGACGTAGCGTGCTGCCTTGTCACGCAGCGGGCCCGGGTTAGATTCCCGGTCGGGACAGGCTCCTGGGTGAGGTTTTTTTCGGGATTTTTCCTCGCCTGTAAGACAAATGTCACGAAGCTTAGGGCCCAACGGTCCCCCAAAATCCACCGGCCATCATCCTTATCATTATCATCCTTATCATTATCATCCTTATCATTATCATCATCCTTCATCGGTGTGGAAAGCAACGGGAAGCTACCACACCTATAATTTCCTAGTAAATATGCAAAGCATAGCATGCAAATGCTATGATTGCATTGAAATACCTGCCCTCGGGCAGAATATATTTAATATATATATATATATATATATATATATATAGGCCCTATATATGTGACAAGATAAGAAAAATAAATGCCTGGACGGGATTTGAACCCGGACCTCTGAGTTGATATCTCTGTACGCTACCACTTACGCTACCAGGCGAATCCAGAACAGACATTTACTTTTCTTATACATATTCTCTATTATTACCAGATGTAGCGGGAACTCGGTCTCCACTGCCACCTAGTAGCTACTATAACAAGTAAGCAAATTGAAGAGAATATTTTTACTTTATAGCAGTGACGCTTTTTTCGATGTTATAATTAAACCTTTTTGATATTGAGCATATATATATATATATATATATATATATATATATATATATATATATATTAATATTTTAGGGGAGATTAGATTATTAAATAGAATAGTAGGTTGGAGTTTTCTTCTTATGTTAATATATATATATATATATATATATATATATATATATATATATATTATGTGTGTGTGTGTGTGTGTGTGTGTGTGTGTGTGAAAAGACTGACATAGGAACACATTCAGGACTTGAAGAAGCAGAAGATGATTACCTAGATGACAGTGATAAATAAAAGCAAGAATACCTTTTTCATGCATGTAGGCCTATACGAGATAAATGAACCGGAAAATACCGCTTGGAACTAAGAGACGAAGTCCTTATGAGTAGCGGAATCTAGTGGTAAACAAAGATAGCTTTATGCTAATGCGGTTTTAAAAGATATGTAATTCTTTACATAAACAAGGTTTAACAAAATGTGGAAGTTTGGATTGTTTTCGTAAGTTAGGCCTATGACCTTATGAATATTACAGTAATTCTTGGAATTTACAGTAAGCCGTAACAAAGCGTGTTAAGCTATTGATGCAGGAAAATCTTCACCTGGATCCCGACTAATATTGGAACAATATTGAATATCCCAGCATGTTCCATGTGGTGAAGATTGAAAAACAGTCGACCATAAAAAAAGGAATGGGGGAAAATAAAATAAAAAAAGAACCTTACGTAGAATGAAATATTAGTCATCATTGGCTGACATCTTATGGATGTCTTGGAGACGGATTATTGATCGTCTGTTGTTTTCTTTATGCAAGCTCCCTGCTGCCATCTTTCGCCTTCATTTTCATTCTCAACCCCAACATTTTTTATTCTTTTTTTCAATAATTGATGTGGCTTCATAGTGCGTTGATGGCGTTGGCGAGAGGACACTCGTTGGTACAAGATAATGGATCAAAAACACGCCACAAACAAAAATGACGCGACTTTCCCTTCTGCAAGATCGACCTATTTATAAAGGGAACTGTAGGCCTACATTTAACGCAAGTTTTCATGGATAAAACTTGAATATAGACATCCCTAAGACAAATGAATGCTAATCAACACTAACTTGATGTTAACTTAATTTTAAAGTTAAAAGAGAACTTATGTTTCAACTGGAATAGGGCCTACTATAACCTAGAATAGGCCCTGCTATAAATACAGGGTGATTCTGTAAGAACAAAAACTAAAAACTAACTCACTGACACTATCGTACCCATAGGTTCATGGCCATGCTGACATAAGGTGTCAATACTTCCCTATTCTAAGCTGTTTTCCAATCATCCCTGTATAATCTAATTCCCTCAAATCATTGTTAATATTATTCTCCCACCTCATTCTTGGTCTACCTACTGGACGTTTTCTCTCTGGTTTTCTTACAATAAGCCTATATGACCCTCTATCATTCCCCTCTATCATTCCCCACTCGTGCCACATGTCCCGCCCGTCTCAGTCTACGAGATTTAACTGTTCTTATTATATCTGTGTTTCCTATTAAGATCATGTAGTTCACTTTTATATAGTCATCTCCATTCGTCTGCCTATTCATCTCTCTTTGGTCCAATTTTTTTCCTAAAGACTTTATTCTCAAATACTCTTAGTGTAAGAAAGTGCAAAAGTTAAATAGGACAAAGTGAATTCTCCAATGAACAATTTGAGGTAGGCAACCTAAGATCCGAGAAGCCAACCTGAGGGAGCTATGGAAGTACATTTGTATATTACATGCTTCTACAATTACAGTTTTCCAGCTGATTTAAAACTTAGGTGGGTACCAAGTTTACATGTAATTTATGTCCGCTGTTTATTTATAGGCCCTACATCCTTTAGTTCATGTGAGGAAGAGCCTGATGACTAGGAAGTCATGATGCAGGATGTGACCTGATTCCCCTTGATTATATCCTATACCGATTTCTTAAGTCAACTTGTGTTTGGGGACTCCAGTAGACAACAGATAGGAAATTAATTGCCAGGATTGTAAATTGCCTGTGATTTGATTCGAAACACATCAGGGATATTTGTAAGGATACGGCAGAATCTTGTACGTCGATCTTAAGCTTGAAATTAGGTTGGTGACCACCCGTTTAAGCAATTGTTGTAAGATACAGAATGGTACTTTAATTGTGTCAATGGTGGTACTTGCAGTTATCTGATAAATAAACGTAAACAAAACACTACACAGTAATCTGAAAGACAAGTTTAATCTCATCTCCTTAAATTGGCTCCTCGTATCCTAGGTTCCACATCTCAAGATGGCCTTACTACTTTAATAGAGATCAAAAAAGTATTACAAGTATTTGAGAATAAAGTGCTTAAGAATATTTTTGGACCCAAGAGAGACAAAGAGACAAGTGAATCGAGGAAAAATACATAAGTGTGAGCTACATGTTCTGTGGGAACCAGATGTAGGCATAGTAACAGTTGTAGACTACGGTGGACAGGACATGTGGCACGAATTGGGAATGATAGAAAGTTCTTAGAAGACAGGACTATAATAAGGTGTAAACATAACATAACTTTGATTTCAGGAAGGTAAATTGTTCAGAGTATGATTCGAAAACATTAGGTCAGGATAGGGATGTATGGAGGGACTAAGACTACGCGGCCATGAATCACCATTTTTGTCTTTCAGCTCATTGTTGCTAAGAAGATCGGAATAAGTAGATTCCCGGGTAACGTCAAGTAATCAACATGGTGTATCTAAAAATAATTAAGCCTACGATATATATATATATATATATATATAATATATATATATATATGAAAAGAAAAATGAATGTTTGAGTCGGGATTTGAACCCAAGTCTCTAAACTCTGTACGTTTAGCGCTTTAACCACTGAGCTACTCAAGTATTCCAAAACACCATACATTTTTCTTATATATGTATGTTTGTGTTGGAATACTTGAGTAGCTCAGTTGGTTAGAGCGCTAAACGTACAGAGTTTAGCATATGTTTTGTGTTGGAATACTTGAGTAGCTCAGTAGGTTAGAGCGCTAAACGTACAGAGTTTAGAGTCTCGGGTTCAAATCCCAACTCAAGCATTCGTTTTTCTTTTCATATCATATTTGCCTTCATTGCCAAATGTCAATATATATATATATATATATATATATATATATATACAGGGTGAAATTATTTAAACCGACAAACTCTGGGAGGTTGTAAGGGACACCAAAACAAATAATTTTCCCTAATGTCATTTTTTCCTATGATGATTATTTAAACCGGTAGAGGGCGTATTACGCTCTTCAGTTAACATGACTGCAACTGCTATGGTAGGAATTGTTTTGTCCACCATTGTAGTAGTGAATTGTATCTGCTTACTAATGGAGCGATACACCTGGAGTGAGTACACTGATATGTGTGGGCCAGTGTTGTTGGGGACTGTTTAATTGGGACATATCTCCTACCTAGGCCATTAAATGGCAGTCACTATTACAATTTTCTCGCCAGAGCATTGCCAGAATATGCTGGAAGATGTCCCGCTCCCTACAAGACAACGCATGTGATTTCAACATGACGGGGCGCCGGTACATTTCAGTCGTCGTGTGGGTCGATTCTTGAACCAACGATTTTCAGAAAAGTTGATTGGCAGAGGTGGTCCTGTACCATGGCCTGCTCGATCCCCAGATATTACCCCTTTGGATTTTTTTTTTTTGTGGAGAGAGATGCGCAACCTTGTTTACACAACTCCTGTTGCATCAGAAAAGGATCTGGTTGCTCGGATAGTAGCAGCAGGAGCAATTAACGATACTCCTGGAGTTTTTGTCCGTGTTAGACAGAACATGATCTGCCGGTGTAACCTTTATTTACATGTCAATGGAGGCATTTTTGAACCTCTACTGTAATTTAAGTAATTGCGTTGTGTTAATGTGCTATCTCTCGATAATAAAAATACGAAAGTGTTTATTGGTTTAATTAATTTGCCGCCAGAGAAATCTTCCTCTACATGTTTAAATAATCCTCATAGGAAAAAAATTACATGAGGGAAAAATATTTGTTTTGGTGTCCCCTACAACCTCCCGGAGTTTGTCGGTTTAAATAATTTTCATCCTGTATATATATTCTACTTATCCAACTAACATAAAAACACGCTTCATTTATTTAGGCGTAGCAGAGCACGCCGAGTGTTACCTAGTAGGTCATAAAGTATGCAATCAGTGTGAACAATGAAGGCAGGTCTAGCTATTATCATAATTTCAGTTGGAATTCACTTTATTCTCAAGTATCATACGTTTCCTGACGTTGTCAAGATATTTTTGTCGATCGACATGACATATTTCACACGTAACAATTGAGCAGCTTCATTTGTCAGCCGTGCTGTTGTAATGGCGATATACATAATGCATTGCAGCTAATATAGTAGACAAATGATACGACAGCATGCGAGGACAGGAGCAACCAATCATAATGCAAGCTTGTAATGACGTCACGACAATGTCATAGTTTTGTTGGTGCTATTCATAATGAAAAGTGAAAATGTGTTTTGTGCGTGAGGGCGCTCATTTGCATTAGATACGCTATTAAGTGTGATCGTCGCCATCGCAAGCAAGGAAACCTGTCTGCAGCAAAACCATTTCAAGATCTTACATAAACTTATGTTAGTTGTAAGCTGTTTGCTTATCTGGTCGGATTTTCTTGAAATCTTAATTCCCTCATATAACTTACAACAAATTGTATGGGAAACGGAATAACAGATCAAGTAAACCGTTTTAATTACCTGCGATTTGATGTAACATATGATAAACAAAGGAAAGTCGAAAATAAATTGAATACATTCAGATAATGTGTAGAACAATTACAAATTCGGCTAAGGTTTCCAACAACTACCGCACATTTTAATAGTAACTTATATTACAATCCGTCCCGCGCCGTAGCCGAGCGGTTAAGGTAGGAAGCCTTGGCGCAGAGCTACGGGACTTGCGCTGGTTCGAGTCTCCATGGGGGAAGAAATTTTCTCATGGTATTTCCGCCAGTATGGGACCGGTGCCCACCCAGCATCGTGAGGCAATTGGGTAGCTACAATAAGTAGCGGCTCCAGGTTGAGGAACCAGCTATAACGGCTGGGGGACTCGACATGCTAACCACATGTCACCCCTACACTGGCTGTTGATCATCTACCTCTGTGATTGATACATGTGGATGTGAAGGGCCAGTAGCCGGCTGGTAAAAGGGCAACCGCTGAAAAGTGGAAAGACCCTCAATCGGATATTACAATCCGAGGTTGGGAAGTGGTTTTTATAGAAGTGAAGAAATTATTAAAAACCGAGCGTTAGCGAGGTTTTTAACTTCCAAGATTCTGTAAAACACTTCACAGACGTGCGTGGTATTCTAAATTTTGCACGATGTTGTTTACAAAATAATAAATAATAGTCTTCTTCTTCTTCACTTCACGGGCTAGGCAAATTGCCTGTTCCACCTCACAGTTGTTCTGTCCATCTTTTCACTGGCCTTCCTACATTCCTTGAACCTCTTGGCCTTTAGTTGAATGCTGCTCTTGGTAATCTTGACACATTCATTCTTTCCACGTGTGTAAAGCATTTCTCTCTATATTATCTGATTTTCTCATTATAAATAATAGTAAAATAATAATATCTTTGTTGGAAATATTTGCCTTCATTATAAAGAACTGACTAACATTAACAGTCTGGCCAATGTTTATACGGTAAATGCGGAAAATAATTTAGTTGAGACTACAGGCCGTGACACCAATCAAGGATAAAATGGCGGCAAGTACGAATTTATTGTTTTATAGTAGGTTGACAACCCTGAAATTTCGGAAATTGAAGTTTCAATAATGGCCGCCTTAGCTGTAAGTACGACAGAACGCACTATCACGTAAAAATACCTTACACACACATTCCAATCTCATTTTACTTTCACGGATTAATATTTTTTAATAAGTTATTAATTGTCACTTAAAACGTATTTTAAACATTTCCTAATCTTTTTCCATTAGGCCTATATTTTAATGAAATATTTAACAGTACGTAGGCCTAGCGTTTGGTGAAGCAGACATATTGTTTTTCCATAATTATATTTCTTTGTTCGAATGTAGCCAACATATACTTCAGAACTTACTAGTTACACTACCTATTTTTGGGCATTGCATTCTTTTGCAGTTTCGAGTACTTAATTGCATTAGGTTAGCTTTTAGGTTATTTAGGCCTAAAAATACTTTATATTAAATTATACGAATATCATTGTGTATGTTAGCCGCATTACATGATGAAAAATTGTATCCACTTTCATCTGCTGGCGCATGCGCATGGTGTCTGCCTCCGACATAGAAATATTTTAGCGGTACTTGTTGGAAACTTTATCCAAAAATTTGTTTTAAATACATGAGGAAACAAACAAAATTATTTTTTTAAGGTTATGGTTGTTCCTCTGTAGTTATATGGCTCCAAAATTGGACTTTGACTACAAAATCAATTTAAAAAATAGAACCTGGAGGAATGAGTTTCCTGAGACATGTAACTGCATATAGGCCTGTATTGATTATTAATGACGTAGCCCATTGTTGAGCCATAGCCTCTCCTTTATCAGGAGTTTATAGACCAATTTCATTTTAGTTACTTTATTTGTCCAAAGATGTCATGAGTGGCATGCGGTCAACACACCGACTCAATAAGACATCTAGCAGACAACTAAGGTATTTGTAGGATGTTTGAAAGCGATCGGTAAGTTTTGCTTAGAGGCCTCTTCGTTCAGGCTTAAGGATCTTTTACAAGCCTGATAATCTTCAGACTCGGGGCGGTTTAAAGTCCCCCCGGAGAAAATTACTCCTTGAATTTTTCCAACCTAAACAAATCCATCGACCGTGGCCGGGTTTGTACCCGCAACCCTCAGAACTAGAAGCAAGGACCATAACCATTAGACCACCGCGGCCGACTGGATATACATTAAAATATAAAAGGTATAGCAAATATATTAGGAATGAGCTTTATCCAGCCATAGTAATTCTGCCCGAGAGCAGATCTTTCACTTCAATCATAACATTTTCGTGCTATGCTTTGCAGCTTTACTAGGGAATTATAGGTGTCGTAGCTTCCCGTCGCTTTTCACAAGGGTGAAGGATGATAATGATAAGGATGATTATGATGGCCGGATGATTTTCGGGGACCATTGGGCCCTAAGCTTCCTGACATTTGTCTTACAGGTGAGAAAAAACCCCGAAAGAAAACCTCACCCAGGAGCCTGCTGCGTGACAAGGCAGCACGCTACTTCGAGACCACAGCGGTGGACGAGCTTCATGTAACTTATTCTACTTAATTTGGTTCGAGCACATTCAAAGGATGGATCAAGAACATATAAGAAAACAGTTATTCACATAGGCCTACCTATATGCCAGAGGGGTACAAAAGTGTGGGATGTCCAAGAGTACGATGGAGATATCACTTTTCTACATGAGACCGGAACGAATCTTTTACATTTAATCCGTGAAGAGATGATGATGAAGTTACAACAACAAACATAATATCAAATTTCTCACGATGCTAGGTGAACACTAGACTTGTACTGGTCGAAATTCGGTAATAAAATGTATTCCCCCGTGGGGACTCGAACAAGCGCAAGTGCCGTAACTCTGCTCCAATGCACTGTGCTTTAAATCGCTCGGCTATGGCGCTGGACAAGAAAATAAAAACTAAGTAATTTAAGTATGACATTTTAATTATGTGTAGAATTAAAATAATTAAATTCATTTACTCGTTCTAAAATTTCATTGTCTAAAACAATTTTGCTAGGTATAGGGTATTTCCCCCAAAAGGCCATCACTTCTGTTTTCTTTATATTTATAAAATTAAAAATTATAATGTTAAATTATAAAATAGTTACCCAAAAGGTCCGTCTCCTCAACTTAAAATATATTAAATATCCTGTGTGCACTTTTTAATCCGGAGTAATAATTTGAAATACCAAAGTTTCTTGGTGATTTGGTATTTCAAATTAAAATATATTGATTGTCTGTAGCGCTTTCGAGACTAGTCCCATAATCAGCAGAAGTAATAGGTTGTGGGTTCTTATCAATTGACCCCTGATTCAATACAGGGGTCAATTGATAAGAATCCACATCCTGTTATTTCTGCTGATGATGGGACTAGTCCCGAAAGCGCTACAGACAATCAATAATTTTTAAGTTGAGGAGGCGGACCTTTTGGGTAAGTATTTTATAATTTTACATTATAAGCATCATTACATATGGAGCAGGACTTTGGCCATTAACAACAAAAACAAATAAGTACGTAGCTTTTTGCAACGGAAATGGATTTTATACGAAGGGCCGCAAGAATTTCAAGAAGAGAAAAAATTAGGAACTCAGTTTTAAGGGAGAAAATGAAGATTGAAGACACTATTTTAGATTATATTAAAGCTCAGCAATTAAGATGGTACGGACATATCCAGCGAATGGAAGAGGATCGACTACCAAAATCGGTTTTGGAATGGAAACCTGACGATTGGGACATCCAGAAAAGCGCTGGATGGTAAATTTCTCTTCGAGACCGTAACAGGCCACATGGCCTAATACTTGCAAGGATGATAATGATGATGAATAAAATCTATCCATCCATAGTAATTCTGCCCGAGGGCAGGTCTTTCACTGCAGTCATAGCATTTTCATGCTACGCTTTGCAGCTTTACTAGGGAATTATAGGTGTGGTAGCTTCCCGTTAGCTTTCCATACCGCTAAAGGTATGATGATGGCCGGATAATTTTCGGGGACCATTGGGCCCTAAGCTTCCTGACATTTGACTTACAGGTGAGGGAAAACCCCGAAAAGACCTCACCCAGGAGCTTGTCCCGACCGGGAATTGAACCAGAGCCCGCTGCGTGACAAGGCAGCACGCTACCTCGAGACCACAGCGGTGGACTTATGATTAATATAATTACAAATGAAATAAACTAGGCAGATTAGGTTACTTTTTATATAGGTTACAATTTTATCGGAGCGTGCTATTTATTTTAATAGCAGGCCTATAATTGTAATGCTAATTACTCATTTGTATTGAGTTAATATTTCATTTATCAGCTTAGGTCGTTGGCGTCGCAATTCAAATCTGGGCATGAAAGAGTCGAAAATTTTGTTCAGTATCTTCTTATTTCAAGGTCGATGTATTTCTACTTACCGTAAATCTAGACACAAGACCCACAGCCTTATTTTCATTCCAAGGAAGCGTTACTCGGCATTTTTAAACGCTTAAAAATAATCGATATCGTCCGGACTTAAATTGGCTAACCTCGAAACAAGAGACCAGTATGTGTAACAGTTGAGAATAACCTTTAAATATTTTTTTTATTGTCAAAATTATGAAAGAAACTTTTAAATTAAATCTTATTTATAGACGCTTTTATATCCAAACTTATATCGCATTTAATGTTTTTGGTTGTATTCAACAATGAAGAAGAACCAAAACCTAGTATTGAATGCACTTATTTAGGAACAAAATTGAACCATTCAAGTGATAACACAGTAGAAATTAAAATTAGAATCGCACAAACAAAATAAGCAATAAATACTTTAAACTTTTAATAATTGATTTCGTACATCTCATTGATGGATAAATCATATTTGAAGAGAAAAATTATACGCTCAGACCGGGACTTGAACCCGGGACCCTTGGTTCTCTAGACCAAGTGCTCTACCAACTGAGCTACCTGAGACAAGTACCGTTTAGATCGGTACTTGTCTCAGGTAGCTCAGTTGGTAGAGCACTTGGTCTAGAGAACCAAGGGTCCCGGGTTCAAGTCCCGGTCTGAGCGTATAATTTTTCTCTTCAAATATACTTTAAACTTTGTTTGGTGCAGCAAAAATATTAAATATATCCATCCATAGTAATTCTGCCCGAAGGCAGGTCCTTCACTGCAATCATAGTATTTTCATGCTATGCTTGCAGCTTTACTAGGGAATTGTGTAGGTGTGGTAGCTTCCCGTTGCTTTCCACACCTGTGAAGGATGATTATGATGATGATAATGATATGGGTGTTGATGATGATGATGGCCATATGATTTCGGGGACCGTTTGGGCCTTAAAGTTTTCCTGACATTTGTCTTACAGGTGAGGAAAACCCCCAATAAAAACCTCACCCAGAAAAACTGCCCCGACCGGGGATGGAACCCGGGCCCGCTGCGTATATATATATATATATATATATATATATATATATAACAAACCATAATCAGAGCATTTTAACGTATGGTGCTGAAGTTTGAAAATTCCTACCAGGGAAATAAAGAATTTTAAGTACAGAAATTGATGTTTTAAGATGATCAGCTGGAAAATCTAGAATGGATAGATCACCAAATAAAGAAATAAGGGAAATTATGGGTGAGCAAGATGATCCGGACATCATAGGCATTAACTTATAGAAAAGAAAAGATTACAGTGGTATGGCTATGTCAAAAGAATGCCAGAGCAAAGATTACCTAAACTTATTATGGAATGGATCCCAACGGAAAGAAGGAAGAAAGGAAGACCAAAGAAAACCTGGATAGAAGGTGTGCAAACGGCTATGATTATCAGAGGATTGGAGGAAGATCAATGGATGGACACAGAGGAATGGCGTTTGGTTTCCGGAAGACGGCGGCAGCTGCCATGATACCGGATGTTGATCTTGATGATTCACAGGTTGTAGGTTATATGTCTATTGTGTTTGCATTGTGTTTTTGAAGACGCCCGTCGATTTAATTTATATTACGTCATGTAATAGTAATAAGGATATATGGGTCATTGTAATTAAAATCCAATCCAGTATTTACCAAGTCAAGAAGGACCCCTGCTCACTTAGCAACTTGAGGTGTTTGGACCACTACGATAAATAATGCAAGATTGAGAAATTGAGGAATAACGGTTGGGGGATCCAATATATTAACCACTCGTCACCTCTATAGGCCTACTGTATGAATGATCGTTATCTTTGCGATTTACACAGTTGGATGTGAGGACAACAGCCAGAAGATAGGCCGAAAACCTTGTAGTCCATTGCACTACAGAGTAGGTTTGTTACAGGTATTGCAGCTAATATAATTAAAATGAGAAGTGAGCTTGTTTATTAAGACAACACAGGCCTACATATTTTTTTTTATTCAATGCTCCAGGTTGTCATTTAAACATTTCTGGTTTCTCTCCTGGCATTGGCGTAATTGTAACCCACTTCTGAGGTTGGGGAGCCTGGAAGACGGGGTTACGGCTGCCCCGATGATATGATAGGAGATGATGATGATTGTGGTGCGCCAGGAGAGTCCTTAATCCTAAAATTAATCTGAGGCGAATATGAATGATGATGATTATGATGGCCGTATGATGTTCGGGGACCGTTTGTGCCTCTCCGTTTCCTGACATTTGTTTTACAGGTGAGAAAAAATCCCGAAAAAAAAACTCATCCAAGAAACTTGTCCCGACCGATCGAACCTGGGCCCGCTGCGGAGATCTCGAGATCACAACGATGGACTCATAAATATGTTTACATTTGGATGATGTGCTCACTTTTTTAATATGTTAGCAAAATGTATGTCTCTTCATAACAGAAAAAGAACAAAACACATTGTGCGTGTGATCAAAACACTTCCGGAATCACCATCTACCCGTAAAGCATGGTATGATGTTGAGGATGGTAGTAGGTGTAGTATTATTATTTCTTACTCGTAAGCCCATGTTTTCCCTTAACAGAGATTTAGGCGCTCTCCCCCTACAGGGAAGAATTTCAACCATATTAATTTAGTTGCACTTGTTTTCGTATTGATGTCATTTGAGTAGTCGTGGTCAGCATTCCGCCTCATACTGACATCTAGGAAACCAAAGTAGTACTAGGACGGGAAAATTCGGTAATTTTGCTTAGATGCCTTTTCATCCAGGCTTAAGGATCTTTTACGAGCCTGAAAATCTTCAGACTCGGGACCCACGGCTTAAAGTCCCTCTCGGAGGACTTGCTCCTTGGATTTTTCCATCCTAAAAAAATCCATCGACCCCGGCCGGGTTAGAATCCGCGACTCTCAGGACCAGAGGCAGGAGCATAACCACTCGTCCACCGCGGCCGACCTAGTATTATTATACACTGCTCAAAACAATTAGAGGAACACTATGAAATATGCAAATACTTTTTCATTGGATAAAGGTACAAACATGAAATTAATAAAGTACATTATTTGTGGTTATTTATTTATTTATTTATTTATTGCTCATGTCAGTAAAAACAAATGAATAACGCTGACAATTAACTTTTCAAATAATTCCGCTATGTAAGCAATTTAATCTTGTGCTTATTTTTCAAAGTTAAACACTCGTTATATAGAGTTAGTATCGTGTATGGCCTCCACGATATTCGATGACACTTTGACACCTTCGTGGCATGCTCCCAATAAGATTCTGGATTTCCTCTTGCGGGATATTCTCCCATTCCTCCTTCAGAGCATCTCCAAGTAGCTGCAGAGTTTGTGGAGCTTGATGTCGGTTCCTGACCTTCCTGTCTAGAAGATCCCACAAGTGTTCAATAGGGTTGAGGTCTGGGCTGACCGCTGGCCACTCCATTACCTCAATTTCATTCCTCCTCAGGAAATCCCTGGAGACAGCCGCAGAATGTGCCCTGACATTATCCTGCATAAACAGAAATCCAGGGCCTACTCCAATGGCAGCAGGTACTACATGCTCTTCCAGAACGTGCTCGATATACCGGACAGCATTCAGTCGCTGGGGAACAAGTACAAGGTCCGTACGATTGTTGTACATAACTCCGGCCCACACCATTATGGAACCTCCTCCGAATCTATCAATTTCCTGTACAGCCACTGCAGAAAATCTTTCTCCTGGCCGTCCCCACACCCTCAATCGACCATCACAACGTGTAAGACGATACCTGGATTCGTCCGAGAAGAGCACAGACTCTCACTGGTTCAGATTCCAATCACCATGGTTTTCAGCATACGTACGTCTTGCTGCCTTATGCCCATTTGTTAAGCGTGGTTTTTTAACGGGCCTTTTTGGACGAATATTCTCTTTCCTTAATCTGTTCCTTATGGTTTGGTCTGAAACCCGGATTCCGGAAGCCATATGAAGGTCATTCTGCAGGTCTTTTGCAGTTTTTGTACGCTGTCGAAGAGCAGAAAGAACAACGTATCTGTCATCCTGGGGGCTTTTTTTAAATTTACGGCCCTGGCCACGTCTTCTACAATACTGACCTGTCTTTCTGTGCCTGTTGCGTAACCTGGACACCACGGAAGGAGAAACCCCAAGCTCTCAAGCCACTTGTCGCAGAGATTGATCTTGTCATAAAAGATGTAGAGCATGATACACTTCAAACTCATTTAAATGCCTCATTTTGTCAGAGACTTCAACAAACAAGGCATAATCAACATTCGTCACTATAGCAACATCAGGAAGCTTACCAATTAAAAGTGGCCAGTGCCTTCCAAAATAAAAAAAATCTCTATATTTGTTATTTGAGGTAATTTCTCTGTATTTAGGCAATGGATCTTTAGAATTTGTATCCAATGATAAAATTAATAATTCAATTTACATATTGTCCAACTTTCAGCATCACAGCTTTAAAAAACAATTACTTATTCAATTTAATACAAGTGTTCCTCTAATTGTTTTGAGCAGTGTACTACAAGAAATAAAATGAAACACATTGTAATGGCAGTTTAGAGTCTTATTTAAAAACCATTCAAAACTTGTAAAGGTTTGAGAAAATCACAGAAATGACATAGATGGAAATATTGAGAGAAAATTATTAAATGTGCCTGTGGAAAGAAATGCACAATATTTATTCTGTATCTGAAATATATAACTGTAGCACTTGATGACATTCAACGTAATAATTATACAATTGCAAAATGTGTGGTGATTTGGAAAACACTAGCTGATAAAATGAAAATTATTGGTAATGCTGAAGTTATGCGGAAATATAATTTCTAGATATGACTGATGCCCATTCTGTGCAATTGTAATCCTTAAATTTTCAATGTATCCTATAAGACACATTCGTGTAATATTGTTTATAAATCAATAGAAAAACAAACGAGTAGAAATTACATACATTTGTGTCAAATTACGCATTAATGTACAACAATAACTTACAGTTTTATATGATTTAGTTTTCATTGCGGTCCGGAAGATTTAAACAACTGGCACGAGAAATTATTGTTTCGCCAATATAAGAGTTAATAGGTTGTGAAAAGTAGAGAGCGTAACTAATTGTATCTAACAGAAACACAACTTTTAAATTAATTCAAGACAGTTTTGGCTCAGATGTTTAATATGGTTTTAAACTTTCAAGCTAATACCCCATCTCTCCAGAAGTTACTATTTAACCTTGACTTTGTGAATAAAATTGTATGGTTATGACTGATGGAAATATTTTTTGCAATAATAATTGGGGATGAAATAAGGCAAGTGCAAGCATATGTAATTTTTCAAATTTTGGCAGCCATTGCATACTCAGGATGAGTGGAAAAAATGTTTACTACTTTTGACACAATCTATTCACAACTTAGAAATATGTAAGTTAGGAGGAGAAAAGTTTTGATATTAGTACTTCTAATGAAACAGTTAAAAACAGAATAGCTAGTCAAAGCTTCTGTAATGTTTGCGTGTGTTTTGTATGTAGCATTGCAATGTCACAGTTACAGAGTACAAAAAATAGTTTTTTATTGTATATAAAAAATAGTACGAGTAATATCTCTCCCTGGGTGGCATACTTCCCTACTAAAAGTAGCGAAACACAGTTAAGGTAGTTAAAATTAAACCATTAGTACCTAGCGGGACATACAGGCCTAAGAGATGTCAGGAAATGAAACTGGCAAATCTAAACTACTTTTGCTCTTTCTCCTCTTCTGATATGTCCAGACATTCAATTTTGTGGCAGCATTTTTTGAAATCAGTATTTAGTGACAAGAAGTGATATTTTTTGAGATAATAAAAAATATTTGGTCTGTAATTGCGTCACTATAACAACTGATTATTTTTAAAAAAATATCTTCAATATACAGCAGTATTTAAATTAGGTTAGGTTCAACGTGGACTATCGATTACGGGACAGATTCCTCTAAATGGACTAAGATACCGCCATTTTTTAAAGTTTCAATATCATAAATATTACTACTCTAGTATATATTTCTTAATTTCTAAATAATAGGGTATCTACATCCACGCGATTCCCTGTACTGTCATCAGTTCATAATTATAAAAGCCAATTCAATCGGTCTTCGCTCTCCAGAGGGACGTGCCACGATATTTTTATTTCCATACTACTTAGGAATTTGTTGGATCCGCTGGTGCAGATGGCAAAGACATGAGCGAGAGGACAGAGTTGTATGAAGATGTAAACGAGACTTAGAGAATCTGTCTGTGAGGAGGGGTGGTTGCTTAAAGTAGTTCTAACTCTGTACATATGACATACCCCGGGAGATTCATTGTATTTGGGTGTTTGGGGGTGTGTAAAGGGAGGGATGGTGATGATTCCCGGAAGGAAGGAAACACTCACTGGTTGCCATGGCGATACCCCAGCGGGGGGGCGTGGCGGTCGATAAACCCGACCACCGCCCGCGCGCCGAGACGCTGGTGGCCACAAGTAGTACGACATCGGCGTCCCATAGGAATAAGCACCCTTCAATACATGTCTTACTCTACGTCAACCTTTTTCAAGACGATCAAATTGTAAATAATAATAATAATAATAATAAATAATAATACAAATAATAATAATAATAATGATAATAATAAATAGTAATAATAATTCTTCTTCTTCTTCTTCTTCTTCTTCTTCCTCAACGCATGAAAACTGGCAGCTTGTTGCGTGTTCATTCACTACAGGTCCGGGGTATGGTGACGTCCTTCCATCGTAGTTGTCGTCCTAAAGGCCTTTTCTGCTGAGGTGTCCAGTTACGTACTTTCTTCACTAATCTATTGTTCTCCATTCTATCTATGTGATCGTTCCAGTTTAGTCTTCTATCATTTATCCAGAGGTTTATAGGTTCAATTTCACATTCTTCTCTAATAACAGAGCTGCGAATTTTCTCTCTCAGCGATTTTCCTACGATTTTCCTTAAAACTTTCATTTCGGTTGTTTCATTGATTTGTTTTGTTTTTTGAGTTTCTGTTCGGCATTCACAACCATATGTTATAACTGGTCTTATGACAGATTTGTAAATTCTTACTTTTGTATCTATTCTTAAATTTTTATGTTTCCAAGCAGTATTGTTATAATAAATACATGTCTTACTCTATGTCAACGATTCTTAACCTTTTTCAAGACGATCAAATTGTAAATAACATCAATAATGTTAATAATAGGAGTAATAATAATACAAATAATTATAGTAATAAACTAGGGTGTCCATAATATTCAATGTAAAAGGGGACACGTACAAAAATTTAAAGGAAAACCATGAGACATTTAAAAAGAAAAAGGTGAGATATTAACAAAATATAAAAGGAAGTTTCAAAAATTGTATGAAACAAATTATACAAATTGCACATATAAGTTATGTCTATTTTTTAAAATTACTTACTCAGCTACATTAATCAAAAACCTCAAAAGTAATTGGTTATTAACGTTTAAAAAATATTTATTTATCGCTGCAAGGGGTATAAAGATCCACTAACTAAATCTCTTTCGTCCAAGTTAAAATTGTAATTCTCCACCGCCAAAGTACCAGAATCAACAGGAAATCTCCGACATGGCTGCACTGACCATGGATTGACAATTTGAAAAAAAAATTACCAGTTACCAATATATGAGAGTAAAAAACAAAGATTATAGACCGAACAGTGCATCGTGGTCACACAACTGTCGCTATCTAACGTTCATATTTGTAATTACATAATAAAGAACAAAATGAAAGTCGCTATTCATAAATACATTGACAAAGCATCATCCCAAAAGTGGGACATTTGAGCGTCCCCAAGAAAACTTTCGGGACAGCGGGACATTTTCCGAAAAAAAACAGGACCGTCTCGGGAAAAGCGGGAACGAATGGACATCCTATAATAAACATATTTTCGGGCAATAGTACCTGTTATCTAACTAACTCACTGACTCTATCGAACCCATAGGTTCATGGCCATGCGGACATAAGCTCCCCATACATCCCTATCCTCAGCTAATCTTTTCCAATCATCCCCTGTATAATCTACTTCCCTTAAATCATTGATAATCTTATTTTCCCACCTCATTCTTGGTCTACCAACTGGGCGTTTTCCCTCTGATTTTCCTACAAGAAGCTTCCATGCAGGTATTTCATTCCCCATTCGTACCATATGTCCTTCCCATCGCAGTCTACGAGGCTTAACTGTTCCATTTTGTGCAGTAATAACCACGCTGACTGCTACCATTAGTCGCACTGGCGTAACCACGCTCAATGCTACCAATTTTGCACCGGCGCAACCACGATGAGTACTACCAAAAATTGCACCGTATTGGTGCTGGATCAAAACGTTAATCTGGCATCCTATACAATACTATTATCTAGATTTCTCCATTCGTCTGTCTGTTCATCTTTTTTTGGATTAAACATTTTCCTAAGAACTTTATTCTCAAATGCGCGTAATCTTCTTTCCTCCCTTAAAGTAAGAGTCCGTGTTTCACATCCATGTAATATAACTGGTTGAATAACAGTTTTATATTTTTTCAATTTAACTTTTATTTTTAAGGAGTTGGGACGACAAGAGTCACTGTAATGCATAATAGCATGTATTTCCAGAATTGAGCATATGTACTATTACTGTTTACATGCTTCTTAAGTTGGCAATAACCGCATATGATACGTGGAAATGAATGGAATCATTATTCAATAAAATAAAATTACTCTTCCTACTAACTTAGTGCAAGTATCTTTATTTCTTCAGACTTTAAACTACAACTAGTCCTCTCTCTCTCTCTCTCTCTCTCTCTCTCTCTCTCTCTCTCTCTCTCTCTCTCTCTCTCTCTCTCTCTCTCTCTCTCTCTCTCTCTCTCTCTCTCTCTCTCTCTCTCTCTCTCTCTCTCTCTCTCTCTCTCTGTTAAATAATGAATATTACAAAACATCCACTTATAATCAGATATTGATCAAATTAATGGAAATTTCATTTACAGAATCAAAAATGTTACAGTGAAATAACACAATCTACACAATTATTTCCCTTAGCAGCGAGTTCAAAATTTTCTTGTACTAAACATTATATGTAGGATAAATTTAGACAACTTCTTTACATTGGTTATTTCATAATACGATATGTTTTTTTAAGTCTCATTAAAAATTAATGATGTCGGCACAGCGGTTTACTTTGGCGTGTTTAGAAGCAAGGTATTTTTTATAGTTTGTTTAAATATGCACTAAAATGCATTTGAAGAATGATTATCTATTTATTTATTTACGCCTCTTTAAAAAATACGTCTTTATCACGAATTACACAGCATTAACTAGTTACCAAACATTTTCCTATAAATAAAATATGTGCTATATTAAGTGTTAAATAAAATGAATTTAAATTAATATCCTGCGATGGGCAGGACATGTGGAACGAATGGGGAATGAAAGACGTGAATGGAAGCTTCTTGTAGGAAAACCAGATGGAAAACGCCCAGTTGGTAGATCAAGAATAAGATGGGAGAATAACATTATCCGTGATTTGAGGGAAGTAGATTATAGAGGTAATGATTGGAAAACGTTAGCGCAGGGAAGGGATGTATGGAGAGCTTATGTCCGCACGGCCATCAACCTACGGGTTCGATAGTGCCAGTGAGTTAGTTAGTTTATCTTTCAAAACTAGTTTATAATATATTTGTGTTAAATATAAATTCTCAGATAAAAAAAAACAGTTGCGCCCGTATTTGATACATTTCCTGAATTCTGCCAAAGTGCATTTGCCAAACCTATTTCACAATGTAGGTCTACTATTTATGAATAGCAGCATAATTGTCTGTAATAAGAAAAGCAATCTTCAACATTTTACATTAGATTTTTCCTAATTGGGGTTTTCTCATTTTTGTAAGTGGTAAATTAATATTTAATATTTCGGCAATAAAACAACGTATTGTAGGCCTACATATTTCTTGTACTTGATTATTTCATCTATTTTATTTTTCAATAGCTAGTACCCGGATTGCGCTGCTACACCTAAATAAATTATGTGTTTTTACGTTTAGTTGAATAAGTGAAAGGAAAAATAGTTATAAATTTGCTCTCTTCGTTATTGCAGCTAAAACAACAACAAACTTATTAATTCTATTTCCAAATTACCTTTCATACAATCCAAATAGTAAATAAAATTTAATCTTCCAAAATTTAATATTCAAGCAATCATAATAAGTAGGCCTAAAGCCATATCATAATTATTTTTAGATACAACGTGCTGATTATCCAGCTTTGCCCGGGAATCTACGTATCCCGATGTACTTGGCATAAATGAACTGAAACACAAAATTCGTTATAAAAGAATACCCTCCGTGCGCTGCTACGCTTGCCCGGGAATCTACTTATCCCGATCTTCTTGGCATCAATGAAAGACAAAAATGGTTATCGTGAGTTATCCGTAAAAGATAAACATATGCTGTCGCAGACTTTTTTCGTAGAGTTTCTTGATATAGGCCTATTCAATTCTGTGTACATTCATTCGGTGTATTTGTTATGTTTTAGGCAGCGTAAGCCATTTAAGCGTCAAAATAGGAACTTGATTTCACGTTTTTCACTACAAAGGGTGATTTTTAGGGGTGAAGGGATTGAGTTTTACAACTATCTTACAGCCTATGTTCATCTCGGGAATCTCCTCAACATTTTGCAAAAAGCCCCATCACAATCGGATCAACGGTATGGCCGCGCATAAAGTACGAACAAACAAACAAACAAACATCCATTCTTTTATATTGGATATGGGCCTAAGTAGCAGAAGTATCCTGTTAGTATGACCTCTTGTTCCCCATTGCTTACTATGATCGCCTCTGCTTCCGAGGTACGCGGGTTCAAACCCGATCGGGGTCGATTCTAGGGGCACTGAATATGGTTTCCTTCGGAAGGAATGTAAAGTAGGTCCCACTTCGTATATTTACATGTTAAAGAACCTCAAGCCTACAAAAAGCCTCATCAGGGTAAAATTTCATTCTGAAATTTGAATTATGATAGATAAAGCTACGTAATACTTAAAGAGTGTAGTTAAAGTTAAATTCCGTCACGCAGGCACTGCGTAAACTAAGCGAATTCCTCAGCAAGTTGAGAAACTCAATTTCTGACGCCAGCTTATTTAAAAGTGTCGTACTGCAGTGAAAACAAATAATACATAACCGTAAGTAAATACATGTTTTCATATTGTATAATTTGACACCAATTTAAATAATATTTACCGATTCATTTTTCTATTTTTTTATTATTAATATTAAATAAATTAAACCAATATATATTACAGGGTACATTGACAATTTAAGGGTTAATTAAATTGTATGACATATTTTATTATTATTATTATTATTATTATTATTATTATTATTATTATTATTATCCGAAATTTATAAATAATATTTTACGTATGGTATATTATGGTTGTAATTCGTCAAATTTGTGATACATTATATAATTTTATCTGAAACTAAAGTTTTTTTGTGAACCTTATTTGTACAGATACTAAGAAGTTTATAGTTATTTTCTGTCAAAAGCACTTCCGCATTGAGTGATTCACTTAAACAGGCGGTGTTATTTTAGAAGATAAGTGATTTCAAAGCTTTCATTCCAGAACAAAGGGCAATCAATGTGTTCAACACTTTGGCTGCTAATATTACAATTACAACTTATACTCTCTCTTATATTAAAATATTGAATATAATGATTGAAAATAATTAAATGAAAATAAATGTTCTTCCTTTAATAATAT
Organism: Diploptera punctata; assembly: GCA_030220185.1. Classification (NCBI taxonomy): domain Eukaryota; kingdom Metazoa; phylum Arthropoda; class Insecta; order Blattodea; family Blaberidae; genus Diploptera; species Diploptera punctata. The sequence continues at coordinate 873,410 of JASPKZ010005671.1, read as the reverse complement.
TTTTATATCCAATTAGTGTTTTAAATTCTCTGAATCTATTGGTCAAATTTTCAATGATATGTTATACATTGCAACGAAGCAAACATGGCGGTTGCTAGAGTGAATTTTTAATTTCGTGTTTCAGGTAAATTCCTGCCTTTAATGTTCGGATTTTGCTGTTTTTTTGGAGAATACCTTCATCTGTCTATTTTAATAGCATATACTGAGTTTTATTATGAAAAATGCGACCGCTAGAGCGATTTTTAAATTTCCTTTTCAGATGAAATCCTACACTTGATTGTTGATTTTGCTAGTTAAGCAACTCGACCTTGATGGCAACTTTGGTTATGATGAAACAAATTGAGGCTGCTAGAGCGTTTAAAACGCGCGCGTACACACACACACACACACACACACACACCACACACACACACACACACACACACACACACACACACCACACCGTACATGTGTGTGTTGTGTGCTTATCTTATATGTACAGTATAAATCTTCTGTAGGTGTGTATGTCACTGAACTCCTCTTAAACGACTGAACCGATTTTGATGAAATATTTTGTGTGTATCTGAGTCGGTTCCTGGATAGTTTGAATTCGCGATTGAACCCTCTAAAACCATTAGGTCTAGGAGTTCACCTGAAGTGAAAATTTAAACATCGCTCTAGTGGTCACATTTTTCGATGTTTCACAACCAAAGTCATTATATCCCATTAAAATAAACCAAGGTAGGTATTACCAAAAAATGAGCGAAATCCGACAATTAGAAGTGAAGGTTTATCTGAAATCCGAAATTAAAAACTGCCTGATCGTTTGGACCGATTTTGATGAATTTTTTTGTGTGTGTTTGACTGGGTCCCTGGATCGTTTATATTCACAATTGAACCCTCTAAAACCGTTAGCTGTAGGAGTTCATCTGAAGTGAAAATTTAAAAATTGTTCTAGCGGTCACAATTTTTTATGCTTCACCATGAAACTCAGCATATCCTATTAAAATAAACTGAGATAGGTATTGTCCAAAAAAATGAGCGAAATCCGACAACTAGAAGTGGAGGTTTAACCTGAATGCCATGTTTGGTTCGTCTCAGTTATACTTACTTACTCACTGGCACTATCGAACCCGTAGGCTCATGGCCTCGCGGACATAAGCTTTCCATACATCCCTATCCTGAGCTAATGCTATCCAATCATTCCCTGTATAATCTACTTCCCTCAAATCATAGTTAATGTTATTCTCCCACCTCATTCTTGGTCTACCAACTGGGCGTTTTCCCTCTGGCTTTCCTACAAGAAGCTTCCACGCAAGTCTTTCAATCCCATACGTGCAACATGTCCTGCCCATCGATACCATACAATTTAATTTATTTACGCATGGTAACGCATCCCGGATATTAGCTAGTATGTATGTGTGTATATATATATATATATATATATATATATATATATATACATATATCCATATCCATCCATAGTAATTCTGCCCGAAGGCAGGTCCTTCACTGCAATCATAGCATTTTCATGCTATGCTTGCAGCTTTACTAGGGAATTGTGTAGGTGTGGTAGCTTCCCGTTGCTTTCCACACCGGTGAAGGATGATGATGATGATAATGATAATGGTAAGGATGATAATGATGAGGATGATGGCCATATGATTTCGGGGACCGTTTGGGCCTTAAAGTTTCCCTGACATTTGTCTTATAGGTGAGGAAAAACCCCGATAAAAACCTCACCCAGAAAAACTGCCCCGACCGGGGATCGAACCCGAGCCCTCTGCTATATATATATATATATATATATATATATATATATATGTCCACCGCTGTGGTCTCGAGGTAGCGTGCTGCCTTATCACGCAGCGGACCCGGGTTCGATCCCCGTTCGGGGCAGTTTTTCTGGGTGAGATTTTTATCGGGGTTTTTCCTGTAAGACAAATGCCAGGAAAACTTTAAGGCCCAAACGGTCCCCGAAATCATATGACCATCATCTTCATCATCCTCATCATTGTCATCATCACCATCATCCTTCACCGGTGTGGAAAGCAACGGGAAGCTACCACACCTACACAATTCCCTAGTAAAGCTGGAAGCATAGCATGAAAATGCTATGATTGCAGTGAAGGACCTGCCTTCGGGCAGAATTACTATGGATGGATATGTATGTATTATTATTTTTTTTTGCCATGATCATTTTCTGTGTCTGGTGGATAGGATCGGTCTTCGGAATTTGTCAATACTACGATTCTGCCCACCTAAATAAGACCTACTATATAGGCCTATTGATTCCAATAGGCTATATCTTTAAATCATAGAGATACGAAAATCTCATTAAACATCCTGGTCCTTGGCGGATTTCCTTAAGTCTCATGCAGATTCACAGATATGTAACATGAGAAAGACGAATGGTTATATTACATTAATATACTTTTTTCTACTAAAACATGGCGACGGAAAATAGTTTTCTAACTTGAAAGACTTTTTTCTTGTTATAATTAGAAAGCCTTAATTCTGTATATGAGAACTGTTTTCAAAACACTCATGAAGAAAGAATGCTAGAACGAATAAATGCTAGGCAAGAAGGATATATAAGGCAATAGATAACAAAGATAAATGAATCACATATAGATAAGCAGAGTATAATAAAAAATGGATTATGTTGAGTTTACAATGAAGGACATATTCTTGGACAGGGAATTATAGATGATTGTTGAATGAATCAATCAATGAATACAAAACATTTAAATGTATCTTATATGTTGTGCATAGTCTAAGATTCTCAATCCCTGAGAAAAATTAAATATAAAATCTCAATACAATAATAATAATAATAATAATAATAATAATAATAATAATAACCTAATAATATAATAAATTAATAATGAAATAAATGTTTTTAACCATTAAATTGTCAATATAATATTTTCTCGCGCCTGTTATATAAATGTTCCGGACCGTAAGGAAAACAAATTCATATTAAACTTGTGTGATTATTATACATTATTGCGTAATTTGACATAAATTTAAGTAATTTTTACTCGTTTGTTTTTCTATTGATCTAAAGACAATATTAAATAAATCAAATCAATGTATCCGATAGGATACATTTTTAATATAATAGTTAATGTAAATATTGATTCGAAATAATGTACAGTATACGCAATTTTTTTTTATTTTACTCGGAATTAATGAAAATATCTTTGCATTTGAGAGTAAAGTTATATGGAAAAATTTTGGGTCAAAAAGAGATGAAGACAGGTGAATGGAGAAAACTTCTTAATAGTGAGCTACATGATATGTAGGCCTATTAGGAAGCCAGATTTAATAAGAACGGTTAAGTCTCGTACACTGTGATGGGCAGGACATGTGGCACGTATAGGGGATGGAAGAGGTGCATGGAAGCTATTTGTAGGAAAATGAGATTTTGAGAAAAACATTATCCATTTTTTGAGGATTTAGATTAAACAGGGGAATGATTGGGATGTGTCGAGAGCTTATGTTCGCGCGGCCATGAACCTACGGGTTCGATAGACCCAGTGAGTTAGTTAGGTATCTTTGTGCTTATGATTTAGTGTTTATTTCAAATATGATAGACTATATGTTTTTTAATAATACTATTGACCACGCCCAATAAAGTTGTTACATTCTTAATCTAATTTCCATAGCAACAAGCTTCTGCGAGTTCTTCTGTCCTACGTTAATCATCATTTTAGTCTTCTTATTTTCTACAAATTTCAAAGCCAATTCGTCGTCCTTGTTTATACCAGTAATGAACGTTATACGAGGGAACGTTAAGGGTATAAAAAGGGAATGTATATAAGTAAGACAAGAAAAATGTAATTTATGAAGCAATATTTATAACAAGTTCCACTTAAATTAGACCCCCATTGTGCTCCACCGACTTACGTGGCTCAGGTTTTTTTTTTAAAGTGGATAATATAAACGCTGTGTAAAGCATGAGTGTTTCAAGAGCTTAGCGCATCTCAGACGTAAAGGACCTTATTATAATGTAAAACACACTTATTTATCTTGCTGACACATTCAATGTAATTTTAAGTCAGCTTAATTTCTTTTTAAAAAGAAGCAGAATGGCATATTTAATGTTATTGAGTTTCCTACATACTAATTTGACTGAAAACTCATAACATGGCTATAAAAATTGGGTTGTGATAAATTTGTAAGTAAAATTGCTCAGTTTATGATTACGAATGTTTAAAAATGTGGTTCATAATAATTCAGTTGCCTATTGACCAGATTATATAGAGCCTATATTCAAATATTTTTAAATTATGCTACTCTCAATAGATACCACAGAACATTAAATAAAAAGTTTTAAGTACCTAATTATTTATTTATCATAAGTAATGTCACGAGAGATTTCCAATTTATTTAGAGGAATTGGAAATCAAGAGTGGCATTTGTTAGGACTATTTAACGAACAAAATTAAACTGTTTACTCACAAATCATTATTTAAATATAGTTATTTTAATATATATATATATATATATATATATATATATATTTAATTTAAACGGCGATGTTGGAAAACAAATGAGAAATGTTTCGTTATGTTTCATTTGTTCATCCACTGCAACTTGATCATATTATTTATTGCCAAATAGGATTGCAATATTGTAAGAATGCACCTTACTGGAGAAAAAATGAAACATCGAACTGTATGTTATATTATAACCAACATTATAGATTATTAATTATTTTTAGGAAACAACTCAGCAAAATCATTATTCAAAGCACAATTATTTGACACACAATAATCAAATGTGTAGTTCGAAGGGATATGTTCATTATTTACTATATTCAACGTATTTGATTAGAGTCTGTCACTGCAAAATAATTCTCTGAAATGTTCAGAATATTAAAAAGGGGGAGCTTTCTTTAATTTGGTAAACAGAATTCGATAAATATCGAGGTGAAACATGACTGTAATTGGCTGTAAAACAAAATTCATAAAAACGTGATTGGTCTTTGACTCCCATTTGGGGCATGAGTTAAATAGTCAGTGAAATGATGGGATGATAAAAGTAACTTTTTTTGAAAACATAAATTTATGATTGGGCGTAATTCACCCAATTATTTTGATTAGAAGACTAAATTACATAATTATAAGTCTAATATAAATATAAAGTATTTTTATCTACTCACAGACAAAATAGTATTTATTATTATTATCATCATCATCATCATCATTATATTTCAAAGAAATTGAAATGGTCCATCATTAGCGAGAACTTCATGATGAACATAATTACAGTTTGTATTGCGCTTTTTTACATTTAATTGTTTATCTTAGCTTTAATTACATAGGGTTCAAATCGTTAGTTTTTTGTAGTTGTTAACTTTAATTTAGTTCTTAATGACAAAGTTTGAATTTTGGTTAAAGGCTACATTCTAAGCACCGATCAATGGACAGTAAATAAATAATTCAATTAATAAAAACATAAATCAATAAATACACATATTTATTTATATACAGATTTTCAATGTTTACACATCTTTCTGTGCCTGAAGTTTTATTTTCCGTCTCCGCTCATCCCTATCCATCCACTCCATGTCCTCCAGTCCTCTTGATCTCATTCCAGTTCTTATTTCTTGCATTCATAAACACATAATAATAATAATAATAATAATAATAATAATAATAATAATAATAATAATAATAATAATAATAATGATAATAACAATAATGATAATAACAATAATGATAATAACAATAATGATAATAACAATAATGATAATAACAATAGTGATAATAATAATAATAATAATAATAATAATAATAATTAGATGAAATGCGCACACACCATGCATGGTGGTAAGTACATTACTTGTCTTTACTATACGCTGCGATGAATTTCTGTCTATTCCTACACTTTATAATATGATATCTGTCACAAAATTCCGAACATAATATACACACACACACTGGTCATTTGGTTCGTGGTAGGTCTTGTTGCTGCACACCTTGTGGTGAAAGCCATGGGTTGCCAGTCTTGTCGTCACATGTCGCATTTCATGATTAGCTTCCGTCCAGGTCCTATCTTGCATTGCACACGTTGCATACATAAATAAATACTTCATTGCCGTAAGAACTGAAAACTTAATTATTCTTTTACGTAACGATCATTTTTTATAGCTAACGATATTAACCCATTCGCCTCAAAAGACGATGCAGACTCGCCGGCAGTTAAATGGCCGTCAACTCAGAAGACGAGGTACACTCGTTTAACTCTGCTGTTATATATTTTGCAATATTTTGTACATCCTTTGGCAGGGTATTGTTTTGTTAACATTTATGAATAGTACATGAATGTATTTTTGCCTTCACCCTTATTGTAATCTCATGTACCGTTATATTTTGCTTGTTTTGAATATCTGAAAATAGACAATATAATTTACGGTAACGTAAATCCGGTTTCTGGGGAAATGTATTGAGCATTTAAACCTGAAGCGAATGGGTTAAAGTCGACATTCAAATATGGACATGATAGGGCTCAGAAGCATCTTTTTTTCATTGATCTCGTTCGGGTTTGGACTAGGTAATCTCGGAACTAGAGACAAGTATGACAACTCAAGTTCACAAGAACCGATAAGGACAATTGTATTTTTACACGTTAACATTGACATTCATCATCTTCATTTTTTAATCTATGTACTAGAGACAAGTTTTTATTAACTCCTTTGCTCTATATTTTTTCGGTATTCTCTTTAAACACAAGATCACAACATAGTCTCTTGCTTAATATACTGCAACATAGGACATCACATCACTCCATGTCATATACTGTCTTCACTTCTCGCAACTGGAATTCCCTACCACAAGAAATAAGGGGCTGCCGGACATTGGCAACTTTTAAAAGAAATATCATCATCATCATGAACAAATTCGTTTTAGGCCATGTGGCCTGTACGGTAAACCTAGCGAAGATGGTCTTGATCTGTCCACCGATGTTTTGGTCTTCCTTGGTCCCTATGTCCAGTTGGGGTATATTGGAATGCCAATTTTGGAAGTCTATTTCTTGCCATTCTTCTCAGATGATTTTTCCATTCTTGTTGGTATCTTTGTATATCTTCATTTAAACTTGTTACTCCAAGTTTTCCTCTGATAATAGTGTTCCTTTGATGATCCAGTCTATTAACTCCTAACAATGATGGTTTAAAAGAAATATAAATTTATATTTGCCCTAACCTCGACTTCATCATTGCCCAGTGTAAGGTATATATATATATATATATATATATATATATATATATTAATTGGTATTTCTCGTATAATTTATCACATTTATACTATTATCATTATTATTATTATTATATTATCATTATATTATTATTATTATTATTATTATTGTCCCGCGCCGTAGCCGAGCGGTTAAGGTAGGAAGCCTTGGCGGGACTTGCGCTGGTTCGAGTCTCCATGGGGGAAGAAATTTTCTCATGGTATTTCGGCCAGTATGGGACCGGTGCCCACCCAGCATCGTGAGGCAATTGGGTAGCTACAATAAGTAGCGGCTCCAGGTTGAGGAACCAGCTATAACGGCTGGGGGACTCGACATGCTAACCACATGTCACCCCTACACTGGCTGTTGATCATCTACCTCTGTGATTGACACATGTGGATGTGAAGGGCCAGCAGCCGGCTGGTAAAAGGGCAACCGCTGAAAAGTGGAAAGACCCTCAATCGGATCGGGGATTATTATTATTATTATTATTATTATTATCATCATCATCATCGTAAGTATTATTATTGTTATTGTATAAAATGTTGTTTGTACATGAAACTTACCTTGTTAGATCTAATGTATCTGTAACTGTTTATAATTAGTATAGTGTATATCTATATTTGTGAAATATTTATTTGTATTTGTGTTGGTTGAGTAGAAGAGAAGGCCTTATGGCCTTAAATCTGCCAGAATAAATAAAACATTATTATTATTATTATCATTATTATTATTATTATTATTATTATTATTATTATTATTGGTATCATATGCTCGTTCTTAAGAAGGAGAGCGATAAGTGAGCACCTATATGTGGAAGAATCAATATATATATATTATGAAATTAACAATTTATATCCTTAATTCCTATGACTTTTGTAGCTCAAGTCGGGCCCTGTCCTCCCTTTCGGGATTTCTTGACCAATTTTTTTTAATTATATTTATTTCCCTACATATGTCTTGAGTGACATGTAGTCAGAATGTTGCCTACATCTAGTAGGCAACTAAGGTATTACTTGGATGGAGAAAATCTGTTAATTTTTACTCAGCGGCTTTTTTTCAGGCTTGAGGTTTTTTACCAGCTGAAAATGCTCAGACGATCTTAAATTTCCTCCCGGAAAACTTGTGTGTGTGCCCCCCCGTGGACTATCACCTCGACGTGGTGGGGGCGCCGAGTACTCAATGAACCAGACGACCAAATCGGGGAAGTTTAGCTTTGCTAACTTGCCGATTGGTCAGAGGTGAGAGGAAACTAAGAATAGTCCGCAACGTGGGAGACGTTTGCCAGAAGGTTGACTTCGACCAAAAAGTCTGCAACGGTCTACGTGATACCAGGCGATCATCACAACGGCTCAAGGGGCGGAAGCAGCAACCCTCTCTAAAGGGGTTAATACTTAGAGGAGCATGGATAGATGCTCTGAGACAGCAGCCCTGTCATTATCCTTACCCTGCACAGCGCTCGTAACGCGGTCAGGGGACATTTATTACTACTGATTCATCTCAAAGCAAAGGCCGGATTGGATTTCAGGATACGAGTACAGTAAGAAATAAGAATGTGTAATTATAAACCAAAAGGAAGAAGAATGTTGGGAAGACCCATTGAAAAGATGGAAGGACCAATTCGACCTATAATGAGATCGGAACAGGCCATTGGGCTTAATTCTTGTTGCTATTGATGATGATGATGATGAGAACTTGCACCTTGGATTTTTCCATTCTAAAAATTCATTGTCCCCATCGGGTTTGAACCCTCGACGTTCGGGACCAGAGGCGAAGAATATAACCACTAAACCACCGAGGCCGATATCAATTCATATGAGTGTAAAAATAATTTATAATAAATATCAGATATAAGACAAGGATCTTAAGTCTCTTGGGCCGTGTAGTTTAAGGAAAACATCATACCAGACAGTAATAGGGGTTGCCGAGAATTAATTTTAATTATTTCCTATAAGAAACTTACTGCATGTAAATGAAATATTGTTGAATAATAATAATAATAATAATAATAATAATAATAATAATAATAATAATAATAATAATAATAATAATAATAATAATAATATTTTTATTAGGAATATTCCACAACACAATCCTTCAATCCGAAGTGATTTGTCTAAAACACCTTCTTTCCTCAAATATTTAGCTTCCATACTTCTCCTCACTCCATCTATCCAAGTTCTCTAGGTCTGCATCTTTCACTTCTTCCATTAGTTTTTCACTCAAGGATATTCTTTGGAATTCCATCTTCTTCCATTCTAGTGAGGTGTCAATACCATTTCAAAAGTTTTTCTTCTATTTTTTTCTATTTTTATTTCAACTTGCAAGATTTCCCTTATTGTGCTGTTTATGACTTATTTGGAAGATAAGTGGTTATTTTATGTGCATATGCGCCTACAAATGATAAATCCAGTGCTGAGAAAGATACATTTTGGGATATAAGATATACTGTATGAGTAATCCCCAAAAGAAAGGAAATAATAATGATGGAGGACATGAGCGCAAGAGTATGATCAGAAAAGAAGAATCATGCAATTTGACCATATGGTGACGAAACGAGAAATGAAAATGGAAATCAATTTTTTTTTTTCAGTATTGGTGAAAATTTCAATAAAATATGTTAAATGGTATGTACCAACACAATGATAGGCCTACATATAAATACACTAGAATGAACAGTACAAGACAATAGCTCTATAATTGACTATATCATAACAATACAAAATTGTTCAATTCAATTTCAAGATGTAAGAGTACATCGAGGAGCCGAATGTGGCTCAGATCATTTTTTAGTAAAAGGCACTACATACTGGCCTTGGAAAGTAGGAAACGCCGAGAAAATATTCATTAATAATATTTATTTATTTATATATAGATTATCAATGTTTACATATATTTCTGTGCCTAAAGTTTTATTTTCCTTCTCCACTCGTCTCTATCCACCCACTCCATTTCCTCCAGTCCTTTTGTTCTCATTACAGTTTTTATTTCTTGCATCCACGAGTTTCGAGGTCTTCCTTTCCTTCTTCTTCCAGGTGGACACCATTTTAATGTTTTTTTCTGGGTAATTCTTCTTCTTGCATTCGTCGTACATGCCCATTAAAATGTAATTGCTTGTATCTTAATCAACTATTGAATATCTAATATTCATTTTTTTCTCGTGTGGCAGTATTTAATAGTTTTTTCTAATTTTGAAATAATAAAATAATAATAATAATAATAATAATAATAATAATAATAATAATAATAATGATACCGTAGTGGCTTTTTTTTACTAAGAACAATATTACAGCAATTCCGCAACACTTTATTATTGTGATTCGTCACTGAGGCGTGAGTTTAAATGCAACAGATAATAAGCTATTTGGGTAGGTGTGTCTTAAAAAATGCTTGAACATTAAATCCAAAATTATAATTGTAGTTTCTAATATAGTACTCTTGATGTCCCAACTCCTTTCAAAGAACGCTAAACTGAAAATATATAAAACTATTATTCTTCCAGTTATAATATATGGGTGCGAAACATGGACTTTTACTTTAAGGGAGGAAAGGAGATTACAAGTATTTGAGAATAAAGTACTTAGGAAAATTTTTGGACCAAAGAGAGACAGGTGAATGGAGAAGACTACATAACAATGAACTACATCGTCTTTATGGGAAGCCAGATATAATAAGAACAGTTAAGTCTCGTAGACTGCGATGGGCAGGATATGTTGCACGTATGGGGAGTGAAAGACTTGCATGGAAGCTTCTTGTAGGAAAGCCAGAAGGAAAATGCCCAGTTGGTAGACCAAAAAAGAGGTGGGAGAATAACATTAACTATGATTTGAGGGAAGTAGATTATACAGGGAATGATTGGAAAGCATTAGGTCAGGATAGGGATGTATGGAGAGCTTATGTCCGCGCGGCCATAACCTACGGGTTCGATAGTGCCAGTGAGTAAGTAAGTAAGTTTCTAATATAGGTGAACTGGATAACATGTTCGATTATTTAGAGCCTACAATGTACGATGGAATACCTTATTTTTATTCCCTAAGTGGGAAGCCCAGCTTTTAAAAATCATGTTGGTTCCACTATTTTTAGATATGTTCCTAATGTTTTATTATTAGTACTAATATAACTGTGCACCAAGTATGATAGGAAGAAATTCTACAAAAAGAAGAATTCCAAGTAGTAATCGATATTTACACGTGGTATCCTTACGAGTATCCAGAGTAATATGGTAAATTCGCAGGATTCAAGATATTCAGTCGTAGTATGCAAAAACAAAACGGAAACATTTGAAACCCTGATAATCTCTTTGATTGAAAATTGCAGACTCCTTTTGATAGAAGTTCAATTGTTTATCTGAATATATTTCCTAATTCATGTGCTGACACACTCCAGTGAACGATATTTTTAATTCACTCGACTCCTGAGAAATTTGACAAAGCACGGAGGTTAGAATTTTCACTTCGAGGTTTACGATCAATTTATGGCCAAATTTTGAAGAGAAATCAGAACATTTTATAATGCATTTTGACAGTTTTCCTCATTTGTTTACACACTTACGCTGGTATTTTCCCTGTCCTAAGAAGAATTTTCTTCACGGTTATAACATGACATTGACCTGCAGTATTCACACCGAAAAATGTTAAAAATACTGCTACTACTGTTGCTGCTGCTACTGCTACTACTACTACTACTACTACTAATACTACTACTACTACTACTACTACTACTAATACTACTACTACTACTATACTACTACTACTACTACTACTACTACTACTACTACTACTACTACTACTACTACTACTAATAATAATAATAATAATAATAATAATAATAATAATAATAATAATAATAATAATAATAATAATAATAATAATATTAACAATAATTTTGTTTCCGTCTTTGATCCGAGGCTTGATCCTTGGGACTGCGAGCAATGTATAAGATACACCTTCAAGTGGGTTGCTAGCTCGTTTTCATGGCGGATTTATTATTCGGGGTTTCCTCCCTAGGCCGAATGCCTTCACCCAGCTCCAGAGCTCAGCCTGCCCCGTTTTATTTCGGAGTTGTCTCATCTGGATGGGTTGTGTTGCAGAACTAACGAACCCCATCCGCCCGTTTGTCAATCTACAAGGCAGTAGATGTAGAGTTGCCTCTTCCGTCAGGTACACCTCCGAGGAGTGATTTTGGAAATAATGTGGATGAAAATTCTACAAATTATAATTAAGAAGAAGAGCAACAAAAACAACAATAATAATAGTAATAATAATAATAATAATAATAATAATAATAATAATAATAATAATAATAATAATAATAATAATAATAATAATAATAATAATACAGTTTTATAACTATTATTATAAGTAACAGACTTAAAATACCCTATTCAAAAACTTACAGGGAGTCTCTAAAGTCACTATACACTGTGGTAGGTGATCGCTTTTCTTATGTAGGACAGTGTAGTACGGAGTTCCACAAGGATCAGTATTAGGTCCATTTTCTCTCTCTCTCTCCCTCTCTCTCTCTCTCTCTCTCTCTCTCTCTATATATATATATATATATATATATATATATATATATATATAGCGTGCTGCCTTGTCACGCAGCGGGCCCGGGTTCGATCCCCTGCATTTTTTCTGGGTGAGGTTTTTATCGGGGTTTTTTCTCACCTGTAAGACAAATGTCAGGAAAACTTTAAGGCCCAAACGGTCCCCGAAATCATATGGCCATCATCATCCTTATCATTATCATCATCACCATCATCATCCTTCACTTGTGACGTAATGATGACAAAAAAGAAATTACTGCATACAGGATATGAAACTTTCACAGTTTTTCTTTCAATAGAGCAAATAATCACGCATCCAGTTTGGTTTGGTAACGCTGTATTCAACTACTTAAACCCCGGTCCGTGAGTTTGGAAACACGGTGTATAATTTGCAATTAATCAAATAATTGTTGATAGTTAAAGAAAAAATATTTTCCTCTTTTTGTGAGAGCTTTAAAAAAATATTGTCAATTTTTGCTTGAAAGAGATATTGGTGGACAGGTCCTGATTTAAACTGTTAATGAATTCAAATAACGGGAAAGTGATATAGCAAAAAAGAAAACATGAAGAAGAAGAAGAAGAAGAAGAATAAGGTGATGAATCAGATTTCTATGTCAGGTATGTATAATATTTCATTGATCTGTCATCTTGTGTTGACGTCATGAGTAGTGGATAAGAGGTAAAATTCTAATAATACACTTGCTGGGATTTTTGAAGAAATTATTTTAAAGACAATTGATACTATAATAATTCCCATTAAATTTATCTTATGCCACTTTTAAAACCAACACAATATCATTTTTCAGATTCGTGGGCTCGTTTTTGACTTAGAACATGTAATAAATTCATACGTGAAGTTAGGTTCCGCCGATATACCGGTTTTACAAGTCGGTAGCGTCGACATATTATAAAAAATTGTTAAATTTATGAATAATGTAGGGTGTTCATTTTCAAGTCTCGAAACAAACGTGACAAAGATAATTTACTGTTAACTTACGTAACTATGATCACGTACATAGCCTACTAATAACTTTAGTTTCAAACCTTTTTAAGGTCAGGAAAAAAAATAATTTGTAATTTTAATTGTATGAGTAAAAGTAGAAATCGATTATAAAATTGTCTTAATTTAACAGTTACATTCATTGGCATTCTTATTTCAACCTAGGCTTATATCTTATTCCTATTGTTTGAAGTCTTATAAAATAGTTAGAAATTGGAACATTACACTTCCAATTAAGCCTATTACAATATTCATAGCTTTCATCAACGTATCTAAAAACAAAAGTTTTAGCTTTTCGAGGGTATGAGCCACTATGAGTAAAAATTCAATTAGAGAACAAAATAATAGAACAAGTGAGCAATTTTAATTACCTGGGATACAATGTATCATTTAGAAAAAGTGAAGACATTGAAAACAAAGTAAATAAATAAATTTAATTATATGTGTGGCACCATAAAAGGAAGTCTAAAAGGATCTAGAAAGGAGACACTTTAAAAATGTTATAAAACAATGGCGGTTCCAACACTACTGTATGCATCGGGACACTGGGTCTATTATTTATTTGGGTAAATAGTTAAAATGGTCAATATGACATTAATTGAATTTACGACGTGTAGAAAAAACATAAATACCAGCGTATTCATTTTCAAGGGACAGTGCATAAAATTGTAAATAATGTGGCTAACTTTTCAGGGAATAGTTACACTTTAAGAAATTTATTTCAAACAAAAGGCTACTTTTTTTAAAAAAATGCGATAAATTGAGAGATATTTTATTCTTTAATTACAGTGCAGTAAAAGCTCCTCATTCACGGTTTTTTTATTCGCGTTTTCATTATTCGTGGGTTAAAAAATTGCGACCCAGTTCCTGTATTCGCGGCTAAAACTTTCTTTATTGGCAGATCCAGTCATAGGCCTATAATATCCATTATTAATGCATCGGCAACATTTTTATTATTTGAGGCACGTGCCAAGGCGTATTTTACAAAGAGTGATTCAAACAAATAACGCATTGTTAAATGTTTTATATATGCTGTATTTGGTTTAATCGTAAGTAGTTAAAGAGCAGTGAAAGAAACATGATTCTCGATATTTACAAGTGTTCGAAATATACAATATTACACAAATTGCGACATTTCGAATAAAATTCAACTCTCGTGCTTAGTGTAAAAGTAAACAAGGCAACCAGTATTTAGACGACTAGTATCCGACGTTCGGGTAGCGTAGATAGTTAAACCAATTGCGAAAGAATGAAATATGGGAACCAGTCTTCAAATCTCTCGACAATTATTTTTTTAAATTTATTTATATTTCCGCAAAATACATCCTATAACATTTAATTCCAGCCGCGTAATTTACGTCTACTTCACACTATTTTAAGTAATATCCCTGCCTTCGTAAACTCCACAGGCCTAATACTATTTAGCTACCGGTATAAGTTTAATTATGCGTGCAGTACCACGTGTTAATAATAATGCTATAAATATATGTAATAAAAGATAATACAGCATTATATATTTATGTGTTTATTTATTACGTATTGTGAGCAAAACGCTTCACCCTTCAGTTAAATATTCAGTTTATGTAGGTCACGTCCAGCATCTTAATAGCCCATAGATAATGGACAATAATAATAATAATAATAATAATAATAATAATAATAATAATAATAATAATAATAATAATAATAATAATCTTCTTATTCATGGTTTAGGCTTATTTACTAGCCTGTTCCGGCTCCAAATTGCTGCTCTTTCCATATTTTATTTGGTCTTCCCAAACATATTCTTCCTCGTGATGAATAGCTGTATGCTGCTTTTGGTATTCTATTCTCAGTCATCCTTGCCAAGTGTTCTTTCCAGTTTGTTCTGTATTTCTCTATTGTTGTGTTTAATTCATCTACTTTTAGTTGTCTTATTTCTGTGTTATGTTTTTTTCTGTTCTTTGATGTCCTGCTATTGGTCTGAGGAATCTCATTTCAGCAGCTTGTATTCTGGCAGATTGTTGTGTTGTCACTGTACATGTTTCGGATCCATAAGTAATAATAGGCACTGCCATTGTCTTGTATAATTTCATTATAGAGTTTTTCCTGACTTTATTTTTCAAAGTTCTTTTTAGTGTTCCTGTTATATAATTAAACTTATTTAGTTTGTTATTTATATCTGTTTCCGCTGTGTATGATATTTCGCTACCTAGGAAGTTATATCTTACCACTTGTTCTATTGGTTTATTTTCTAATATTATCTTTGTCCGAACTGGATGAGCGCCCTTGAAGGCCATTGTCGGTGAGATTTAGTTCAGGTGTCTTTTTATTCAGGCTTCAGGTTCTTTTCGAGGCTGAAATCTTTCATTCTTGGAACCCACGGCTAAATTACCTCCCGCAGGACTTGTTCCTTGCATTTTTCCATCCTAAAAATCCATCGACCCAGGCCGGGTTTGAACCCACAACCCTCGGGATAGAGGCAATGAACATAACCACTAGACCATCGCGACCGACTGAGGATTCTTACCTCACAAAAAAAAAAGTGAATCTAAAGTTTGCCAGACAGCATCCAAAAACTATAGTCTTTCTCATGTTTTTTGTTCTATGCTTAACGTTTCTCTGGTGGCTCACAAGAAAGTGTTATAGTCGGCTCGGTCATTTAGTTTACAGGCGCTTAGCTTTGTGGTTAGGTAGGTCTATTTTGCACGCATAAGTATTTAGCATACCAAGCAGAGTTGTTACGTTTTATTCACTAGAATAAATTTTTACCAACTAAAGATACTGCAAAAGACAAAAGACGCTCCGCTGTTAAGATAATTATATCCACGTGAAGTAGACATGGACACGTCATTTAAAAATACGAAGACATTATTCGCAAAGAACTGTTTTCAGTTCTTGGTGATTAGAGCGGTGTCTTAGGCCGGTATTCAGGAACCAAGCTTTACTCAAAGAACGGCTCTTTCCTCCTCTCTATGGCGTAGAGAGTATTCATAAAGCCGGTTTTATGAATATTCTCTACGTCATAGATTGGGGCAAAGAGTCGCTCTTTGCGTAAAACAGGTTTTATGAACACTCTCTACGCCATAGAGAGGGGGAAAGAGTCGCTATTTGCGTAAAACCGGTTTTATGAATACTCTCTACGTCATAGAGAGGGGGAAAGAGTCGCTCTTTGCATAAAGCTTGGTTCCTGAATATCGGCCTTAGAAACATATAATGACAACTTTCCGTCTATACCTGGCAGTAACAATGTATTTTTGAAACCAGAGGGAAGTAGTTGCCTTTTATGTCGCTTGTAAACTAAATGACTGAGCGACTATACCAGCAGACTAGGTAGTTAAATGTATCTAAAAAGAAAATATAAGATATTTACAGTAAGCCTAGATTTTACTTGTTATTGTTCTTATGAATCTTTGTTTTCTTATAACTCTCGCCCTAATTTAATTTTTTTGCAATACATTATAACTGTATGATTCTGGTATCTACAAATATGTTTTTCTTTCTTTCTTTCTTTCTTTCTTTCTTTCTTTCTTTCTTTCGTCCTTTCTTTCTCTCTCCTCTCTCTCTCTCTTCTCTCTCTCTCTCTCTCTCTCTCTCTCTCTCTCTCTCTCTCTCTCTCTCTCTCTCTCTCTCTCTCTCTCTCTCTCTCTCTCTCTCTCTCTCTTTCGCATTTAATTTTAGAGATGGTTTCATGAAGAAATTTAAATGTTCGTAGTTTTTTTTTATTTTACTCTTGAAAAATAAACGCTGAGTTGAAATTGCATTGCTTCTATCCATTTCACCATTAATAAGCATTAAACATGTAATTACATTTATGTAAAATCAGTTACATAGTTACAGGACACATGAATACAGCAGACAAGAGTAAACAAACAGATCACGGCCTACTGAATACTCCCAAATATCCTGCACACGTTTTCATTGAAGGAGTTTAAGTATTTCAAAATAAAAGATAAATGAAAAATTGACAAACATGATTGTGCACATGGATAATCCATAATGTATTGTGCTGAAGAGTATAGGCCAATGTTAGACTACAGTATTTCCAGAACTTCAGACATACAGATACATAGAACATTTTCTAAAATCTCCTTTAAAATTAAAAAAAAAATCCGATTCTGACTCCGCTCCTTTTCGGAGAGAGTTTTACATTTTAATTAAAACATTTTCAGGACTATTTAACTCATGCCCCAAATGGGAGTCAATGACCAATTACGTGTCGGTGAATTTCATTTTACAACCAATGATAGTAGTGTTTCACCTCGCTATTTATCGAATTCTGTTTACCAAAATAAAGAATGCTCTACCTTTTTAATATTCTGACCAGATCAGAGCATTATTTTGCAGTGAGCGACTCTAATCAAATACGTTGAATATAGCAAATAATGAACAGATTACTTCGGACTACACATTTGATAATTGTGTGTTCCAAATATGTGTTTTAAATAAAGATTTTATTGAGTTGTTTCTTTAAAAATGAATTAATAACCTATAATGTTGGTTATAATATATAGTTTGATGTGTTTCATTTTTTCTCCACTAGGGTGCATTCTTACAATATTGTGATCGTATTTGGCAATAAATCACCTCTTTATATTTCTACTCGCTTTCATTCGCTATCCTCCCACCATAACTTAAACACACGATCGAGAGAAAATTTCACTCTAGCTGTTCTTCTACATCGAATATCTCACTATTCCTCATCCTTCCTTGTTTCAGCCCCAGACTCTGGAATTCCCTCCCCTCGTATATCAAGGTCTGTCCGACTGAAAAACAGTTTAAAAAGAAACTCAATTCACATTTCATCAGACAATATAATATATAACCGTGTTCCATGTATAATTTTATCATTCCTTTATATTTCAAAAGTTTTGTAACTAGCCATTTGCTTAATCTAATTATAGGTTACTATTTTTGTTATTATTATTATTAACATTTTCGTTTCTTACTCTTGTCATCTTTATATTGTGAAATATATATATATATATATATATATATATTATGTATCATTAATCATAATTCTTATTGTATGTATAATTTAACCCTGTGAAGTGGAAGAGAAGACCTTACGGTCTTAACTCCATGAGGTAAAATAAATAAATAAATAAATAAATAAAATAGAATAGAATAAATTATATGATCAAGTTGCAGTGGATTAAAAAATGAAACATAACCAAACATTTCTCATTTGTTTTCAAACATCGCCGTTTACATTCAATATATACATATGTTAAAATAACTATATTGAAATGAGTAAACAGCTTAATTTTATTCGTTAAATAAACCTAATAAATGCCACTCTTCATTTCCAAATCCTCCAAATAAATTGGAATTACTTATGATAAGTATTTAATAAAGGTGAATAATAAATACAGTCTTCAATATTTTTAAATATAAATAAAGATACCAAGACAATCATGCACCAAGAGAATAATAACACAATTAGTATCTTAGAAGACTGGAAATTTTAATAGAAGCAAAGAATATAAACGTTCTAAACAAGAACACACCCATAGACCTAAGCTACTTCTTCTCTTGTTCTTCCTTTCCAGGATTAGGTCAATCCGAACTGTTCCGGTCTCAAGTCCATCGTTTCCTTGGCCGTCCCAAAGACCTTTTCCATGCAGTTTGTAGGTGTTTACCGTTTTGGGTAATCTTGTATTGACCTAAACCCATTATATAATGTAAACTCCAACATCAATACCAAATAGCATGCCGAAGATGAAACATGTTTCGATAGGCCTTCTTGATTTTAATAATTAACGAAGTTTTTTATACAAAAATAAATTATAATTGAGGAAGACGGATGTAAAAATATATTTATATTATTATTAAAAAAAATAAATATAATATTATTATAGGGGTAAGAAATGATGATAATGAAACATAATTAAAACAATTTGAACTGATGTCAAACAGGATTTAAATAAGTGTGAAAAACTAATGCTGTAGACCGATTAGAGAAGCTATTAAAACTGAGTGGAGAAGAATATTAAAATTTAGAATTTTTAGAAATAGTTTATTTTCCTACTATATCCTTTGAAGACACCAAGTTATATTGTGTAATTCCAATATTTATTGCTGACAAGTTGAATAATTCGTGCTGACAGGTATGCTGGAGTATATTTTCACTTCTAGCGTGTTTTCATGTATACACAGCTTACAGTAACATACATAAACACTTTGGTTTAGCTTCAACCATCTATAATAATATCCACGGCCCACCTTAGCTAAAATTAAACTTGCACTCAACTCTGATATCATTTTCACATGTAACGTACACACACTTTCACACATGAACAAAAAAGTAGTATGTTTGGGGAAAATAGGATAATTTCAGTCTTTAAATCGACTTTTTATAGCAAATACGTAACTACAGGGCGTAAGTGAATTACACATAAATTTAATTGCTTACAGACTGTCTTACAAAATTAAAAAAAAAACTTTCTTTTTGTAAGAGATTTTAATGTTGATACTTCAAATTTTTGAAGCAGTATGAGATTGATAATCATGGTTTGTAAAGCAAAATAGCCTTGTTATAAAAAACAAACAAAGTCTGTAACTAACTAACTCACTGGCACTTTCGAAACCGTTGGTTCATGGCCGCGCGGACATAAGCTCCCCATACATCCCTATTCTGAGCTAATATTTTCCAATCATTCCCTGTATAATCTACTTCCCTCAAATCGTAGTTCATGTTATTCTCCCACCTCATTATTGGTCTACCAACTGGGAGTTTTCCCTCTGGTTTTCTTACAAAAATCTTCCATACACGTATTTCATTCCCCATTCGTGCCTCATGTCCTGCCCATCGCAATCTACGAGACTTAACTGTTCTTGTTATATCTGGCTTCCTATAAAGACCATGTAGTTCACTGTTATGTAGTGTTCTTCATTCGCTGTCTGTTCATTTCTCTTTGGTCCAAAATTGTTCCTAAGAACTTACTCACTGGCGCTATCGAACCTGTAAGTTCATGGCCGGGCGGACATAAGTTTTCCATACATCCCTATCCTGAGCTAATGCTTTACAATTATTCCCTGTATAATCTACTTCTCTCAAATCATAGTTAATGTTATTCTCCCGCCTCGTTCTTGGTCTACCAACTGGGCGTTTTCCCTCTGGCTTTCCTACAAGACCACGTAGTTCACTGTTATGTAGTCTTATCCATTCACCTGTCTGTTCATCTCTCTTTGGTCCAAAAATTTTCCTAAGTACTTTATTCTCAAATACTTGTAATCTCCTTTCCTCCCTTAAAGTAAGAGTCTATGTTTCGCACCCATATAATATAGCTGGTGTTCCTAAGAACTTAATTCTCAAATACTCGTAATCTCCTTTCCTCCCTTAAAGTAAGAGTCCATGACAAAGTCTGTAACTGATAAATCAATATGAAGTAATGTAGGAGTGTAATTTGTTGGCCTATTGGATTGATTTTAAGTTGTATTCGAGACACTGGGGTACCTGACTGTTAGGAATTAACAGTAGCGCTATTTTCGAAATTTGGTCTATTTAATAACCTGTGATTTTTTAAATAATTTTAAGCATTAGAGATTTTTAACAGATATATTATATGGATGGGAAGCATGAACTCTTACTTTAAGGGAGGAGAAAAGATTACGAGTATTTAAGAATGACGTTCTTAGGAAACATTTTGGACCAAAGAGAGATGAACAGACAGGTGAATGGAGAAGACTCCCTAACAGTGAGCTATACGATCTTTATACGAAACCAGACATAAGTACAGTCAAGTCTCGTAGACTGCGATTAACAGGACATGTTATACGAATGGAAAATGGAAGAGGGACATGAAAGCTTCTTGAGGAAAACAGCTGAACTGAACTTAGAAGATAATTTATTAATTTCATAACACACAGGCCAAATAAAAATAACTTTTCTTTTTTTCGTATGATGCGTACTATACCATCTATTCTAAAAAATCCAGATATTAGTATTGGAATTATTGCAGGGATATTAAATAGAACAGATGACAAGAAAGATAATTTTTCTGGAGAAACAAAATTATCCTTGTGCTAAAGGAAAATTAGGATATTATATAAATAATTTCTATATACTAAGTTTTACTTTAAACCAAACACATTTGTTATATCAAAGTAATAGTAATTATAACAAGTGAGGATTGAAATTAAATTGAGAAAAATTGTATTATATATAATCAATAATACCCAAATCACCAAACCAACGTGTTAAAACAGTCAACGCGTTTCGATAGCGACGCTACCATTATCAAGACTAGTTAACGAAACGCTGTTTTAACATTTTGGTTATGTGATTTGAGTTTTATTGATGATGTATAATACCATTTTATTATCACCAAAACTATCCTATTTATTGATATAAGAAAAATCATGTGAAAAAATCTAGTTTTGTTTTAGAAGAGGGAAAGGATTTAAAAAAAAAAAGGTTATCATGACAAACAAAAATATTTAGGAGTAGAGATTAATAGCGATAGGAAATATAATTATGAAACTTAGAAAAGGATCATGAAAGGAATTTCAGCAGATAATATGATAACTTATAATTTGCACAATTTATTTTTATTTTCAAACACTATCAATAGCACAAAGATAAATTTACTTCATTATTATAGAGCTATTTAAACTGAATTTCCATGCCAAAAATTATTCTCATATCTTTCATAGTTTCGGAGAAAAGTGTACCAAATTATGAAAAAATACAAGTTACGAGAAAATGCAAAAAACTAAAATGAGCACAATGGCAGAAAACAGAGACGCCATTTTTAAAAATCAATTTTATGGGTTTAAATGCACAAAATCGACAAAATAATATTATACATCCTGGATTTTTTTTAGCAAAAAGAAAAAAATCGATTTTTTAAACCCAAATAAGTACAGGGCATTCTTAAATGTGGCGGAATTCAAATACCTGGGAACAATAATATAATTACAAAAGGCATGTGTTGTAGGTTAGGTTAGGTTAGGTTAGATTAGATTGAATAGATACGTCCAGATTTTAAGACCCTAACGCGGGAAGCTTAATAGAGTTTCATTGTATTACCCATTCTTACTTTTTGGAATGAATGAGATGAAATCTACTTTATGGCGGTATGTAGTCTGTTGTGTGTTCCTCGTTCGACACACATCAAGGAATATACATACAGACCCATGCTGCCATTTATTTGGGCTGGGCCCAAGACTTCAATGAGGGGCGACAACTCTACTTTTGTCCCTATTCTGATATAAATTAACACATAGGCTCAGAGTCATGAGGAAGTACATTCGTCTGCCCCATTAGATCGCCACAACCACACAGTTTAAACGCTTGTGGTTTGATAAATAATTATATTTTTTACCTAACATTAAATGAGCTGAAAGGTGATATGAAATGAATGGATGGAAATGAAATTATAAGATGGGGAGGAAGAGGAGTGGAGTTTGTTGGTGGGATAAAATTTTGGAAATGGCAGATCCGCGAGAAAATCCCGAGAATCCTAATGTGGCTCAGCATCAATAGCCGTCAGAAACTGCCAGGATTCTAACCTAAGATCCCATTTGGAACAGCTGCGTGCACTAGTCATCCAATAAGGCAGGTATCTCTTGTAGAATAAATAACAGCAAGAACAAATATATATATATATATATATATATATATCAATAATAAGAAGCACAATGACATTTGAAGCAGAGCTACTACACCTATGCTTACTAAGCAATAAGAATAAACTATTATCAATAGAAACGAACTTTATAAGAAGATCAGCAGGGCATTCCAAATTAGAAAATAATATAAATGAAATGATTAGACAAAAATAGATATGTGTAATCAAAATTCTATATTAGGTTTTATTGTTTGTAAACAATTGCAATGTTTTGGACACTTAAAAAAGGATATAAACAAACTAGTTTTGAATGGAAACCGGAAGAGAGAAGAAAAAAAGGGAAGGTCAAGGAAAACACGGATGGAGATGTTGCTGATGTCATAAAATAAAAATGAACTACAATAACTGGATTGGATGGCTAAAGAAAACTGGAAGAATAAAATATAATTATAATAATTTTGGTCACAGGAAGATGCATATTCGGCCTAATTTGTAAAAAAAGCATTTAATTAATAAATTTACTGCTCCAAAGTTTCTATCTTTTACATCTTCTAGAATATCTCTCCCGTACAAACTTCCCTCAATTATTCTTACAGTTTCCCTTCCCTTCCCGTGCATTCATGCTTCTAGTCCAGTATTACTTTTTCTAACAAATTTGATAATATTATTTTCTTTTTCCTCGTGTTTTTTTATACATACTTTAATATATAAGATCTTATTAGATCTGTAATATTTTATTAGTACAACGTCCATCCAGCATCGTGAAGAATATGGGTAGCTACAATAAGAGCGGCTCCAAGTTGAGAAACCCAGTCATAACGGCTGGTGAACCGATATGCTGACCACATGTCACCCTTATATTGGCTAGAAGAGCGACTACCTTTGTGATTAACACATATGTATGTGACGCCAGCAGCCTGCTGGTAGGCCTGTCGCGCCATGGAGTTATATATGAGAAATAAAACAAATGAAAATATTCCAAGAAGTGTGGACCCTAAAAAAGAGGAATTTTTGCTGGAACTTTTTATTATTATAAAATAATGGGTATAGACTTTGTTAATAAAAGTGAGTTTTTTTAATGCAGCGCATTTTGTAGATAGTTGGAATAACATAGATTGATGCCAGAGTCCAAACAAGCTTATTTTATATACAGCTTGTACATTACCGCCACCAGGTGGCACCTGGTTCCAATCCAACAAGCGAGAGAAGTCAAATAAATATGGCTCTCAGTTTAATAAACATCGCCGTGCAAAAGCAAGCGCTGATGGAGTTTTATTAACTCCTGCTTTGCCAGAGCAAAACATTAAACTCTTAAAATTCACACAAATCTAATTTGTTTCTTTACAGTTCCCATCGTTCTAAGAGCTATAAATTTTAAGCTTATGAAATGTTTGCTTAAATATTCGCAGAAACATGGAAATATAATTGAGGATGCTGTTAAAAATCCTTTGGTTATGGTTACTCAAACTCCCTCGCATCTAATTACCTGGAAAATTACGCTGAGCAACGGAAAATAATTTTTTTTTTGTCTCAGTAAGAAAAATACGTGATTCTGATAGTATTTTTTCTCCTGAATTCATATATATCGGCTTTCTCCATCACGCAAGGTTTCCGAGAGACAGGCAATTATAATTTCAAACACTTTAATATTTTCTACATTCGTAACTACACAATATTCGAAAATTCGGACTCACCTAGAAAGTAAGATATGACGATTTTATGCTATATTTCGCCTGTGGAGCATCCCTCTTGATGGTCCAACAATAATCGGCTAGCATATTAGGATTCTATTTGCCTTGATATCTCTTTTCCATAGCTGAAACCATTTGAGTTACCTCATTTGGTTTTATTTTACAATGGACAAATGGACGAAAACGATTATTTTTTTAATAATTATTTAAATCCATTAATTGAAATTGAAATAAAAAACTGTAGGTGATGGAGAAATTCCGAATACATATTTGAAAACACGATAAAAGACTGCTTAAGTACAACTATTGGTACTCATGAGACAAAAATCATGTTGACCAGTGGTATATGACCTTATTTCTTATTAACTACCACTGCTATAATGCATTCTTTTAATTATGATTTCCCTTCAATATAGCAGTATTCATTGAATCCAAGACAATTTTGCTCTTTCAAAGATTTTTCTCTTCAGCATGTAAATCATTCTCTCTCTCGTTCATACTCCTGACACCATACAAATGTCCATACATCCATCCATCCACTCTTCTTGTGATATTATTTCTCTCTCTCTCTCTCTCTCTCTCTCTCTCTCTCTCTCTCTCATTCTCTCTCTCCCCCTCCCTCCCTCCCACCAACCTTCACGTGTCCATTGTCTATTACAATATTTTTTGAGGTTCTTTTAACTTAGAAATAATAATAATAATAATAATAATAATAATAATAATTGTTATTATTATTAATATTATTATATTATTATCATTTTTATTATCCACCGCTGTTGTGTGGAGGTAGCGTGCTGCCTTGTTACGCAGCGGGCCCGGGTTCGGTCCCCAGTCGGGACACGTTTCCTGGGTGATGGTTTTTTCGGGGTTTTTCTGCACCTTTAAGACAAATGTCAGGAAACGTTAAGACTCAAACGGTCCCCGAACATCATCTGGCCATCATTATCATCATTAACGTATTAATTAATCCTGGCGCATCATTACCATCATCATCACCTATCATATATCATCGAGGCAACGTAATTCCAGGCGCCCCAACCTCGGAAGTGGGTTACAATATCGCCATGCCAGGAGAGAATACCAGAATGTCGAAATAACAACGTGGTGGCATTGAAAATAATAATAATAATAATAATAATAATAATAATAATAATAATAATAATAATAATAATAATAATAATAATAATAATAATAATAATCTAAAGTAGAGACGACTACATAACAGCGAGCTGCATGGTATTTGTAGGAAGCCAGTTATAATAAGAACAGTCAAGTCTCATAGATTGCCATGGGCAGGGCATGTTACACGAATGGGGAATAAAATATGATGCATGCAAACTCCTAGTAGTAAAACCAGAGAGAAAACACCTAGTGGGTATAAAAAGAATGAAGTGAGAGACTAACAACCATGATTTGAGGGAAGTAGGATATACAGGGGATGATTGGAAAATTTTATTTCACGATAGGGATGCATGGAAAGCTTATGTCCGTGCCGCTATGGACATATGGGTAGGACTAGCTACTGTAGTTAGTTTAGTTAATAATACAAATTAAAATATTAAAATAAATAACTGGCATATGCCGTCATCCTCAAGGAGGTCATTTTGTAAACTTTAAGAACTGCAGGCCTTTCGGAAACAGGCTTCCATCTTCAGCAGAAGAATATACGCTACTAACTGTTGTTTTACGACGCTTTTGACATCAGCGGCCTTCTAGCATTGTTAAGGACGACGGCACCTGTCAGGTATTTATTTTAATAAATAATTTTGTTACTATTTACCTCAACGGAATTTTAATATGAATTTTATCAGTACCGATAATAATAATAAAAGTAATAAAATAATACATATAAGTCCAGGTATTTAGCTTAAAGTTTTATTATTTTCGCCAGATATCTCTGTCGTTACAAACCAATTCTTACAATCCCTTCTTTACATGGTACATGCGATACCTCTCATTCGTGTATTCGAGGCTTGTCCCCATCCATCCTATGGAGTCCATTACAATATCCTTGATGGCAGTCTATATTCCGACATCCCTTTACATGGCCATAACATTCCAGTTATTTGCAACGTTTTAATATAATAAAAAACTAACCTTTGAACTGTACATTCATCTTCTGTCTAACTATAGTCTTTCAAACTGTGCTATTACAATTTTTTTTTTTAATTTTATTTTATTTTATTTTGTATAATTTTTAATGTCTTGGGAGAAATTTGATTACTAAAAAGAATAATTCGATAAGTTTTTTCTTATAATAATATTGTCTTATTTTGTTTCCAAAAATGTGGCACGGATATTGCCTTTTGCACGTCACATATTCTAAAATGATCTTGCAGATGAATTTTGACCGAATGCAGCTATAACTGTCCATTAGTTTCCTGTATGAATTGTAAACATGATTAAAATGGTCGTATATTGTCCAATGTTAGGACACCAACACACTTTAGCACACTGGGTCGTGATATTTTGGAGATTATGATGAGTATTCATTTTAACTTGTAGTTCCTCAATTTGTTGGAAATGACATTTCAGAACTGTTGGAACTCTTATACCCATGTTTTATTTCTTCTCCGCCGTTAGACTATCACTGCTTCTATCCAATGTGTGAGTTTGTATTTCTGATAAGTCCCCATAGTAATTTTGCAGTATGTAACGTAACATGAATGCAAAAGCTTCATCCTCCACTCTAATTACATCCTCATTATCCGGTGAGTATATTCGACATAACTTGTTGCGCAGCAGGTTAACAACATTCACAGGAAAAAATTGCGTTCAGCCTCATCATGTCTGTCGTTATTATGAGCGCTTCACTCCCAAACACCATATTGGTCTCGCACCTACTCTCTGTACAGCTACGACGGAGCGAGGCTAGTACGCTGAACTTCGAATGACTGCACAAGTAGTTCTTCACATGAATGTCATTAATAGCTATTCAAACTAATACGAAAACATATTTTAAACGCATTTATAATCGTTTTAGGCATTCGAGCTGAGGTATATACCTTGTCAGGTGCTCTAATTTAGACTTCAGATTGTTTACAAGCCCAAAAATCTTCATATTCGGGATCCTCCCGGTTTTGAACCCATGACATTCAATGCCACAAGAAAGGAACTTAACCCCCAAGACCACTTAGACCGATACGAGGAAAATATTCATGAACCTTAATTATTTAGTTGTGAATTTATAGAATTTGTATATATTTTAGAATAATCCATGATCATAATAGAACTTGCATCAAATTACAGTCAAATGATAAAAGATAAAAGAAAATAGAAACTCGGCAAGCTACAGCAATTTTATCGTTTATAAGGCTGTCTGCAGTATCATATTCTGGTAGTAGAAACATGAGCTTCGAAACTTATGGATGGCTGAAGTTTTTAATGATCACCCAGTATTTTGGGTGGCTGGTAAAAGCAAATTAAATATATAAAAATGGAATAAAAGAATGTTACAGCCGTTCCTTAATTTAAAATTTGTCACGCTGTTTATATCAAAACTCAGAACTAACGACCATCTGCAAATCTCATACATCATCTTCTTTTTTCTCCTTCTTAATTCATCTCTAACCTTCATCTATGGTAATTACAATATAGCACATCACATTTCAAGTTATGAAGTTCAAGTTCGTACATTTGGCTATTTTTTTTTTTTACCTCTCTCTCTCTCTCTCCCCTTATTCTCAGGTATATAATTATATATAATACGAGAAATGAGACAAAATTAATATTATGAATAATAGACTAGCCAATATATAGGAATTATCAATTAATAAAATGTAAATTGTTATAACTATTATTACTATTAAATGAATTTTTTTATTGCGAATGAGGCCTTGTAGGACTGCGTAGGGTAATTAGAAGCGATTCATTTGAATCCATTTTTATAGCTATGGGCTTCCTTTCTCTCGTCTGTCCATGTTGTTCCAGTTATTTTTTTTTTATGTTTGACTTCGATTTGTCCTCTTGGTCAACTTGCCACTTGTGCACCTTTATTATAAAGAGATCTCTGTTTAGGACATATTATTGGGTAATTCCTGATAATTTTATTATTATTATTATTATTATTATTATTATTATTATTATTATTATTATTATTGTTAATAATATTTAATTTATATTTTAAATGTAAATACAGTGTAATTGATGAATTCATGATATTCAAAAATATTCTGAAAAATAGAAGACAAATAATACTCTGCAACTAGAATAACTAATGGCGTACAATTCTTAATTTCCTCTGTTGACCAAAATTATGTTTCTTTTAGCTGCTGTTACGAGGTTTTTATTAGAATTTTCACAACTCCAAAACGAAAATGTTTATTTTGTGGATGATCTATTTAGGCTGATTTTTATGATTTTTTTTAAAAATTAATTCCAGAGTTTTAAGAATCAAATTATTTATGTTTAACTTAACTAGAGAAAATAGATTGTTCATGAACTAGGATTTGTACCTTCAGATCTACAGTTTTATATGTCCAAATAATAGTTATAATAATAAAATAAACACAATAATATTTAATTAATTATGGCAGAGTTAAGACTACAAGCCTTCTTGTTCTTTCAACTAGCAAAAAATAGTATTGATAATAATGATAATAATAATAGTAATAAAATTAATAATAATAATAGTAATAAAATTATTAATAATAATAGTAATAAAATTAATAATAATAATAATAATAATAATAATAATAATAATAATAATAGCAATAATAACAGTAACAATAATGTTTCACAAATGAACACAAATAGATGTTCGAAAGAATGTCCAAATAACTCAATTGAAGATTTGTTAACGCATACAGTTGGAGAATTTTGTTCAAGTGATCAGTTGCAATTTTTCCATCTTATTATGCCAACTATATCTAACAGACGGTTAGTCTGCATGAATTAGGTCTGATTTCCGATGTATTATTGGGTATTTAGTATAATTTAATCGATTATTATTGAATGAGCACAAGACCAAATTGAGATATTAATCACAATTACATTTGTAAACCTGGATAAATGTAGTGTTGAAATATTTAGCGTCCCGCTTTACCTAATAGAAATTCATGACCCAATTATTTTATCGTTTATTTTTTTTTTAAGTCTCATATACAGGAAAAAGAAGATGTTTTTGTGGTTGGTGTAAAATTTGAGAAATGTGACAATAATAAAGGATTAAAATGTAATCATATTATTTGCATGATAATGCTTGAAATCAATCGATGAATCGATAAAGCGGGGTAGCTTCTACCGCATCCCGCATTTCGATCGTCATGTCTCTATCGTTCCATTCATTCTCTCCAATTGCCCTGTCGAGCATAGCCGTTATAATTCTTTCTCTACATTGCGGTTGCAGGTCTTTCTCTGCTCCTTTTGCTCCCTAGACTATAATTCGAAGTAGATTTTAACCTTCTATCTTCTTCTATAATGCTTAAATATAGTATAAAAAATATATATATATATATATATAATGTATCAAATGCGTCAGTAGATTGCGTTTGAGATACGTATTTGAATGTTTCCGGATTCGATTCCCGAGCCAACGAATCAAGATATTTTTACGTCGAGGCAAATTCTGAATAATTTAATTACCAGGACCGATTTAATCAGAATAACTACATCATAGTATTCTTACAATTAAATCAGTGAACAACTTCAGAAAACAGTTGACAAAGATGTTAAAACCTCTATAAAATAAAATAAAAAATAAAATAACGAATTAAATATTTTATTACAAGTCCACCGCTATGGTCTCGAGGTAGCGTGTTGCCTTGTGACGCAGCGGGTCCGGGTTCGCTCCCCGGTCGGGACAGTTTTTTTTGGGTGAGGTTTTTATCGGGTTTTTCTTCACCTATAAGACAAATGTCAGGAAAACGTTAAGGCCCAAACGTCCCCGAAATCATATGACATCGCAATCATCATCTTAGATTAAGCTTAAGTTAGGGACCCTCCTGGCGCACCACTATCATCACCATCAGTCCTCATATCATCGGGGCAACGTAACCTCGCCTTCCAGGCGCCCCAACCTCAGAAGTGGCTCACAAATACTCCATGCCAGGAGAGAACACCAGGAATGTCGTAAGACAACTTGGGGCATTTCCAAAATATATATATATATATATATATACATATTATTACAACGCATTAACATTTCAAACAATTGGCAAACACAACAATATAAACACAAATTCTGCGGGAAACATAATGTTGTAGACACTATATGACGTTACATGTTAAGAGTGTATGTAATAGGCCTATAAAGGTATTAAATAAGAGAATGCAAAGTCAACGAAATTCATAGAGAATAAGAAAGAACATTAGTGGAGAGTTGAAAACTACGTTGGATTGGGCAGATATTACATCTAAAGAATACAAAACTAAAAAACAGCAATGGGTAATTATCCACGAGATAAAATACCATTGGGCAGACTAAAACTACGTGAGTAAGGCCAGGTGTATCAAGATCTCAGAGTGAGGCCGCTTTGAAGGAACAGAATACATAGAGTTATGGAACATCTTTGTGAATGAGGCACAATGCAGGAACAAAGGATACACTGTCTCATAAATGTAATAATAATAATAATAATAATAATAATAATAATAATAATAATAGCTTTATTTTACCTGGCAGAGTTAAGGCCTTAAGGCCTTGTCTACCACTCAACCAGGTTTAAAAAAAATAAAAAAGAAAAGTCTTAAATCTAAATTACATATATATATATATATATAAACGATTACAAGTCATGAATACAATACAATTAATATTTATAATGTATTTTGATTTACTCTAAATTTAACGAATTAAATATATAATATGTACAAGATATATAAAAAAACGAGGAAAAGATTAATGACATAGTATAAAATTAAATAAATAGAGAAAAATTAATTATTAGACAACAGGTAACTGTATAAGCGTGACTTAAAGGTGCCAAGTGTGCGGCAACCCCTGATATCTTGAGGAAGGAGATTCCAGGAGCGGGCGGAGGCTACTGTGAAGGAAGTAGAATAGGAGGAAGTGCTATGAAGAGGGATTGTTAGCAGACTGCTATCTTGTGACCTAGTGTCAATATTGTGGTAGGAGGATAACTTCTCAAATCTGGACGCCAGGTAAGTAGGAATGTAGGAATTCAGAAGCTTGAAAAGTAGCGAAAGAGAGTGCAATTTACGTCTGTCAGTAAGACGGAGCCAAGAGAGGTTATTAAAGTGTTCGGAAATATGGTCATAACGGCGGATATTGAAAATGAATCGAATGCAAGCATTATGAACACGCTGCAGTCTCTGCGACAAGGCATAGTTTAGATCATTATATATAATGTCACAATAATCGAAGTGTGGTAACACAAGATTCTGCACTAGGATTTGTTTTAACGAAACTGGGAGAAAATTCTTTAAACGTCTAAGATAATGTAAGATGGAGAAAGTCTTTTTACATATGTGTTTCACTTGTGTTTGCCAGGTTAAATTTGCGTCTAGATGTAGTCCAAGATCTATTACTGAAGAAGAATAAGGGATAATTATATTATTTATAGTAATGTTTGGAAGTGTAGATATGTCAAAGGTTGTAAGCAGTCTTTGTTGTCCCATTAGAATTACTTGTGACTTGTTAGGATTTAGATTTAGACCGATACTTGAAGACCAGTTAAAGATGGATATGAGATCGTCATTCATTTTCATCAAGCTGTTATAGAGAGAATGAGGAGGTGAATGTAGGTAAATTTAGAAAATCGTCTACTGACCTAGTTATTTGTTTTAATATAAATGCTTATGAAATAGCTTATATTAATAAAGTGACACATGTTACCCTAATATTTGGATGACATAAGCACGACATCTATTTAACCTTAGTGTAATACATTCTAAAAAAAATATTGTTAAATATTTTCACCATATGAGTTTTTATTGTCGTATTTTGTTTCCGTTTTTGATCAGAGGCTTCGTCCTTGGGACTGCGAGCAATGCATAAGATACACCTTGAAGTGGGTTGCTAGCCCGTTATCATGGCGGGTTTATTATTCGGGTTTCCTCCCTAGGCCGATTGCCTTCACCCAGCTCCAGAGCTCAGCCTGCCCCGTTTTATTTCGGAGTTCTCTCTCCTAGATGATTGTCTTGCAAAACTAATTAACCCCATCCGCCCGTTTGTCAATCTACAAGGCAGTAGATGTAGATTTGCCTCTTCCGTCAGGTACACCGTACCGAAGGACTCCTTCTCCGCTGTATCTGCCGTTGAGGTCTTCACCGTAACCCTGGCAAGGGGCCCTCACAAGGTCTTCCTCCGAGGAGTGATTTTGGAAATAAACAGGATGAAAATCCTACAAATTATATTGAAGAAGAAGAAGAAGAAGATACACACAATTTAGGCACTCGATCTCAGCTAATAAAATAAATGAAACGGGTAACAAACAATTAACACCGTAAAAAGTAAAACAAAACAAAACCCATTTAAACGTCTTAAAGAAACCATCTTAAAAATTAAATATTTGGAATGAAATGCTGCCAAAAATGATATACCACACAATGCAAAGTTCTTTATATACATCATCGCACTTTTTTTACTGATAGACTTTGTTTACATGTCCGTGAGTTTTTCTTTCTTCACTCTGTAGAACAGAAACTGTACTTCATCTATATTACAACCTTAAGGTTAAAAATGAATCCAATTTATTTTTGTGCCTCTCGTAGACATAAATTCAAACTCAATCTGTAATTATTGTAATGTTTTAGTCTATGACCGCATGTGTTACTCTACCACCAACACGCTCCATGGGAGTTTGTGACTATTCTGGATTCCATAGTAAGATAAAAACATAGCTCCCGGTGGGGGCGGAGGTATACAAAGTTCATTATCTTCATATGGATTCTGCATGCCTCGAACCCACGTCTCTCAGCATGTGACAACTTCCATGATCTACATCAGTGATATAGTAGACTAATGCAATTTATGGAACGTTAACTTTTAGATTCATTACGGTACACTTGTGGGGCAGGAAAAGTATATTTTTAATTATAGCGAGTTGAGTAATTAGTAACTGTGTCTTAATGTGACACGAATCAAATAATATTACACATTTAATGTGTTCTGAAACTATAAGATGTATGCATTTTTCACAACCTATTTCATTGCTTAACGTAATTCTGCACAAATGTTCTTCGTTTAAAACTTTAAAACATTTATTAAATTTAATTATATATATAAATAAAACTTACAGTTTTATAAGATTTTCATATTTATCATTATATAAACTCATAACAGCTGTTTCGGTACTTTGTACCTTCATCAGACAAAATGTTATTATAATAAAATTCATTCATTTGTAATCATGTCTGAAGAAGGTACAAAGTACCGAAACAGCTGTCACGAATTTATATTGTAATAAATAAGGGGCAGATTTCTATGACCTAAAAAATGGAAAATATGCATGCATTTATGACCTAAAAAAAGGTTTAAATATGACCTAAAATACAAAAATATGATCTTATAATTGGATGAATTTTTTACCCACACTATATTAATTGTTCATTCATATACATTTTCAATTGTATCATAAGAAAAAGGAAATCATCTTCTATTGTCCAGTGCAAACGTTTGCTACCTGTTAACAGAAACCTTCTAAACAAGTGTACTGTGAAACTGACGATTTTTATAGATACAATGTTGGTTATTTACAATTGCCTGATGACTAGGCTATTAAAAAAAACCCAACTTATGACAAAAATATGACTTTATCATAGAGATAAGCAGAAGTATGACCAAATATCTGAAAAAGTGATAAATATGACTTATAAGACCCAATAAAACCACTTAATCTTAATAATAAGGCATATATAAATGTCTTTACTTACTCGAAGCTTGGAATGTAGGCTTTGGTAAAAACATGACATGTCATAGGAATCCGACCCTTAGCAATAAATATGAAAATCATATAAAACTTAAGTTTTATTTTTATTTAATTAAATAAATATGGATTTTCATCAAGTAAACGCCAAATCAATTGATAACATTTATTAAATTATTATCTTATAGGCCTTTTCAATTAAA
Organism: Diploptera punctata; assembly: GCA_030220185.1. Classification (NCBI taxonomy): domain Eukaryota; kingdom Metazoa; phylum Arthropoda; class Insecta; order Blattodea; family Blaberidae; genus Diploptera; species Diploptera punctata. The sequence goes on along the minus strand of JASPKZ010005671.1, from coordinate 838,366 downwards.
AAATAAATAAATCTCAGGCAGACATCTCCGAAGAGCAGGTTGGATACCACTGGCTGGCAGAGGAGAGTACAAAGGTCGGTTAGGCGGTTAGAGTAATGCAGTTCCTCGATCTTAGTTTCAGTTTTATTAACCAGATATCTATGTCTCGCATCAAGTTATGCTCGCGAGAATGAATAGGCACCATTCCAAACTCTATACCGAAAGGATATAGGGCCTATCTTCAATATATTCCCACTTCCAATTCATAATCAAGAAACAACAAATTTGCTATTAATTAATAATATAACAACAATTTCACTAATTAAATTATATAACTATCCTAGAAATATTACCATAAGATTACCTTGAAACCAGAGGCGAACAAAGTAACCACTAGTCCACCAAGACTGACCCTATCGCAAAATGTTCTGCTTATTAATAATAGAATAATAGAATATTGTAAATATGCTTCTAGAAACAAACCAATAATAATACGATATATAAAAAATAAACACCTTACGAAATTTCATATTCATGTATGTGCAATTTAAAAAAAATCTGCCAAAGGAAGCCAATATGGAAGTTTTTCTAATAAGGCCAATTGTCTCCTAACGGAAAACTGCTGATTGCGTTTAACTTCCCTGATTAATGTGCCCGGTTTTCATCCTATTAGTATGCATTTCTTTAATATTATAATGATATTGCGAAAAGAAAAAATTAATGTCTGAACCAGGAAGCGAACCGTGGACTTCTCGTATTCCGTATTCCGCACTGTGTAGTGGTCTTGCACGCTCGTACGGAATACGAGAGGTCCACGGTTCGATTCCTGGTTCAGACAATTTTTCTTTTCACAATATTATTATAATATTATAATATGATCCATTATTGGAACTGTGTTAGAATAACAATATTGGAAAGTGTTAAGTGTCTTTCTTTACCGAATAATAAAGAATTCCAACAAAATTACACATCTAATTGTTTACTCTTTGATAACAATGAGAATTTCTCATAAGTTGAACAAGTAAAATACTTTTTTTTTTGATCCGATAAATCCGGATTTGGCGTAAGTTGTTGTATGAGGTCATTTTTGTCATAGAAAGGTTTGCATGAAAAAGGTTTCGTGTATAAATTACCAATTAGACAGTCACTCACATTAATTTTCTATAACACAATAAAACACATTTATCAATAACACTTTAACTAAACAAACGCATGAAAACTAATTAATAGCGCATTTAGCAAACTTAGTATCGGTATTAAATTACCGGTACTGCACGTGTTCAATTCTACAAATAATAATAATAATAATAATAATAATAATAATAATAATATTAATAATAATAATATTAATAATAATAATATTAATAATAATAATATTAATAATAATAATAATATTAATAATAATATTAATAATAATAATATTAATATTAACAATAATAAACGCCGTAGCGTAGTGGTTAAGGCACTGAGCTACAAGCCGGAGGGTCGAGGGTTCAAGTCCCGTTGGGGTCAGGATTTTTAAACTGACCCAAACCCTCTGGCGGCACTATGGCCCTGGGGTCGACTCAGCCTCTAACGGAAATGAGTACCAGACGCCTGTTCTGGGGTAAAGGCGGCCGTCACGCAGGGCTGACAACCCGGCTGACATTAAGTGCCGATTGTCTAGAAAAAGTGGGAGCCTTAACCTCCTACTACCCCAAGGGCCTCCGGGCCTGTTGTGGGATCACTTTACTTTACTTTACTTTTAATAATAATATTAATAATAATAATATTAATAATAATAATAATAATATTAATAATAATAATAATAATAATAATAATAATAATATTATTATTATTAATAATAATAATAATAATAATAATGAATTCCTAATCATTCAATTGTAGAGTTATTCAGTTGCATAATATAATTATAGCTTCATAAATAAATAGCTTGCCATAGCTGTAATAGCATACCACACAATTTGATTTTATATTATTTCTTTGTATTTTGTAAAATAATACAACTTGCATTATTTGAATTAAATATCAAGAATTTAAAATAATTATTTCCAAAAAAGTGTACTGCTGAACATTTGAGCATTTTGCATCAGACAATATACATTTTTTTTCAAAGGAATGTTTCAAGAATCACATTCGACCTTGTATGCAGGTCGATGCTTGATGGTTATTCATCAACTTGTACATTTCTCTTTCGATTTTCTGTGACGTCAGCCTTGTCCAGCTAGCTGGTAATCAGTCAATAAATAATCGATCCTTTAGACACTTGCTTCGTCTAGCAGCTACACATAGAAAATATGTTATGCTCTTGCGTGAATTCATCTCTCACACAGTAGCTGGTGTTAGCAGGCATTATGTGATTGGAGAAGGCTCCGTCAAATCGAAGCGATAGATGTCAGCTGCCGCGGCGGGAAATTTCAATTTTAATCTTCAAGCATAATTGGTTTGAATGAAATTTGGCAAATGTAGAATTTAATTTTAATCCAAAATTATAAATATACTAATTACACCATCGCTGGGTTGAATGCACGTCACTGATAGGCCTATACATACACTCAGTGTGTGTGTGTGTGTGTGAGAGAGAGAGAGAGAGAGAGAGAGAGAGAGAGAGAGAGAGGAGAGAGAGAGAGAGAGAGAGAGAGAGAGAGAGAGAGAGAGAGAGAGAGAGAGAGAGAGAGAGAGAGAGAGAGCATATGTAAAACAACACATAATTTGATTATTCATTATGTATAGATATATTTAGATTTGATTCATATGAGTTTTTTTTTTAAATCGAAGAAAGTAGTAATTTATTAAACCTTTAGAAACTCGTCCTCTGGTTATAGGAGACTGCGCTATATCCTACATCTAAGCGCGCATACATATTTTTTTTATTAGAAATATTCCACACAACAATGGTTCTTCTTCAACCCGAAGTGATTTCTCGCCAGATGTTTCTGTCTAAAGTATCATCTTTCCTCAAACTCTAGCTTCCATACTTCTCCTCACTCTATCAATCCATCGATCTCTAGGTCTGTCTCTTTTACTTCTTCCATTAGCTTTCCAATCAAGGATCTTCTTTGTCATTCTATCTTCTTCCATTCTTATCAGGTATACACACTTATACCATATATAAATATGTCTACTACAATATTCGGATTAATTATATAAATGTTTTTATAAAACAATGGTGGTCTCTGTCCTTTTGTATGGGAGCGAATCTTGGATTATCACCACCAAACAAGAAAGTAAAACCCAAGCAGCCGAGATGAAATTTTTAAGACGAGTAAAAGGATGCACTAGAATGGACCAGATAAAAAATGAGGATATCCGTGAAGAACTGCAGATCTACTCCATAAAATAAAATATATTTAACAACAAGAATCAATGGAAAGAACATGTAGAAAGAATGGAAGAAAGCAGATTACCAAATAAAATCTTACATTATTTTCCGAGAGGAAAAAGAGATGTCGGACGTCCTCGGAAGAGATGGTCTAAGATCTAATAATGAACACGGAACAGGCAACTAATGCCTAAACCAGGAAGCGAAGAAGAAGATTATATAAATATTGCGAATACCCATCATACATATTATAGCTTCTTACAACATTATTAATGTATATAGCCCAGCTTCAAGAAGAATAACCGCCTATTGCTTAGCATCCAAAAGTGTTCATTCATATAACCCATCTTATTTAAAGAATTGGGCGATCATGTAAAATTATTAAATTGACATAATAATAATAATTAAAATGACTTATAACAGAAAAACTGTTTAAAATTATTAGAATACTATATACATTTTGTCACTTAAGTATGATTTCATGATAAAAGTTAAAATAATTATACATTTATATCGTAATTATTTTTAGATACCCCGTGCTGATTACCCGGCGTTGCCCGAGAATCTACTTATTACGACCTTCTTGGCATATATCAGCTGAAAGACAAAATTGACTATTGAGAGTTATCCGTAAAAGAATACCCGCTTGCGCTGCTATGCTTGCCCGGGAATTTAGTCATCCCATTTTTTGGCACCAATGAGCTGAAAGACAAAAATAGTTATTGTCAGTTATCCGTAAAATATAGATATATGCTGTCGTGAACTTTTTTGTAGATTGTTTTTACATATTCAATTCTGTGTACAATAATTTGGTGTATATGTTATGGTTTAGGCAGCGAAAGCCATTTAAGCGTTCAAAAAGTTCCGAAAAACACTTTTTCTCTACAAAGGGCGATTTTTTAAGGGTGAAGGGGTTGAGTATTACAAGTCTCTTATCACCAAAACCTTCCCGGGAAACTCCTGAATATTTTGCAAAAAGCCCAATCACAATCGGATAAACGGTATGGCAGCGCGTAAAGGACAAACAGACAGACGACACACACACACACACACACACATATATATATATATATATATATATATATATCCCTGTATTTTTTAGATTGTTGGAATGTTATTCCTATAATACGTAGTAAGGTCTATGTTATAACATTCTAGGTGATCCAAAATGTTATAGGCCTATAGGTCTATGTTAAATTCCATTTCTGGTGATAATATAGGCTTATTTTTTTAAGACAATTAAATTAACTATTTGTAGGAAGAACTTAAGATATCAAAATCGGATCTCGCCCTTCCCATGTTTGTTAATTTATTTTCAACAACAATTTTAAAAGGGCATTAGGAAAGTGATATTTTAATCGAAACAAAATATTTTTCTTTCCATATTTATAATTAACAGTGTTATTTTTAGGCCATTCTAACATGATTATTTAATATTTACATAATGTTTATTTCGTTATTGATAATTATCTCACTGGCATTTTGAAATTCAGAGACTCGTTTTTGGAAGGACTACATCAATATTCTGAGCTAATATTTTGCATCATGCCCTGTATAGTTCTCCTCCCTTGAATCACGGTTAATGTTATTCTCATTGTAATCAGATTATCTTTGTTATAGTTTTCACAATAGGCACCACTACTTGAGTTACAGCCACCTCACGTTTAATGTCGATGTTTTCAGACTCTTCTATTTTAGGAAATCGTGTGACCAAATTTTCTGTCATATGTTCTTCAATATCAATGTTCTTAATGTCATAGCTTATCTACAGAAAAAACAAAAATTATGGCATTTCAAGGTGTAGGTCCTGTCAGAAGTAAAATTGTACTGGACAATAAAATTTTGGAGCAGGTGAATAATTTTACATATCGAGGATGCAATATCTCATATGAAGAAGAAAAGGATGTAAATGCAAAAATATCTAAATTTTTAAGAATTTTAGGGTTAATAAATTCTATCTTCAAGCCACAGTTAGTCCAAAAGCATTCAAGACTGAAAGTGTATAAAACACTGGCTCTTCCAACTCTTTTGTATGGTAGCGATGTATGGACGTTGAAACAGAAGGATATACAGAGACTTAGATCTGCTGAAATGAGATATCTTCGGAGGACTGCAGGATACACACTACTAGATCACAAAAAAAAATGAAGACATCTTAGAAGAATTACACATGGAATCTTTAGAAAACAAAATGTCTGATTTTAAGTCAAGATGGATCGATGTTCATCGAATGGAAGATCATAGAATACCCAAACAAATGTTAAGATATCAACCTGCAGGAAGAAGAAGACCAGGACGTCCACTCAAAAGACTTTTGGATGGTGTTTCTCTTGCGGCCGAAACAGGTCAACAAATGGCCTAAATTCGTGAATGTACTATGATGATGATGATGATAATTTCATAGCTCTTGATTGGCCTACCTTCTAGGCTCTTTCTCTAGGATTTCCTACAAGAAATTTCCAAGTCCGTCTTTCATTCCCCATTTGTGTCACTTGTCCTGCCGAACAAATCTACGAGACTTAATTGTTTTTATTACATCTGGTTTTCGGATATGAATCATGTACCTCACTTCTCCTTTTACCTGTCTGTTCGACTCTCTTTAGTTCAAAACTTTTCCTAAGCACTTAATCCTAACATTCTAAATTTTCAATATAGGCTTACCTATATTTTTTCCACTCAAACAAAATTTAGAAGTATAATTTTCCCAACAATTAAAGCAGTTATGCCAAGAATATAATTTTAAAATATCAAAATAAAAAACAAAAGTAATGGCATTTTGGGGAAATTAACATAGAAGATCAAAAATCATAATAGACAACACACCTATGGAACAAGTAACACATTTAAATTATTTGTGTTATAATTTTACTATAAGCACGAAAACTGAAAAAGAGATAAACATGAAACTATTGAAATTTCAAATGATATGCGGGACTATACATAAAACATTAAAGAACAAAACAAGAACAGATACTATATTGAAGTTTTATAAAACATTGGCAGTTCCTGTGTTACTTTATGGGAGTGAAACTTGGGTAATGACAAAATAATTACAAAGTAGAATACAAAGCGTATAAATGAACTTTCTTAGAAGAGCAACAAGGTGCACAAGATTTGATCGGATAAAGCATGAAGATATAAGAACAGAGTCCACCGCTGTGGTTTCGAGGTAGCGTGCTACCTTGTCACGCAGCGGGCCTGGGTTTGATTCCCAGTCGGGACAGGCTCCTGGGTGAGGTTTTTTCGGGGGTTTTCCTCACCTATAAGACAAATGTCAGGAAGCGTACGGCCCAACGGTCCCCGAAAATCTTCCGGCCATCATCTTCATTCTTATCATTATCATCATCATCTCTCACCGGTGTGGAAAACAACGGGAAGCTACCACACCTACAATTCCTTTGTAAAGCTACAAAGCATAGCATGAAAATGCTATGATTGCAGTTAAAGATCTGCCCTCGGGCAGAATTACTATAGAACAGAATAAGAATAAATATATATCCACTGAATGATAAAATCAACGAATATAGAGATAAATTGTTTTAGATACGTAGAAAGAATGAATGTAGCAATATTATCAAAAACAGCATTTACCTACAAGCCAAAAGGTTCAAGGAAGGTAGGGAGACCAGTGAAGAGATGGACAGAACAGCTGTGAGGCGAAACAGACAATTTGCCTAACCCGTGAATGGAGAGAAGAAGAAGAAGAAGAAGAAGAAGAAATTTTCCAACACAATCTTTTAAAGAATCAACATTCTTAATGGCGCTCTTTGAATATATATATATATATATATATATATATGGAAACCACTGCATGTTTAGTACGCGCAAGTTTATGGATGTTTTATTAAAATACATCCAACTATGTTATAGTCTATCGTACATGGAAATTGAAATAAGACACATGCTATGGAATTATGTATACGACGGTAATAAATACAATACAAGCAACAAAGGAAGGTAACTTTATAAAATTACTTTTTCTTGGAAGACTTTCATAATCCATAAAATATATAATAATTAATCATATTTTCAATGTTCGAAATTTATAATAGTGACTTGTTTTTTCTTGAGTGGTACTATACACAGAATTTAAATAATTTAAACATAGGTCTAATATATTTTGCCAGTTATATGTGTTTTGTTATTACTTATTAAATTAATTCAACTGTCAATGTTCAACAATTGCTTTGAATATAAAACAAAATTATATATAAAAAACATTCTAGCTTTTAGACCTATGTCGTAAAAAATCATACTATAAATTTAGCACAAATTCCATTACTATATACCTAATAGAAGATGTTAAATCTATGTTAGAATCCATTCTCTTCTTATGAAAGTGCATTATATTAACACTGCTATTAAGAAAGTTTTAATTTTCAAATTTTAATGCTGAATAAAAACAAGAATTTGTATTAATTTTAATAGAATCTATGAACGTTTGTTTAATTTGATTTATCCGATATAATTAAATTAGGCAAGTTAAACTCATCACATGTATTCCATTTTTATATTTGAGATTCTGGAAAATTCGTTTTCTTATTCACCTTTCCCTTGAGCTTTTCGGAATCAATCACTGGGAAACCTAACAGTTACTAACTATTGGTTAATAAACAGGTTACACTGATTTAATATTGGAAGGAAGTAAAGCGGCCCCTACACGATCAATATTTACGTCAATATATTGCACAATAATTTACATTGTACAATAATATTGAGCGTGTATAGACCACATTGAAAGATTGCGATATATATATTGAGCCAATCAAAAACAATTTGATTTTTATTGTGCAATCTAGTAAATATTGCGTCGTCTGTTGGCAATATTGTGCAATACTAGTTCTGTTCTGTCTTCTTATTATTCCACATGTTGACAGCTTGACTGCACAAGTATCACTCATGAACTAATTTATTGAGCAATAATATTGCACCGTGTGTGTTGGCCAAGTAATACTGCTGTATAAAATACTGTGCAATCCATCCATCCATAGTAATTCTGCCCGAAGGCAGGTCTTTCACTGCAATTATAGCATTTTCATGCTATGCTTTGCAGCTTCACTAGGGAATTTTAGGTGTGGTAGCTTCCCGTTGCTTTCCACACCGATGAAGGATGATGATGATAAGATGAATATGAATGATGGCCATATGATTTCGGGGACCGTTTGGGCCTTAAAGTTTTCCTGACATTTGTCTTACAGGTGAGGAAAAACCCCGATAAAAACCTCACCCAGAAAAACTGTCTCGAGCGGGGATCGAACCAGGGCCCGCTGCGTGACAAGGCAGTACGCTACCTCGAGATCACAGCGGTGGACATATTGTGCAATATATTGACATAAATATTGATCGTATAGGGGCCGCTTAACACTATGAGGTTTCTTTTAATTATTATGAGCTAAGAATTTAGACTCAACTCATATTTTATTATTTTTCTTGCAGACTGATTTCTTCATGCCTTTCTGATATTGTCAAGTGATATAGTTAAGATTCATTGACAATATCACGAAGGCGTGTAGAAACTAGTCCGCAAGAAAAATTATAAAATATGAGGCGATTCTAAATTCTTATCGCATAATAATTATGTTACGCAGAGTTTATAAGATTTTAATTAATTTAGTACAAATTGCATTACTATTTCAAATTCAAACTGCATTATTATTGTCACACTTCATGCCTACTTGTTTACGTTCCTTACAATTCGTCCATTTACTTTACCTACCGCTTATTCACCTGTTTCATACTTCTTGTCTGTAAGCAGTTAAAATGGTGTTATAAACAATTCATTCACATTCTGTATACGTGCTGTAGATCAAGCTAATTAAGTTAGGCGTGTAAGTTGTCATCAATCTATTAAAACATTGAAGAAAATAACCCAAATAACATATAAATTAATTTAAATTGATATAAATAAACTGACCTAAACCCTCTGGCGGCACTATGGCCCTGGGGTCGACTCAGCCTCTAACGGAAATGAGTACCAGACGCTTGTTCTGGGGGTAAAGGCGGCCGTCACGCAGGGCTGACAACCCGGCTGACATAAAGTGCCGATTGTCTAGGAAAAGTGGGAGTCTTAACCTCCTACTACCCCAAGGGCTTCCGGGCCTGTTGTGGGATCACTTTACTTTTATAAATGTTAAAATTCAGTTAATATACTGTCCTCCTCCGACGAGTTTAGCTCTCAAGGGAATGTGGCGTGAGGATGGACACTGGATGACAACACCAGTCAGGAAGAAAGTAAAATCATATAGAAAACATTCACCCTATATACGAAACACAGTCAGAGAAAACCGCAAACTGAAAACTGCATATTTGTGAATGAATAATACCTCCCTTCCACTCGACGGAGGAGGGCAGTACAAAAATTATTGTGTTACCGAAAGGGATAGTTCAGGTGGTAGCGACTGAAACTCGAGTACATGGTCACGAATTTAATTTTTGAGGTCGAACCATTTTTTTCTCGGCCGTTAGGACATTACTGGTTTGAATTTTATTATAAGATCATTCAAATTAAATACGCGATTTTCTTCAGAAAACACTCATCAAAGACAACAATAGAAGGGTAGAAACAAGAGGACATTCCTAATATCGAACCCAAAATGATCACAGAAAAAAATATGTACACTGTAAAATAATAATCATTTAAAGAAATGTCTGTTTATATCAAATAATTTTGAAAATAATACACAGGGATGTTCAGCTTTTTATTTACAAAAGTATCCAGTGGAAAAATCGTCCATTATACAAATTTTCAACATTCAGTTGTCGCATTCAGTTCTGTTACTTATTTACTGATCTGATTGTTATTCATTTCTGGCTATCTTAATTGTTTGTACTGTTTGCCTCATCTCAAATTTTGTAGAATTTACTTTTTCCCCCCCGTTTTTAATGATGGCAATATTTTTGATTTCTTTAAAACGGCCATTGTTCGTCTTTCAGCATAGTTATTATCTGCAGTAAATTTTCCCTCTGTTCATACTTTGTGGGTGAAAATATAAACATACTCTTTATGTTGTTTTAACTTTTGAAAAACTGTAATTTTTGCCACGTGGATGAAAACTGGAATTACAATTTTAATTACTGAAATTAAAGCGCAAACGATACTCTATGAATCTTGGAACGGGACACAAGTTACTAACTATACTGACATTTCTGAGTTAACTTTGATAGTATATTTAATTGTGCTACTGAAAAATTTGCCAACATGTGTATTCATGTTTACGCCACATACTCCACAAGATTTTTTCACTCGTGTATGTTTCAATCCATAGTAGCACAAAAATGATAGACTACATGCTTCGCAAATTAATATTGTGAGTTATTTTGGTTAGCGATCTAAAGTCTAAAACTGGTGTGGGTTATTATTTTAGTTTTTAGCTTATTCCTACAAGTTCACCATCCTATTGTACCCCAAATTTATAATTATAGCTATATTTTAACGTAAGCCTACGTACTGTTAACACACTTTTTTATGTTATTTCCATTTCAACTTCTCATTCACCTTCGATATATTTTGCATAATCTCTTCGGACAACAAACAAAAACATATATATATTCTAACATACACATATACATATTATGTAATTACATATTCTTCAGCTCGTTATCCACATACTGGTTCAATAAATGTATGTGTGTGTGTGTTTAGCTTCATTTTTTTTTAATTACAGCACTCCCATTTGCACTACAATCTCAGCTATTTTAAATTTCCACAGAAAAAATATATTATTTGCTTGAGTAATTTTCTAATACATAAAAATGAATGTTTGTTTGTTTGTTCATATTTTATGCGCTGCCATACCGTTCATCCGATTGTAATGGGGCGTTTTGCAAAATCGGGAGATTCCCGGAATGAACATAGGCTATAAGAGAGTTGTGATACTCAACTCCTACACCCTTAAAAATCACCCTTTACAGTGAAAGAGTAAACATTTCTTTTTTGACACTTCAATAACTTACGCTGCCTAAACCATAACAAATTCACAAAATTAATGTGCAAAGAATTGAATATCTAAAACAACTCCACAAACAAGTCTGCGACAGCATATGCTTATCTTTTATGGATAACTCACAATAGCTATTTTTATTTTAATTGATGCCAAGAAGATCGGGATAAGTAGATTCCGGGACAAGCGTGCTCTGCCGTACCATTCATCCAGTTGTGATGGGACTTTTGGCAAAATGTTCAGGATTTTCCCGGGATTGTTATAGGCTATAAGAGAGTTTTAATGCTCAAGCCTTTCACCATTAAAATCACCCTATGTAGTGAAAAGGTAAAATAAGAGCGGCTTTTTGTACGTTTAAATGGCTTACGCTGCCTAAACTATAACAAGTACACCAAATTAATGTAGGCCTACACAGAATTGAATATAAAAAAAAACTGTACAAAAAAGCCCGTGATAGCACGTGTTTATCTTTATGAATAACTCATAATAACAATTTTTGTCTTTCATTCATACTAAGAAGATCGGGATAAGTAGATTCCCGGGCAAGCAAAGCAGCAGCATGGATAACTCAAAATAACGAATTTTGTCTTTCAACTCATTTATGCCAAATACATCGGTATACGTAGATTCCCGGGCAATGCCGGGTAATCAGCACTGGTACCTAAAATAATAGCTATATAAATTTATAATTATTTTTCCTTTTACTTATTCAACTAAACGTAAAAACACATTATAATTTATTTAGGCGTAGCAGCGCAAGCCGGGATTTAGCTAGTTGTTAATAAAAAGAATGCAATCATAACATATCTCTTACATATAAGGCCTATTTACGAACGATCTTCATGCATTTGCATTACTGATAACGTGATAATAATTTAGCTTTTTATAGAACCTGTTTATATCATTTTATAATGTTGACAATTGTATGACTAGACTTTTTTCTGCATTTTTTATGTTGACAAGTATGAAGTGATCAATATTATTCAGAAGAAAATATCAAGAACAATTTTTACATGATCCTGTTTTTAAAGATTTAATAATTTTAACTGCCAGCTATTTACTCATTTTTAAATGTTATATGTTATTAAAACAATCCATACGTTTTATTATTAATATTATAATTTTAATTCTAATTTTATTAAACAGATAAATGCCATTCGAAAGGTAAATGCCAATGTTTACATATGTTTAATCAAATTTGAATAATTGAATTTAAACTTTAAATGGTTAAATTTAAACTTTAAATGATTAAATTTATATAGGCTACATTATCATATTATGTTAAGTGTGTACTACTAATAAATCAAATCTGTACATACTTTTTTATATCTTTAGGATAATTCTTTACGGGTGAGTTAAACCCACGAACCTCGGAACCAGAGGTGAGCAAGGTTACCATCAGTACTTACAAATCATAATTATCTAACTCTACGAGTATATCTTGACTAAGAATCCCCAAAAGTAAGATCCTCAGCTAACCCAAAGCGTGTTCGTATCTTCGATCCATTTCTTTGTGATCCATCTTATTTATTCCTTAATGCTATGCTCCTTTATAAGATTACACATGCTTAATTATATATTATGCCAAATGATTTCGACGTTATTTTGAAGTATTTTTTTACTTCCCGTGTTAATCTTTTATTATTAATAACCATATTATTAGGCGGATTATTATAAATTACAGAGTTCCCAGTGAAGCTTCTTTAATTTTTCGAATATTCGCATTACTCGATTATTTTTAAATTGTTTAAACATCTATCTGAATATAAATGGACAAAGGAACTAGTGATCTATCACAGATAAGATTACCGTTTTATATATCTTCTTTTTTCACCCACTATTTACTCATATGTATGAATTTGTATCTTCGTTACTCGAAAGTTATAATTTCATAATCTCTGTGTTTAGATATATGCATGTACTTATATTTTTGTGTGTTCAATTTTAAACCAGTTTTTTGTATGGGTTTAAAAACATTCCAGTTTTTGTGTCTATTTCAGCATTTTCGACTATTAGACTACCTAGTCAACAATGGCAAAACGTATGAAGGTTACTCGCTTCCAAACATATTATTTTTTGTTCTATGGATAAAATTAAACAATCACGAATTGCCTTACGCATCTTAAGTTTTCAGATTATTGATATAAAAGTTAGTATATGAAAGTCTACTTACTTATTCTGGATTACAAACACAGAAAAAATATAAAGAAAAAACTTTGATATAATTTGATATGGAATTGAAGAGAACAATTTTCATCTCGAAATTAACGGCGTTAATATTTGCTGATGACTATCTCTACAGTATACAATTTTTAACAATAAAATATTTTTTATATATTGCGACATTATAATAAATTTTGTATTAAGTGTATGGGAGATGTCCATTACTATAATTTTATTTTATAAATTTTTCGGTACATTATTTGTTATATTCAGACCTGTAATGACCTATATGTTATTCTATCTTTACATTGTAAAAGTTGTTTGCATTATCAATGAACGTAAATAATAGGCCTAACATATGCATTTTTAAATATTCTATGAAACACTTTTGATAATATATAAAAATTGTAAATTTAAAAATAGATTATTTATATGTTATATTCAAAATTATGCTGTATAGGCCTAAAACTATAATTATAATACTAATAAAAACACGGACATTGAGAAAAATGTATTTTATTCATATAATTATAGTTATATGAGCGAGGCAAAATGAGATAAACTTGTTACCGCAAATTTGGAGACGATAAGACTAATTTTTATATTGACTGTTTTGGATATTTTAGATTTTTTCGGGTGATGGCAATATATAAATCTGTGCATAAAATATATATGACTTATAAATATATTGAATATAATTTTAATACGTAAGTGACAAATAATTATGCATAACATATTTTCAACTTTAAAAAAAAAATTATATATCAGTTTCATGTTCTATTTTGACTCAGAATTCGTTAGGGAAACCTGAATGTACTGTACTGCTCAAGTTGCTTGCACTGTTAAATAATGCATTATTCTTTTATTTCTAGAAGACAAGTTTCAGCACATTACACAACTAAGGGAAGTAAGGGTAAGTCATTAAAATGGAGCTGCATAAAATTACTATTTCAATTACTTTAGTGTACTTTTATAATTTTTAAAAACTACACTGATTAATATACTGCCTATTTTCTGAGCCTGTGTGCCTATATATTACAACCAGAAAACCTCAACTTTCCAGGCTGTACTGGTACATTAAATTCGCAACTTTTAGTAAATTATTTATTTTACATTCACATTTTTCAATTCACACAAAACGAAACTTTATTTCACACATGCGCACTAGAATCCACTGACCAAGAGATGGAACACTCAATTCAAATAAGTATTCACTTTTCAATCTTCCCAACCACACGAACACCTAAACACTAAATAAAAAATCCTGAAATCTTATAGTGTAAGATGTGAAAGAGAATTATTCTGGCAACATAGAGAAGCTAACACTTTATCTCATTAACATTTGAGTGTAATGGCACCTACAAGAAGGTGTACACAACTGAGTGATGTAAAGAACACAAGTGGGTCCCGGCGGGGCTGGTTACGGGGCTGACGGGAAGACCCCATGCAGATGCCGGGAGCACAGACAGACTCCCCGCGGATAACTTGCTAGCCGGGGGAGAGAGAGTAAACCATTGGATACAAAACAACATAAAGAGAAAAACCATGTCTTCGCATTGTTTGAAAGGGGGGCGGGACTGCTTCTATTAAAAGTCCAGAGTATTCAGGTGTGAGAAGTGGGAAGGCCACTCAGCAAGGGTGTGTTCTATAATATGCATAAGCCAAATCCTTTTTCATCATTTTATTAATGTGAGACTTTTTATGTCAATATTTTATTCTTTTTATCTTACGAAAAACTTCATAGGCATTTTCAATTATTTTTCAGTTGTTAGCTACAGTATAAACAATATTCGTAGATATCAAGAGAATTGGCTAAAGACTATTGTTTGAGACTTATTCTGGTGGTCCCGGGTTCAAACTCCGATGCCGAAATCGTGATTGTAGTTTTTTTTTTCTTAGATTTCCTTTGTCTTCAAGATAAATTTTGGTTGAAATTTCATTACCAAGACCATTTTCGTTAAAAAAAAAACATTAAATATGTGACAAAAATAACACTATGAACGCACAGTATAGTATAAATTTAAAGAGCCTATCCTAGAAGCATTATGACCTTAATTGTAAATAAATAAATGAATAAATAAATAAATAAATATATATATATATATCTTGTCACGCAGTAGGCCCGGGTTGGATTCCTGGTCGGGACAGGTTCTTGGATGAGGTTTTTCTCGGGGTTTTTCCTCACCTGTAAGACAAATGTCGGGAAGCTTAGGGCCCAACGGTCCCTGAAAATCATCCGGCCATCATCATCATTCTTACCATTATCATCATCATCATCATCATCATCATCCTCCTCCTCCTCCTCCTCCTTCACCGGTGTGGTAAGCAACGTGAAGCTACCATATCTATAATTCCCTAGTAAAACTGCAAAGCATAGCATGAAAATGCTATGATTGCAGTGAAAAACCTGCCCTCGGGCAGAATTACTATGGATGGATATATATGGACAAGAATGGTAATTTATACAAGTTTTCATTTCTTTATTTATGCGCTGTGACAATTAGAGATGGCATTTTTAGTTGCTTTACTTATTCGATTCGGCTTTAAATTCCATAAGTTCTCTTCATAATTTCTTCTTCTTCTACTTCTTCTTCACTTCACGGGCTAGGCAAATTGCCTGTTCCGCCTCACACTTGTTCTGTCCATCTTTTCACTGGCTTCCTACATTCCTTGAACCTCTTGGCTTGTAGTTGAATGCTGCTCTTGGTAATCTTGATACATCCATTCTTTCCACGTGTGTAAACCATTTCTCTCTATATTCTCTGATTTTGTCATTCAATGGATATATATTTAACTCTGTTCTTATATCTTCATTCCTTATCCGATCCAATCTTGTGCAGCCTTTTGTTTTTCTAAGGAAGTTCATTTCTGCGCTTTGCATTCTACTTTGCAATTTTTTGGTCATTACCCAAGTTCGCTCCAATAAAGTAATGCAGGAACTGAGAATGTTTTATAAAACTTCTCTTCATAATTTTG
Source organism: Diploptera punctata (assembly GCA_030220185.1). Lineage (NCBI taxonomy): Eukaryota > Metazoa > Arthropoda > Insecta > Blattodea > Blaberidae > Diploptera > Diploptera punctata. The sequence goes on along the minus strand of JASPKZ010005671.1, from coordinate 821,986 downwards.
TTATTGGAAAAGATAATCATGTTGAGTTTGTTTTGGTTTTTGTGTTTTTATTGGCTTACATTAAAATGAACAAAAGAAAACTATATACGATATAACAAAAGATGAATAAGATATAAATCATATTCCTCTATTTGTTGTAAATGTTAATAAAATAACACTCTCTAAACTGAGTTTAAATACTGAAAAATGACTAACTATATAGTCTAGAGATAGCCCTATTTTTTAAACATTTTATTTACAGCATGTTCCATCACAAAGAAAGTAATACTACATGCGTTATTATACAGGGCTTCCAATATAAAACCGGACACGCCTCACGGGGTTTCACCCGTCAGGCTGCGCTCTCTCCTCGTCCGCATTTCACTCTGCCAGCCGCAGAGTGTCCGGTTTTATACTGGAAACCCTATATAAAATTATTTACATAAAATTACTTGCACAATTTACTTATGTTTTCATTCTTGTTCCATGGCCAATTGTAATATAATGATCTATTTGTTCCACTTATCCAATATAACATTAAATATTTCACTGAAATGGCTTTGTTTTACTCTATAATCTGTCTAAATCTATTTAATTAATGCATGAGATTAATTCAAGTGTGTAATCCTGTAATAGTCTTATTTTATTGAATGTCCATTTACCATTTTTATTAACCATGTTGTTCTTAAATAACTGCCTTTCTGTTTTCTATTTTTGTACATTCAAATTATAAATGATCTATCGTTTGTTCTGCGTTTCTGCATGCACACAAAGGACTGTCTTATATTTTAAAACTGTAGTAATAACTGTTTATTTTCCCCGTTCCTTGTTAAGAAAGTAGTTCTTTCTCAGTAGAAAGTAAGTTCAATTTGAATCTTTCCTTCACACGAGGTAAAAAGGGTTTTGTCACTGCACCTTTTGTGCTGTTTTTCCATTCATTTTCCCACTTATTTACAATTATTGATTGCAATTCACTTAAAAATACGCTGGCGGATGACGGTCGTAAAGCACTGGAAGTTCTCTGCTCCCTACTGCTTGTTTAGCCAGTCTGTCAGCCCGTTGTGTGCCTTGACCCATATGTAGTGAATCTTCTAATTCTGCATTACCAGGTTTTTAGTTTGGCCTCTAATTGATGCTATTAGGTTTTTTCTAGTGAATCTAAAATTACCGCATTCTGCTATCTGTGTGAATTGCTGCTGTTTTTTTAAGGATAGGAAGACGGTGACCAATTTATTGATATTCTAGCGCATTGAGAATTCCTAGCTGTTCTGCTTGATTGTTTGTGCAGTGATTTTTAGTCTCGTGTGTGGGTAGTTTGTTGATGTATGTGGCGATTCCTGCTCCTACAACTCCGTATCCTTTGCTATCATCGGTGTATATGTGGAGATCATACTCCATTTTCTCCTGCTTTCTTTTTATCGTGTAAATCTCGGTAGGCCTATATCGTTGATTCTCAAGGAACGCGCCTAGGTTCGACCCGGCCAGTTGAAGCTTTTTTTTCGGATTTTCCTCAACTATAAGGAAATTCGAATCAATATTTTATTGAAATGTACCATCGATTCTAAACTATCATATTTAGGCCTATATGAAATCAAAGAAATTCCAAAAACATTAAATAGACAAAAAAATAAACTTATTAATTGTTATGCAGAAGAGAATATTGAATAGGAATATATTTAGACAGCATAAATAGACCCGTAGTCACAGAGGCGAACGCATTAGAATATGAGAGTAATAGAACGTTAAGTGTGTATAGTCCACCGCTCTGGTGTCGAGGTAGCGTGCTACATTGTCACGCAGCGGGCCCGGGTTCGATTCTCGGTCGGGACAGGCTCCTGGGTAAGGTTTTTTTTCGTTTTTTTTCCTCACCTGTAAGACAAATGCCAGGAAGCTTAAGGCCCAATGGTCCCCGAAAATCATCCGGCTATCATCATAATCATCCTTTACCGGTGTGGAAAGCAACGGGAAGCTAGCACACTTATAATTCCCCAGTAAAGCTGCAGAGCATAGTATGAAAATGCTATGATTGCAGTGAAAGACCTGCCCTCGGGCAGAATTACTATGAAATGGAATTGAAGTATATATAAAACATTAAGCTCAGTTGAATTCCCAGCATAATTCAGCCGTAGCGAAGTGGTTAAGACACTGCGCTGCAAGCCGGAACGTCGAGGGTTCAAGTCCCGGTGGGGTCAGGATTTTTAAACTGACCCAAACCTTCTGGCGGCACTATGGCCCTGGGGTCGACTCAGCCTCTAACGGAATTGGGTACCAGACGCTTGTTCTGGGGATAAAGGCGGCCGTCACGTAGAGCTGACAACCCGGCTGACATCAAGTGCCGATTGTCCAGAAACGTGGGAGCCTTAACCTCCTACTACCCCAAAGGGCCTCCTGAGGCCTGTAACGGGATTACTTCATTCATACATGAGTGTGGAATTAATAGTCAAAATACATCGTTAATTAGTATGATTTCGGAAAAAGTTTTTCTAATTAAATTGAATGAATAAATTTATCGTACAAATATACAAAGAGATACAACTGATACAACAACTACAGAGGCAATTCATTACTTTTAATTTCGTACGGTATTCTAACAATATAAGTTATTCAGAATTCAGGATCACTACTTATATATCGACTACATTATATATGATCATCAAAATGGATTTAGAGGAAAATAGGTCTGCAATAGATCGGGTTATAGTATAAGACTGACTGAGTCTAAAAAAGAAATTGATATATGATGCACTCACTGTACATCACAATAAGTAGACTTCAAAAGGTCAAACGATTCAATTAAGAGTAAGAAATTGTATAGTATACTGTTTGAATTCGAATTTCCTAAAAAATTAGACTTATTCGAATGTGTCTAAATGACACAAGGAACTACATGTCTTTATAGGAAGTCATACATAATAACAGTTATGTCTCATAGACTGCGATGGACAGGACATGTGGCACGAATTTGAAATGAAAGACGTGCATGGAAGCTTCTTACAGAACAACAGAGGGAAAACGCCCAGTTTGTAGACCAAGAATGAGGTGGGAAAATTACATCAACTATGATTAGAGGGAACTGGATTATATAGGGAATGATTGGAAAACATTAGCTGAGGATAGAGATGTATGGAGAGCTTATGTCAGCGCGGCCATGAACCTACGGGTTCGATAGTGCTAGTGAGTTAGTTAATTAGTTGAAAGGGTGGAAGTAGGTAAACACTTTTCAGACACTTTTCAAATTTACAATGGGTTAAGGCAAGGAGACGCACTGGGAGATATTAAAAGGTACCGGTATTGAGAATGTGAATGGATGATTTATGCCTCGGAAACGATGTTTGTTTTGACCTAACTCTGAAATATGAAGTCTCTAGTATAGTTTCTGAATCTTTTTACTTTTTCATTAGATGCAAAAATTGAATAAACATCACCTGACAAATATAGTAAGTAAAGTCGTTGCAAAAAAAAATATAAATATATATATATATACATATATATGTTATAATTAAATTTTTTGACATTGAGCAATGCAAGCTTAATAATAAATTCCTGGACTCTCTATTAAATAAAATATAAGACGTAAGACTATATTTTGCTAACATTAATTTATGATTAATTGATCCAAATATTTTGATTGAAAGACTAAATTACCTTAGGGATAACAGCGTAATTATAGTAGAGTTAATATGTTAGCGAGTCCCGCGCCTTAGCCGAGCGGTTAAGGTAGGAAGCCTTGGCGCAGAGCTACGGGACTTGCGCTGGTTCGAGTCTCCATGGGGGAAGAAATTTTCTCATGATATTTCGGCCAGTATGGGACCGGTGCCCACCCAGCATCGTGAGGCAATTGGGTAGCTACAATAAGTAGCGGGCTCCAGGTTGAGGAACCAGCTATAACGGCTGGGGGGACTCGACATGCTAACCACATGTCACCCCTACACTGGCTGTTGATCATCTACCTCTGTGATTGACACATGTGGATGTGAAGGGCCAGCAGCCGGCTGGTAAAAGGGCAACCGCTGATAAGTGGAAAGACCCTCAATCGGATCGGAATATGTTAGCGTTTAAATTATGACATTGACACTAGCATATAGGTATATTGCACTTATCCGTTTTGCGTTACTACGCTGTAAGTTCGCATAGTAAATAAGACTCAAGAAGTAGCGTGAGGAGGCAGGCAACATAATTGCACGTCTCTTCCATGATTGATATCAAATCCAAGACGTTTTAATATCTCGGAGTGTATAGTAATAGTTCATCTTCTATTGAATTTTGTACCAGATCATACAATCAGATATTTAGAGGGTGCAAGTCTATGCTATTGGAGTATGCTGATTTAGTGTTAGTAAATAGTGGGACATTCTAAAAGCCAACACAACACGTATATTCTATTAAATAACATTAGGGAACGACGTTACGGTAAAATCACACAGTTAACAGCTAGTTAGTAGTTTACTACGAGAATTTAAACAAGCAATATCACCTGAGGATGTCACCCGCAGTAGGTGATGAAACGTCGAGAAGACAACACTGCAAGACGCGGACAACAATCCCGAAAATGTATTTTAAAATACATAACGATAGCCGTGAAATTTTTAATCAGTATAACATGAAGCATGTTTAGAGAGATGTTAATTATATAATCATACAGACTATTTATCTCATAGACCGATAATTTTGCCTCTTCCTGTTGATAAAATTGCCTCTTGCTGTTCGTATTAAAGAGATATCTCCGCAAATTAACTTCTTTAAGAAGGATATAGATTCAACAATGTACGATAGATATGGTACAGCAAGAAATGCCAAAAGAAAAAAAAAACTTCAAAAATTACCAATAAAAAAAAAGGTTAGTTATATTGCTCTAAAAATTATTAAATGTTGTATAATGAATCTACATTATTGTCAATAGTTATTTCTCATACAATCATCTGTTATTGATTTTTCCCAAGCCCAAAGAGATTTAACAGTAAATATACGCTATTTATAACTATACAGCCGGCTTAGAAATCGTCCGGAAGTAAGTTCGTAAAACATAACCTCACATTTGGTAATATTAAACATTATTATTTTTAGCTTCTGATGTTATGTTTTTTGGTTAAATAGTCACTCCAAATCCAACGCGAGGTTGTCGCTCGTGATTTTTTCAGTAAAACACAACCTCTTGTTAGACTACTGTTGATAATCAATGGAAAATATTTTCCGTGGATTGGGATATATGGAACGTTCGTGCGACTAAACAGGTTTTAGAACACTGAGTAACAAAAATAAAAATGTTTTTGTCTCAGAAAGAAAAATGTGTGATTCTGATAGTATTTTTTCTCTTGAATTCAAATATGATATCATTTTTTCTCCATCGCGCAATGTTTCCGAGAGACTGAAATTTATAATTTCAAACACTTTAATATTTTCTATATTCGCAACTACACAATATTCGAACATTCGGACTCATCTAGAAAGTAAGATATGACGATTTTCTGCTATATTTCACCTGTGGAGCATCCCTCTTGATGGTCCAACAATAATCGGCCAGCATAATAGGATTCCATTTTCCTTGATATATCTTTTTCATAGCTCAAATCGTTTGAGTTAGCTCATTTGGTTTTATTTTACAATGGACAAATGGACAAAAAAACGTTTATTAAAAATAATTATTTAAATACATTAATTGAAATTGTAATAAAAACTGTGGGTGATGGAGAAATTCCGAATACATATTTGAAAAGACGATAAAAATTGCATCAAGTACAACTATTGGTACTCATGAGACAAAAATCATGTTGACTAGTGTAATGAGAGCGAGGTAGTTACTTGGATAGAGTAAGGTGTACCTACTGGTTTAAGACTACACGTGCCATGGCATTTGGACATTCGAAGTGTATAAATAGGAAGGTCTCTTACTGAAGCTGTAACATGTTCCTTCATCACAACGATTATCGTGGAACTTAGCACTCTAATGGAAATACCTGTGATCTCTAGGGAGAGGGAAAATAATGAACGCCAAAGACTGAACACAGCAACAGTCATAATACACAGAGAAATTGTAAAGTGTCAACTGTATTTAAATCAATTACAAATCTAACATATAAAAATCAATATTTGTTTGTTTGTTGCTTTGTTTGTACGTATTCTATGCGCGGCCATACCGTTGATCCGATTTTGTTGGGGTTTTTTGTAAAATGTTCAGGAGATTCCCGGGATGAACTTAGGCTATAAGAGAGTTGTAATATTCAATTCCTTCACCCCTAAAAACCACCCTTTTTACTGAATAAAACGTGAAATAAAGTCCCTATTTAACACTTAAATGCTGCATAAACCATAACAAATACACCAAATTAATGTACACAGAATTGAATATATCAAAAAACTCACAATAACGTCCACGACAGCATATGTTTATCTTTTACGGATAACTCACAATAACCATTTTTGTCTTACATTGATCCCAAGAAGATCGGGATAAAGCAGATTCCCGGGCAAATATAACAGCGCACAACTGGTGGTAAAAACACATTAACATTTATTTAGGAGTAGCAGCGCACGCCGGGTATTAGCTAGTGATAAATAAAAAAATTCTGTAGTTGAAAGAGGCCTAATTGAGAGAACCTAGCTTTTTGCTCAGTTTGAAGTCTTAACATTTGAAATGTATCTTCTGAGGTGAAAATATGAATATATTGTAGACCTAGCTATTGTATTGCTTTATTCGTAGATAAGATAATCTAACAGGCGCTGTTTCAAAATATTATTATTATTAAACGTAATATTTCATGCAAATTTGAAAAGTGAAATAGGAATGTGCAATACATTAAAAAAAACATTTGGCGGAATTCAAATTTGTTACTGACCCAATTCAGGCCTGTATTGTGAAGTCGGAGCCATGGACAAGTCGTTATTATATTCGCCTTTAGTTCCGAGGTTTCTTCTTCCCTTGGTTATACGATCCTCAAAGAAACTTGGCTTCCTTTACAACTTGTGTCCCATTCTTCTCTATTCCTAGCTTTCTGTCTCCATCTTTTAACTAACCCTTTAATTGGCAATGTATCTTATAGGATAAATCAATTGGTTCGATTTCTTTATTTTTATTAATGAAACAGAAGAAAACGAACGAGTAGTAATAGCAAGCAAGGTGTGTCATGAGATGCAGGGCAAGCCCTGATCTCCCCGTTTCAATGACTTACCTATGCCCTCTTCGGTTGTTTACTTATAAGTTTTATGAGAAGTTTTCTTTAACATATAGGTTGTGATACGTAAGTTTGTGTATTAGGCTATGTCTGGTCATGGAAGATATAAGTTTTTTGAAGAAATTTTATGGGTGAGACGCTGGAATGATTTTTTAAAGTTATGATTTTTAAGAAAATGTATGCTCAGGAAGGGATAAAAACCAAGAAAAAAAGCTGTTAGATATGTATGTACCTGTATAGGATTTGGAAAAGTGTTGATAGTGTTATGTATATGTTTGCAATGTTACTTATATGTAATGCCTTAAATGGGTATCGAATTATATAATAAACCCAATAATAAGTCTGCGTGATTTCGTTTTCAGTGCGGTCCTCCACATTTAAATAACCGGCACGATAAATTAGTTTTTTGGGAATTAAAGGGACCTTTTAATTAAGTTGTTCTAAGCCTTCCTCAACCTTATCCGACCATCTTAGTTTCTGTCTTCCACTCTTTCTTGTTCCTTCTGGTTTTCGTTTTAAAAATTCTTCTTACATTTCTTCCTGCTTCATCCGCAACACATGTCCTTCCCATTCCAGTCTCTCTTCTAATATCTGCTACCAGATCTAAATCCCTTTATAATTCTTTCAATTCCTGATTCGTTCTAATTTTCCATGTATCTATTTTCTGTATTGTTCCATATATCTTCCTTAGTACTTTTCTTTCTCAAGCATTTCATATAAACCTATCTTGTTCTGATAAGGTCCATGTTTCGCTTCCAAACATATGTTGCGAGATTTGCGGATTCAAATTCGGTCGAATAGTTGGGTTTTAAAAACTTAAATATCCTGAGCATACCTTCCTTCGGAAGGGAAGTAAAGCAATGAGTTCCGTGTCGTGGATTTACAGCCCGTATAAGAAAGAAACTCTAGCATGAAAGAGAGTTTCTGAAAAAAGAATTGTCGGCTCTTTTATGCCCAGATTTTAATTGCGGCGCTAATAACTTGAACTGTTAAAGAGCGTCGTTGAACAAAATATACTAACTTACACAGACCACTAGACTCCTGTGAGCGTATGGATTCCACTTACATAATATCCCAAGCATGTCTATTTCAAACGTTTCAGAGTAATCAAAGATCTGGAACATCTACTTCATTCAACTTGGATGAATAAATTACCGTACTCTTTCATTCAAATCGACAAACTTTTAAAGATAATTAAAACTGAAATTTTCGGGATTAATTAATGATATGGCTTTTGAAACCCATAAGTTTAATGTCACGTCCAATAAGGCCTCCTCTGTTTCATTACTCCAGCCAATTTTCTCCAGTTCATGTCTCCAATATGCATTTCATCTACGCGTGGGCCTTACTAATAGTCTATTTCTAAAAGAAAACTGAAATAATTTCTAGTATTACGCATTCGAGGTACATGGAATAAAACAGGTTGAAAACCTTCAAAGTCCTAGAGAGCAAGATTGCAAATGACTTCAGTACTAGATGCAGCACATTCGACACCAAACTTTATAAATTATAAAACATGAAAAATGGGATGGATAATATATACATGTAATACTTTATTTTTACACTCCCATACAGTATTAAAGATAATGGATTTATTAGTTGTTAATCTTAATAAAACCATCAGCAATTAAATGGATTATAAATAAGAATTTAGACTCTACGTCATATTTCTTAATTGCTAATATTTTCTTCTTTACTTTTCATCTTAAATTCTTTTTACATGCCACACACCATCCAGGTCTTATAGTAATACAACCTGTCGGGAGAGGGATTTTAAACTATGGATCACGCAGATAATTTTTGACCATACAAGGATATGGAGGGCCTCAATGTCAGGGCCTCCTCGCAGACAACAAAAAATTAAGATGAAATACACCATTCACACATACATTAAACATGAATTTTATAATGATGTTTATGATGTCCAGATGTTCGGGGACAGTTTGGGCCTTAAAGTTCCATAATATTTGTCTTACATTTGAAGAAAACCCCGAAAAAAAAGAAAAAGTCTCCAGGAAACTTACCCCGACCGGGGATAGAACCGGGCCCTGCTGGATACGAAACAGTGACGCTATTCTGAAACCACAGCGGTGGATATTTTATTATTACTAGTATTTACAAATAATATATAAATAGTAGGCCTATATAAAATATTATGCAGAAAATAATTTACTAAAGGAAAATAAATGCTATTCTATGTCATCGTGCCAACTGTGAATAATGTATCGGAGATAAGTGACTTTTAAAGTCGTGTTCGTCATATGTGATACATTTTCCCGCTAGAGCTAATAGCCAATATATTTGCTCACATATAAGAATATCATATTTGTTAGCGAATTTTGTGATAATTTTAGCTACACTGTGCGAGTAATTACTAATACACATTTTATATGGCAAATATGCTGATTTTAGGTTATTTGAACTCAACTTCTCACTTTATTGTAAGGCATTCTTCACATTTTTTGGAAAAAAATCAGTATATATATATATATATATATATATATATCTCAGATAATTTCACTTTTTCTATTGTAACAATAAATCGTGTGTTTCTCCGTTTGTTTTATTTGAATTTATGTTGGTGGCACTGCGGCACAGAATCGCCGAAGTAAACTACTCCAGCTTCTCTTTCAATTTAATTATAATAAAGGCTATAGGCCTTTAATGATTTAAATGATTAACAGATTTTACTCAATTTTAAAATTAGTAGGCTATACATGGCTAAATAGCAAAATAGTGATTTTTTGTTTTGCTGAACAATTTTGAATATTTTGATATCATGTATTAAATTAAATTGGTTTTAATAGAAATTTTAATTGAAATATAGGGCCTACTTTTGAACAGATCAAAATCATACACACGATGAAATTAAGTACCGGCTTGAAGCAGAAAATTAACATTACTATTTATTCAATATTCCCATCTTTTCTAAAGATTTGATGGCATGATTCTAGTACAAGATCAAATTGTAGGGGAATAAGTGCATCTAATTGCTTTAACCCGCTGTGAATTCCAAAGGTATCTGAAAACCGTTTGCCTATCCGCATCCTACTCTTTGCGCTTCATAGACACATTCAGTAAGTTTAACTTACTAGGAATTCCGAAATTCAGCAGAATACTATATTACTTTTAACTCTGGGGGCTGGGTACTCCCTATCTTACCAATGTTAAATTTGTAATTTCTGGTGTGGTCAACTCCTAAACTACTCAATATGGGTTAATAAATTTGTATTGCTTTCAGAAACAACCTTTATTTAGCTATTAAAAGAATTTGCAATAATTTGTGATTCATAGTTTAGTCACAAAAACAATCAAATCTTATGAAAATTTTGCAACATTTGAATAAGAAGAAAAAGTTCCATACCAAAAATGTGTGAGTTAAATACTTTCAAATTGTTTTAATAGCTAAATCAAGGCTGTTTTTGAAAGCAGTAAAAATGTTATTAACCTATCTTGAGCAGTTCAGGAGATGATCGCACCATAAAATTACAAATTTAACATTGGTAAGATAGGGAGTACCCGGTCCCCTTAATTGAATCGTATGCATGTTTGAAGTCTATATTTAGTTTATGTACAGTGTCGTTATATTCCAATTTATTTTTATGTAAATCCACGTTGATGGTCACTATTTACGTCGTCAATATAGGGAGTAGATCTTAATATTAATACTATTTTTTTTTACAATTTTGTACTAAGTTGAAAGAAATGAGATTTTCCCTTGAATTATTGCAAACACTTTCATGTTCATTTATATAGAATGATTCAATATTATTATTATTCTTCATATTATTATCATCATTATCATTATCATTATCATTATCATTATCACTATCACTATCACTATCACTATCATTATCATTATCATTATTATTAATGATCAAGTTCAGAATTTTAATTATTTACGATGTCAATTAGGTAATGACAGAAATTTAGATAAACACACTAAAATACAACGATTCAATTATCTATGTGGCATAATTAAACGTACTTTATTGAATAAAACTAGAAAAGAAACTATTTTAAAATTTTACAAAGTATTGGCAGTTCAATCTCTTATCAATGGATGTGAAACCTGGACATTAACAAAGGAGGATAGTAAACAAATAGAGGGTGAAGAAATGAAGATGTTGAGAGCAATAGCAGGATACCAAAGGACCAATAAAAAAAACGAAGATATAAGAACAGAACTTAATATATTTAATCTCTGTGAAAGTATAAAATACTATCAAAATGCTTACCTTCAGCACGTATTACGAATGAATGAACAGCGCATACTAAGAAGAATGTATAATTATAAACCAAAAGGGAGAAGATTGTTGGGAAGACCATTGAAGAGATGGAAGGACCAATTCGACCTATAATGAGATCGGAACAGGCCATTGGGCTTAATCCTTGTTTATTATTATTATTATTATTATTATTATTATTATTATTATTATTATTATTATTATTATTATTATTATTATTATTATTGGAAGAAGGAATCCAAATAAAGCAAGTGAAACAAACTAAATATTAGGGAATAATTATGGATAACATCAAAGGTATAGGCAAAGAGAACATAAAAAGAGAATTGAATTGAGTAGCAAAATAATATCATCGTTAAATTCCATATGGTGGGATAAGCATATTTGGAAAGACACAAAAAAAATATATTGGTAAAACATTGGTGGAATCTGTTGCAATGTACGGAAGTGAGGTATGGACAATCAATAAGTACTACAAGAATAGACTAATAACTCTAGAAATGGATTATTTACGAAGAAGTGCCAGAAAGTCTAAATTAGAACATGTCACAAATAAGGAAATTAGAAACATAATGGAAGCAGAAGAAAGCATAATTGAAAGAATTGAGGAGAAGGAATTAAAGTGGTTAGGACATGTTTTAACAATGGAAGATGAGCGATGGCCGAAGCAACTATATGAATGGCATCCGAACAGAAAGAAGAAAAAAGGAAGACCAAGGTTAACATGGAAGGAAAACATGAAGACAGTAATGCAAGCTAGAGGGCTAAACATCGAATATGCCCAAGACCGTAGGCTTTGGAGGTTTGGCACGGAAAGACGGCAGCAGCTGTCAAAACCCGAGGGTAGATAGATTATTATTATTATTATTATTATTATTATTATTATTATTATTAATGATTCCTGCGATGAGCAGGACATGTAACTCGAAAGACGGACAAAGAAAATACTTATAAGAAAACCAGACCGAACACTCCCAGTAGGTGAGCCAAGAATGAGGTGAGAGAATAACATTAACCATGAATAAAGAGAGTTGAATTATAGAGGAGATGATTGGAAAACATTAGTTCAGATAGGGAACGTATAGCGATCTCATGTACGTGCGGCTATGAGCCCCCGACTTCGGTAGTGCCAGTGAGTTAGTTTATTAAAAACTTTATGAACTTCAAATTCATTAATTTGGATCGAATTTCAATTCGTGTCCTCGAGTTTACTGAAAAATGCGAAAAGGAATCTAAAACATTTCAATTAATAGATATCACTAACCAATTGAATGTTTTACATGAAATTGATTAAAAGAAAAATGGTAGACGTTACTTATGATATATTATTGGATATCAGAAGTAAATCCTAATTTAGACATAATAATAGGACTCCTGAAAAGGGAAAATCTGCATTATAATATTATTAATAACCTATTATATATATATATATATATATACAGGGCTTCCAATATAAAACCGGACACGCCTCACGGGGTTTCACCCGTCAGGCTGCGCTCTCTCCTCGTCCGCATTTCACTCTGCCAGCCGCAGAGTGTCCGGTTTTATACTGGAAACCCTATATATATATATATATATATATATATATATATATATATATATATATATATCCATAGTACTTCTGTCCGAGGGCAGGTCTTTCACTACAATCATAGCATTTCCATTCTATGCTTTGCAGCTTTACTGGGGAATTATACATACGTGTCGTAGCTTCCCGTTGCTTTCCACAATATACGAATATAAATATGTGTGTGTGTGTGTGTGTGTGAGCGTATGTGTATGTTAACGCTCTAACGGCTGAAAATGTTGTTTTATTACAAACAAACTTGGCATATAGCAATCAATAAAGAAATTAAGATCGAGTTCGTTAATTAACAAAATCGGACAATCAGTAATAGGAGTTCACCTGAAACGAAAATTTAAAAATCCTTCTGAAGGTTGATATTTTCGATTTTTCTCAACGGAATTCAGTTTTATACTATAAAAATGAAACGAGGAATGTTTAATATATAAAGAAAGTTTAAATATTTATTAATATTAAATAATTCTACTATTTATTAGCTTAATTGTAATTCTGGAAATGCATTACAGGGACTCTCTTGTCGTCCCACCTTTTCTCAAAAAAACGTTAAGCTGAAAAAAGTTTCCTAATATTAGTCTTAAAAAAACACCCAGGAAACTTGTCCCGACCGAGAGTCGAACTCGGGCTTGCTGTGAGACAAGGCAGATCGTTACCTCGAGACCACAGCGGTGGACTCAATTTAATGATTTATAATTTTAGTTTGTTTGAAGTGGAAGAGAATATCCTACAATCCTAAATTAATCACATAACATAAATTACTATTAGGCCTCAGGGGTCCTCATCTAGAGGATATGTGGATGGCGACCACAAGGTGCCCAAGCTGAGCAAAACATTTCTTCCACTTACTTGTGTTTTGCACTCTTTTAACTTTACTATCTAACCTCCCTTGGTTAACTCTTGTTTTTTCGACCCCGACGCTATTAGGGCATCCGAGGGCTAGGGAGTCTTTCCTTTCTTCCATTTCTTCTTTCCTTTATTTTCTTTTCTTCTCCAGAAAAGCCTGACCAGAGGCTATAAGATGGCAGCCCCATCACTGGTCTTGCCTTCCTTTGGCCAGCAACCAATCGAAGGGACCATTATTATGCTTTCAAATCTTATATGAGAATTTTCCGGAAGGATCAAACTATTTACGCTGGAGGAAAATTTTCTATAGGATCGTAACAGGCCTTGGCCTAATACTTGGAAGGAAGAAGAAGAAGACTATTAGGCCTATCATTTTATTTCATTCCTGCTTTCTTATTCTTAATTTAACCTCTCCTTCTTAGGTATTTTTTGCGTATCGCGTACCACCTTAGGCTTACAGACATGATCTGTCGGGAGAGTAAATTCTTGATCACATGGGTCTACGTAAGATGTCAATTATATAACTTAGTTGAGGACAACTGACTTACCAGGCAAAAATTATACCTATAATTAACATCTTATTGCATAACCTCAACGGTGCTTTAATATGGATTTCAAAAGTGTTGATAGGTCTACATACTTTTTTTGAGCATACAAGGGCTTGGAAGCCCACCCCCTCGGATGATAAATCAACTCAGTAAGGAGCCCACCTCCGAGACAACACGAACATTTCCAACTAGTTGCATCATTCACTCACATGTTCATACTCATAAGTTCATAACGCCCACTCATATATTCACCATACATTCCTATTAAATAAGGCAGTTAAGATGGTGTGATTGTGATGATCAAATGATGTTCGGGGATATCGGAGCTTTAAAGTTTTCTTACACGTAAGGTAAAACCTCAAAGAAACCTCATCCGGGGATCGAAACCGTAGATCGTTTGTTACAGACATGGCCTTTCATTATGCAAAATTCCAGAATCCTACGTAACGTTCCAGTGCTTAACTACCCCGTGTCAGAAAAAAAAAATGGAACGGATAGTCAGGCGCACAACGCGTGTGATGTTGGTAGTACTGGTGATGAAAAAATTATTTTCTATTCGGATCTATAAAATCTTCCAGATTTCTAAGTAGGCTATTTCATAATTTTAATTATCAGTGAAGTTAATATGTGTTCTCAAGATAAAGGTGACAATTATTCACGACGAGTAAGTTAATATTACACAATTATAAAAATAAATGCTTTTCTCGTGTAATGTTAATTCTAAAGCAATAAATGTTCCATTAACTTTACTTATATTTAGAAATGCGCAAAAACTGCAAAGAAGGTTATTATCAAATCATAACTTCTGTATTAATATCCCTGCACAGTCTTTTACATTGAATCTAGGCTACGATTCTCATAAATTTCATCAAACCCGAGCAAATATTTGAAACTAACAAAATATACGCACAAGGTAACCTAAACACAAATGTACTTAAAATTGCACAGAACACTCAGTTTGGTGACGATATCCACAGGTTGATTGAATTAATGAGAAAATAGCAGTAAGAGAAAACTAAAGAAAAATAAGCTAATGTAGAAACAATGTGATTAGATTACTCGGTTTGTGTGTTATTTTAGTTTGAATTAAAAAAACAGATTTTATTACAAGCTTAAGTTATAATTTACTTCAACTTTATTTAAGAAATAAATTGACAAAAACTTCTTAAATTAGACCTAAGTAAGATTACTGACTAATTATTAAGAAACGGGGGAAAAAGAACTGAGTTCACTCAGGCAGTAGGGATTTATATTTGAGAAGCCCCGAGATCACATCCCGGTGCCAGTGATTTCACTGGGTATTTTCTGGTTTTCATCAGTCCTCAAAGCATATACTGTATTGGGTTCGAATTTCATTACCAGCATCCATTTAATTAGAGTCATCATTTCATAATTATCATAAGTAATGCCACGAGTGATTTCCAAATTATCGAAAAATTCACGACTCACGAAGTGAGGGCTATTTAACAAATAAAATTAAGCGGTTTACTCACAAATCATTGTTTAACTATAGTTATTTTAAAATATTTATATATTTAATGTAAAGGGCGATGTTTGAAAACAAATCAGAAATGTGAGGTTATGTTCATTCACTGCTGCTTGATCATATTATTTATTGCCAAATAAGATCGCAATGTTGTAAGAGTGCACCCAAGTGGAGAAATAATGAAACACATCAAACTATATATCAAAATCAACATTACGGGTTATTCATTTATTTTTTTAGTAAACAACTCAGTAAAATCAAAGAATCTTTTCATTATTTGCTGTATTCAATGTATAAATGTATTTGTTGGAGAAAAATAATGCTTTGACCTGTTCAGAACATTAAAAAGGAGGAGCTTTCTTTATAACAAAAGAAGGAGCTGAAAAAGAGAAATCGATAAAGAGCGAGGTGAAACACGGCTGGAATTGGTTGTAAAACAACATTCATTAAAATGTGATTGGTCATTGACTAGTATTTGTGGCATGAGTTAAATCGTCATTAAAATTTAATTAGTGAAAATTAAAAAAGTTCTGTATAAACTTAACAGAATTACAGAAGAATATGGATTGAAGATATCTATAGAGAAAACAAAGATTATGGCATTTCAAGGTGTAGATCCTTTCAGAAATAAAATTGTACTTGAAAATAAAATTTTGGAGCAGGTGAATAATTTTACAAGTGGTAGACAAGGCCTTAAGGCCTTAACTCTGCCAGGTAAAATAAAGCTATTATTATTATTATTATTATTATTATTATTACGATGCAATATCTCATTTGAAGAAAAAAGGATGTAAATGCAAAAAAAAAAATCAAAATTTTAAAGGATTTCAGAGTTAATAAATTCTATCTTCAAGCCACAGTTAGTCCAAAAAACATTCAAGACTAAACACTGCCTCTTCCAACTCTTTTGCATGGTAGCGAAGTATGGACATTGAAACTGAGGGACTTAGATCTGCTGAAAAATGAGATATCTTCGGAGGACTGCAGGATACACACTACTAGACCACAAAAAAATGAAGACATATTAGAAGAATAACATATGGAATCTTTAGAAAACAAAATTTCTGATTATAAGTCAGGATGGATGCAACATGTTCATCGAATGGAAGATCACAGGATACCCAAACAAATGTTAAGTTATCAAGCTGCAGGAAGAAGAAGATCAGGACGTCCACTCAAAAGATTTTTGGATGGTGCTTCTCTTGTGGCCGAAACAGATCAACAAATGGCCCAAATTCGTGAATGTACTATGATGATGATGATGACGATGATAAAATTTAAGAAAAAATGACAAATACAAGAGAAATATACAGCTTACTGGATACAATCAAGACGCTACGCGCGATATAACCATTTATGTTAGAGTTTATATAAAAAAACAGCAAAAATAAAGCTGTGAATTAATTATTCATTGAATACGATAGTTTTATACAAGTATTTAAACTATTTAATCATATAATATTTTGTAATATGTAATTGCGTTGGACTAGGGCCAATAGACCTATGCTAAATTTTGAGTCCACCATGGCCTGCATGAAATTAATAACAATCAAGTTCTTCCAGAATTACTTTTAACAATTATTTTGAGAATATCAAAAGTTGGAATCGAAGAAAGGTAAAATAAATAGGACCACAGTTTATATGGATTGAGTAATAAATCCTAAATTATTTTGTATAGGGGATATGTCATCGTGTTTTTGTAACATCTGCAAGAAAACAAGGAAATATCAGCAGTACGGCAACATGTCAGACTCCCTGTCTATCTCTCTATAACAAATGATTCACTATCTCGAAAACACGTGTATCCTGTGAGTTTTTTAAAATTAGGATGTCTTAACACGTTTCTTTTATAATAAGTAATTCCACGAGTGATTTCCAATTTATCTAGAGAATTTGGAAATCAAGAGTGGCATTTGTTAGGACTATTTAACGAATAACATTAAGCTATTTACTCACAAATTATTATTTAAATATAGTTATTTTAAAATATGTATATATTTAATATAAACGGCGATGTTTTAAAACAAATGAGAAACATTATGTTTCACTTGTTTATCACTGCAACCTGATCATATTATTTATTGCCAAAGGATCGCAATATTGTAAGAATGCACTCTAGTGGAGAGAAAATGAAACACATCAAACTGTATATTAATTAATTTCTGATGTCCTATGATGTAAATATGTCAATTATATTTTTCTGAAATGTTATTACCTGAAAAAAAATACGTTTAATAAGGTGCAAATTGTGTTTTTTTTTTGTGGTAAATCAATTGCTACAAATGATTTTATATTATCTCCCGCAACCACGATAAGGTTACATTCATGCACTATATATACAATCTG
Source organism: Diploptera punctata (assembly GCA_030220185.1). Lineage (NCBI taxonomy): Eukaryota > Metazoa > Arthropoda > Insecta > Blattodea > Blaberidae > Diploptera > Diploptera punctata. The sequence goes on along the minus strand of JASPKZ010005671.1, from coordinate 803,786 downwards.
GTAGCCACACGCAGTCACTGCAAAATAATGCTATTACCTATTCAGAATATTAAAAAGGAGGAGCTTGATTCTACAATAATAAAATTAAAGTGATAAAATCGAGGTGAAAAACGACTGATTGTAAATAAAAAAAATCATTGAAATGTGATTGGTCATTGACTCCCATTTGGGGCATGAGTTAAATTGTCAAAATAAATATATTGAAGTACGATCATCCAATAATTATTATGAATTGTAAGTTGTATAATTATTGTAGCCTATTTATAAAAATAAAGCAACTTAAAAAAGTCCTCATAATTATTTAATAGTTCAAGATATTCTGAAGCTTGAAATAGACTATTACAGCTAGTTTCTAATCGTCTAAAAATACTTTGATTGCGATCCTATTTGGCAATAAATAATATGATCAAGTTACAGTTAATAAACATAACCACACATTTCTGATTCGTTTTCAAACATCGCCGTTTATATTAAATATATAAATATTTTAATATACCAGTAACTACATGTATTTTTAAATAGTGATTTCTGAGTAAACATCTTAAATTTATTCGTTAAATAGTCCTAACAAATGTCACTCTTGATTTCCAAATACTCTAGATAAATTGGAATTCACTCATTGCATTGATTATGATTATTTACAAAGTAACAAATTATATATTTAGGACATATTTAGGGCTGCAATTGCATTAATGAATGAAGGAACAGTAAATAAATATATTTAAAATAATATCTATGTGGGTTTGATATAACGCCTATAGCCCTCCCACATTTAAACACTGTTGCTGACGTCAGTTGAGAATGAGGATGTACGTTATGACAACTTGTGATATAATAATTTTCACATCCCGTGGGATAATCAGATAATATTATAAAGGCGTAGTAAACAAACGTGAATGAGAGAATACGCAAGGGCTATAATCCGCTGCAACTGTAACAATGGTATAATGACGCCTGGACTTAAGTCTTTTTATTATCGTTGGCTTTGGTGTATCATGTTACAACCAGACCGAACATGATACTGTGCATTGTAATCTTTCCAGACACTATTCTTATTCATAATGCAGTGCCACATTAGTGCAGCACTGGAAAATAAAATTTTATTGTACAGTTAAAATTACGTATGACCAGTCGTAACGATAAAAAAAATCTCCATGATGGATTTAACTGCCTGCTTTAAAAAGCATCCAAGAAAGATTTACAATGAACGGTACCTAGCTGTGGATGTGAATGTTGGAAATGCTAATTTAAATTTAAATAATATAATTCTAACTCAAATTCCCGAGAGAAACTTGTAATAATTTTCTCATAATATTTACAAAATTCGTAATAAATTTTCTTTTATAACGCTTCTTTTTCAATTACATTAAATAAAGAATTCGCTATGTTAACGTGATGTGCCTGGCAAATAATTCTGTCGTCTTTTTATTCTCGAGAATATTAGTACAATACTTCATTTTATAATAAAACTTCTTAAATCATACTTTTGTAGAAATTTTAACTGAACACAACATTTAGTTTCATTCATTATTTGAAGGAAAAAATCGCTAATTGTTTCAATAAAGGAAGTAGGCTATAAAAATCTTACATTGCATAAAGTTCAACTTCGATTGTCGATGGTGTAGCTCTTAAATTATTTGTCATTTGTTTACACTCCATACTGCTAACTAATCTGGCAACTGATCTATCTGACAGAGCTAATAATGCGTGCATTCGAATTGTATTCAATCTCCGTCGTTATGACCACGTGTCTCCTTAATTTCAGGCCTTATCATGGCTACGTCTAAATGACAGAAGAACTTTACATTCACATGCTTTACTGTTCCAAATTCTGCACAAATATTTAGAAATTTTCAAAATTTATCGGCTCATCACAATTTAGGAACAAGATCTCAAGACTCTTCTTTACTTTTAATACCACAGCACATGATATGTCTATACTCCGAATCTTACACAATATCTATGACTAGAGCGTGGAACTTACATGTCAGGGACTGTCAATCACTATCATTATTTAAATCCAAATTAACTGATATCTTAAGTTCCACACAATGAAAACATTAACTGCATAACAACTATATTCAGCATTTACCTAAGAAGCTTTACTTACTTAATTTTATTTTATATTATTTTAATTTTGTTATATTCCATGTTTTTGTTAGTATTAGCTAGTATTAGATCACATCACCATTGTCTTTTGTTTAGACTACATTTTAAAATTGTAATAAATATATAAATTTTGTACAACTTTACTATTCGCTGGTTGAGTGGAAGAGAAGGCCTTATGGCCTTAACACTGTCAGCTAAGAATAAAGCATTGCTATTATTATTATTATTATTATTTATTATTATTATTATTATTATTATTATTATTATTATTATTAGTAGTAGTAGTAGTAGTAGTATTAGTACTTCTAAAATTTATTGTAAAGCACCGTTGAAATTATGTAATACTCGTAAAATATAAAAATAAGTTCCTGATATGTCAGTCGTCCTCAAAAAAAATTCTGTTTAAAATTCGTCAGGTACCAAATGAGTGCTGAAATGAAATGCCGAAGATGGAATATGATTCTGAAAGGTCTTTATAGTTTTAACCACTTGGAGTTTTTAAACAGAATTTTTATTTATTTGAGGAAACTAATATATCACGTATTTATTTTAATATTTCAACATTTTATTGTTTATTCTTAACAGTGTTCAGTAGCTCATAAATTGTTCTGTAACTTGTTTATACTCTACAATATTCAGACTGTAAGCAATTTCTTTTTATAACAAACTTTTTTCAATTATATTGTTGTAGCAATTTTCATAAGTAATGCCACGAGTGATTTCCAAATTATCGATAAATTCACGACTCACGAAATGAGGAGTGAATTTATCTAGAGAATTTGGAAATAAAGAGTGGCATTTGTTATGACTATTTAACGAATAAAATTAAGATGTTTACTCACAAATCATTATTTAACTGTAGTTATTTTAAAATATTTATATATTTAATGTAAACGGCGATGTTTGAAAACAAATGAGAAACGATAGGTACGCTTCATCTGCTTCTTTTGTTTATCACTGCAACCAGATCATACTATTTATTGCCAAAGGAACGCAATATTGTAAGAATGCCCTCTAGTGGAGAAAAAATGAAACACATGAAACTGTATATTAATTAATTTCTGATGTCGTATGATGTAAATATGACAGTTATATTTTTCTGGATTATTACCTGGGGGAAAAAAACATTTAAGAAAGTGCAAACAGTGGTTTCTTTTTTTGGTGGTATAATAAATTGCTACAAATGTTTTTATATTAACTCCTGCAAGCGCTATGTGTTGACATCTATGCACTATATATACAATCTGGTAGCCGTATTTCTTATAGGCTCAGTCACTGCAAAATAATGGTCAGACCTGTTCAGAATATTAAAAAAGGAGGAGCTTTCTTTAATATGGTAAATATAACACTGATAAATATTTCGTGAAACACGACTCTGATTGGTTGTAAAACAGAAATCATTGAAACGTGATTGGTCATTGACTCCCATTTGGGGCATGAGTTAAATAGTCACTGATAATGATTTTTCCTTGTGGTCATTCCATTGACTGCGAAAGATTATATACCAGATAATGAATTTTGTCATGTCATGTTATTTATAAGCTATGAAATTATGGACAAGCTGGTTTCAGCGAGTAAATACAATGCCAAGTTACGAATACCCCAAGGAATTCTACGTTACATACCCAGAGAGAGAAGAAATGTGACCGATTATTATTTTGAATACCGTTACAGGCAGCAGACATATTTTCGGAAAGGCTCATGATGAGTCAACTGAATAATACGTACTCGCGCTAAATTTCATTTTATAATATGATTTTTGAAATTATATTCCTGTAGCAATTTTCATTAAAAACAATTTGCGGTTGCACAATTTATTATGATCAAATGACGTACATTTGAGGATAAAGTTCTTAGGAAAAAATTTCGACCAAGTTGAGACGAATAAACAGATGAATGCAGAGGACTACATAACAATGAGATAATAATCTTTATGGAAAACTAGATATAATAAGAACAATTAAGGCTTATACGCTGCGATTAGCAGGACATGTGGGACGAATAGGGAATGAAAGATGGGCATGAAAACTTATTTGGGAAAACCAAATGGAAAGCGCCCAGTCGATAAGGCAAGAATGAGATGGAAGAATAACATTAACAAGAAATTGAAGGAGGTAAATTTTCTACAGGGAATAATATTGGAAAACATATCTGGATAGGGATGTATGGAGAGCTTATTTCCACACGGCCACAATGCCAGCGAGTTAGTTTAGTTGGATAAGATGCCGTACATTTTCTCCGTCGCGATATGGTACTTGCTCGATTTAAGAATGCGATTTTTCAAACCGAAACCTCAAAATGTTAGAAGAGGGTCCTTCAATAGTGTTTATCTTCATGTTTATGAAACATAAATCGGCATAGTTATTATTATTATTATTATTATTATTATTATTATTATTATTATTATTATTATTATTATTAATATTATTAAATATAAAACATTTGGAAAATTTTATCGATAGTGGATTTATCCAAAATCTTACAAATGGTGAATTTAACAATCTATGTGCAGAACTGTAGAGACGTCATGAATTTTACCTTAGGTAACTCAGAATTGGATACTAAGATACAATATAAAATGGATAAAAACAGTCTTAAGTATTATAGGAAAGAGCATTTCATCAAGTTAAGTCAGTTCTTATAAAAAGTTAATCTTAAAAACAGAATGGGTACGAAATCAGTGACAAATATTCGGAGAATGTATAAGGACGTTAGCTGAGTAATTATATAACAGTAATTTAATGGTGATATTAGATATTACACGTATGTTTTGTCAGGTATAGTTTATTTCACCATAATAATGGAATGTTGTTTAAATATTATCCTACTGAAATTATCAATTAAACTTAAAAAAAACTTATCCTTTCCCTACTCCAGAAATTAATACATAGGCCTACACTATACAGAGTGAATTTTTCTTACACCGAAAAACTGCAGGGACTGATTCCTGACAGGAAATGAAGGAAAAAAGTCTTATGAATAAGTGTCCATAAATGTATCGTTGTCGCGGTAGATGACACTGACGAATGGCATTATTCTCTCGGCCCTGTTGCATGGCCTGCTAGATCATCGGACTTGAACCCCCTGGATTTTTACCTCTGGGGGCATCTGAAAAGCGTTGTGTATGTAGAACCTGTTCCTGATGTGCTTACCCTTCAACAGCGTGTCCACGTCGCCTGTGACGCTATTCGGAGAGAGGCCGGAACATGCGAAAGAGTGAGGCAATCCATGATACGACGTGTGAACGCGTGCATTGCATCCCATGGCGGACACTTTGAACATCTGTTGTGACGTGGATGCGATTATGCTATGTACTGTGGGCCGGGACGATTTGTTGTCGTGCACGCACATCGTTCATTTCCAGACACATGTTTATAGCGCCTTTTTTCCCTTCATTTTCAGTCAGGAATCAGTCCCTGAAGTTTGTCGGTGTAATTACCGTTAACCCTGTATAAACATATTATTTATCGCCTCATTCATCTTGTGAACAGCAAATCTACTGCGAAACAAGATGTTCTGCGTTACATTCATTGACAGCCTGTTTTTCTAAAAATAATTCTCTGAACTTCTTGATGGTCTGCACGTACATTAATGTCCGTGTGGGGAGAAAAGTAAAGAAAGTGAGGAGATAATATAATCTAATATTTAAGAAGAGGAAATATCCGCAATATTGATTCGACTGTTACTTTATTTTTAATGTTGCCTGTCATCTACACACGCGATGTTTTATTTTCCTTTTCTACTTAGACAGACAGGATTTTTATAAAACGAAACAAAACTAATCTTAACTAAGATATGGCTTTACAACATATGTAGGACTACATTTTTTAAACGGGAGAAGCACAACAATTTAAAAAAAAGACTGGTAACAATCGACGTAATCCATTCCGATGATTTTCTATTTTTTAATAAATCCATCACTATGTTTCATGGGTTTTTAAGTTACTGTTCAGTAGTTTTCTGTTCTGATTGAAAATGGAAATAAAATATTTTCATGAAGTCTCAAATTAAGATAATTGTATATGATTGGAAATATGATAAAAATATTTGTCAAATAATTTACAAGTTTATGATTTAGAAAATACATTAATATGTAAAGAACTAACATAAATTATTTTATTATTTACTTGCTTTTTAATTAATTTCAGTGCAAATTCCACAATACTTGCATGGAGCCTTTTTTTAATTTTGTGAAACATATACTTCAAATAGCTATGGGCCTATTTAACTATGTTCTGTTATACGTAGAGGTAGGCTAAATGCTAAAACACTGCATTACATAACTATTATATATCACAAATAAACAAATGGGCAGTCTTAGGTTCTTATCAATACTATTATCCAAGTTTACTATAAATATGTAAAATAAATATCCTCAACTCGTGTCCAACTCAGGGTCGGATCAACTCAAGGTGGGATCGAGGGATGAGATGCGATGAAGCCACTCTAAAGAGGTATGTGAATGACCACGTCTGACGCACCATCACGCGGACAGATGAACGAAATGAAACGAAATGGATGTGTGTGGAGAAATGATGAAATGGAATTGTAATAGGGGAAAATGGGAGAAAATCCCCCAGAAAAACCTGTCCAAACTCCGTTTCGTCCACCACGAAACCCACAGGGAGAGACCGAGACTCGATCTCGGGTCCCCAGTGGTGAGAGGCGAGAGTCTAACCGCTTGTGCCAGAGCCGCCATATTGTAAATATGTATCTAAAGTAAATATTATCGACTATTATATAAATATAGTTAAAGCACTAGAAATATTCTTTCAAATAAAAAAAAAGAGTGGATATAATAATGTAACAAAACTTATCTCAAAATATAATACTGTATTAATCCTAAGTTCTATGTTGTCAAATGACTCTGTTGTTCAACATAGTTAACAGGTCAAGGAACAACGCCAAGAAATTAAATAATTTATCTATCAAAATGTGCTATATTCTATCAAAGCAGTTGATAGCAAATGCAATAAAATACAGAAGACAATATGCAAGTTTATAAAAAAAACTTTCCAAGTATAAGCTAATGATTACACTACTCGGAATTAAGGAAATAGAGGTTAATGACGGCCATAAATACAAACACGAACTAACATATTACCTGTCAGTTTTTTCTAGATAATTATAATAATAGCTTTATTTTACCTGGCAGAGTCGCGTTAATTTACAAAAGTGATAAATGAAGATAACGAGTAACAAAAATAAAAATATGGTTAAATAATTAGCTAAATAACTACATTTGATATGCTATAAAATGTTATGTAGCGAATAAAAAAAACCAGATATTTTTGTTTTCTATAGATAATTTGGAATGTGATACACTAGAAAAATGTAAATTGAATCCTCTGCGATTTGCCTTAAGGTGGAGTAAAAAAGTTTTAAATAATCACATCATCCTAATATTAGGCTCGACTAGTAATCGGACCTAGATCCAAGTGCGAAAAACTGTATTTGTTATAGTGACTATAAACGTATTATTTTTATATAAGAAGCTTACCCAGAACTTGAATAGGAATCCAAAGCTATAACTGGAAAGTGACTACTAGCTATTCTTTGACGGGCAGGTCTAGAGACGGTACCCTCTGTAGACGTTGTCGCAGAGAGCACGTCCTTGCGGCTTGTCCATTTGGGGAATCGCTGAGAAACACATTCGGCACCACACTATTCGAAACATGATGGCAGAAGCCTTGCGAGATTACGGATACACAGTTCATGAGGAAGTTCATGGTGTGGCCACTATTGGGAGTAATAGACGAATAGATATTATTACATTTAGAACATCTTCTAAAGTTGGAATGATATTAGATCCCACAATCGTTTTGAGACTCATAGTGGCCAACCTGAGGATGTTGACTCTAAAAAGAAAGTCATATATGAGCCAACAGTTGACTATTACGAAGATAAATACAAATTAGATAGTATAACTGTCAAAGGATTGATGATCGGTGCAAGAGGTACTATACCAGGATTCTTAGCTAAATTTTGGAATTTCCTAGATTTGGACAGAGTGTATCTTTCTAAAATTGCCATCACTGCCATTGCCATTTCAATTTTAAGAAATCATCTTTACAAAATGTCTACTTTACAGACTATACTTCAATTAGAATTTGAAATGTTTTAATGTATTTACAAAATGATTCATCACTTTAGAAAAGTAATTGTCTGTATCACTTTGTTCTTTTGGTAATCCTGTAATGAGGAAAGTTTTATATAATATTAGCTAATACCCGGCGTGCACTGCTACGACTAAATAAATGGAAATTAACGTGCTTTTATGTTTAGTTGAATAGGTGGAAGGAAAAATAATTATAAATTTATATTTTTTAGATACCCCGTGCTGATCACCCGGCGTTGCCCGAGAATCTATTTATCCTGATTTTATTAATATAAATTAACTGAAATACGAACATTAATGTGTTTTATGTTTAGTTACATAAGTAGGCCTATAAGGAAAAATGTATATCGTAATTATTTTTAGATACCCCCTGCTGTTTACCCGGTGTTGTCCAGGAATCTACTCATCCCGATCTTCTTGGCATAAATGAGCTGAAAGGCAAAAATTAATGTACTTCTTATGATTAGTTGAATAAGTAAAATGAAAAATAATTATATATGTATATCATAATTATTTTAAGATTCCCCGAACTGACTACCCGGTGGTGCCCAGGAATCTACTTATCTTGATCTTCTTGGCATAAATGAGCTAAAAGACAAAATTCGTTATTGTGAGTTATCCGTAAAAGAACACACGCCATGTGCTGCTATGCTTGCACAGGAATCTACGTACTTGTCCCGATCTTCTTGGCATCAATGAAAGACAAAAATGATTATTGTGAGTTATCCGTAAGAGATTAACATATGCTGCCGGGGACTTCTTTCTAGAGCTTTTTGAGATATTCAATTCTGTGTACATTAATTTTGTGTATTCGTTATGGTTTAAGCAGAGTAAGCCATTTAAGAGTCCAAAGAGCAACTTTTTCACGTTTTCCAATACAAAGGGCGATTTTTAAGGGTGTAGGGGTTGAGTATCACAACTCTCTTATAGCCTATGTTCATCCCGGGAATCTCCTGAACATTTTGCAAAAAACCCCATCACAATCCGATCAACGGTATGGTCGCGCATAAAGTACGAACAAATAAACAAACAAACAAACAATTTTATATAGGCTACAAAAAATCTCTGGAATTCAACTTCGTAATGAAGTTTTATGGTTATTTTTATTTATAGTTTATATTCTGTACTTTCATTATTAAGTCAATATTGCTTTTAATCAAGTTCTAGGTTTATACTTTGTTATTTTTATAGATTTAGTTCATTATCAGTTGTATTGTGTATTATGTGTTATTAATTTACTGTAACTATAGTTAATTCATAATTTAATTGGTCATTGCTAAAATGCCCTTTCTCCAATACAGCTGATTGACTAAGTCACTGCTAGCAGGTTCTCTATCCTGGAGTAAGAGAATTTTAGCATTAAACTAGGAATGATATGCTCAACTGTGGGTCTTTATGAAGTCTAGAGGAAGGCCCTTTAAGCACAGAGTGTGTATCTAGTTATACGTAAGAATTTTGAATCTGTAGTTAACTCATTTTCGCAAAAACAAAATGGAATATGGGCATTTAACAATGACCAATTCAATTATTGGTATAATATGTAATTTCACCCCGATAAATAGAGAATACCTTACGATCTTAAAGTCATCAGAAAATTATTATCCAAGAAACTAACATTTCATTCTTTGTGGCAAAGCATTTTATATGGACAGTCAGCAGACAATAGGCCGATAAATTGTTTGCAGTAAAAGTCGAATTTTGCGGGGACATGTTCCGCAAGTATGGCGTGAATACAGAAACAGCGAATATGGAGTGGTGATTTGTATGGGTATATAGGGGATACGTACAAAGGTTCCAAAGTAAAACAAAAATTATCAAAATAAAATCAATTAATGAGAGATTTTGAACAATTTTCCTTTTACTCGACATTATAACTTGGCAACAAAGAAGAAGAGACGCGTGTTATTCAATCAAAATGATTGCAACGAATGGCTAGTTGAAAAAATGAAACACCGATCGTGGCGAGGGCGGCATTTATCAATGGGCATAGCGGCACGTAAAATACAGCGGCGGTGGACTTTAACAATGAACTTTAGGCTTAGTGGCAATACGGTTTGTTTTATTTTGATATTAATTTGTCCATTTGGTTAGAATCACTCTTTATAAAAGCCGCCTTGACACGTGCCTGCAGTAAAAAAGTTACCGATGGTTAATAAAGGATCCTAATGCTTCTAACATATTGACTGGATGCGCGAATAAATACATTTTTAGCCGCGAATACAGGAACTGTGTCGCAATTTTTTAACCCGCGAATAAGAAGCTTTTATTGTTCGTGGATACATGTACGCTTACGCACAAACAAACACATGCATACCATATACGTAAGTATATCTAATATTACATTTGCATTTATGAAAATGGGATGTTTCAGCTGCCCGAACATCTGGACTGAGGAATAGCTTGCAGTACATTACCTACAGGTCAAGGCTGGATCTAATAACATTTGCTTGTGTATGCGCTGATGTGTATTTGATTGTACGTGTAATTGTGATGAATGATAAGTTTATTGAGCATTAGTGTAGGGGAAGATGAGCTTTTGTCCCCTCCTCATCATGAGGATTAGGCGTGTCTCATCACTTCTCTACATACTATATACATTATATCATTTCCATCTACTGTAACCTACATCACTTCTATTCTTACGCTCCATAAACTGAAGATTACTTTTACCAAAAAAGTGTTTTGGAGTAACAATGATTATTCGAGAAGAAAAAATTACAAAAAGTAGATATTAAGAAAGTTAATGAAATTCATTGTAAACACATTTTATAATATTCGGAAATATTTGTCGTGCCATTACTGTACAGTACAGTATTATGAGTTCGGTTGCTTATTTTTAACTTAAATCAAAATAATTTACAGAAAACACTATATAGGCCTATACGTACATGTACTGGAGTAAGACAAGGATATGGACTTTCACCGGTGCTTCTCATTATATATATATATATATATATATATATATATATATATGAATAAATTGATAAACGAATGGAGGAAAACACAACGAGGATATATATTCATCAATAGGAACCTCAAACTCGATGCTATTCTTTTTGCAGACGATTTAGCTCTTCTGGCACTTTCCGAAAAGGATTTGCAACGATCAATTTATAATTTACAAAAAATAGGTGCCGAATTTAATATGGAAATATCAATTAACAAAACTAAAATTACGGCATTTCTTGGGAAGGATCCCATACAAAGTAAAATATGTCTCCAGAATAAAATTTTAGAGAGATCTAATCAGTTTAAATATCTTGGATATTATCTCTCTATCTGGGATGAAAAGGATATCCCTGAAAAAATTACTAGTTACAATAAAAGTTTGGGAATTATTAATCAAATTATGAAACCATCCGTTGTACAAAAAAAAACACCAGATTACGTTTACATAACACTTTGGCTAGACCAGTGTTGACCTATGGTAGTGAAGCATGGACACTAAAAAGAGAACATGAGAGCAGAATAACGGCTTGTGAAATGAGATTCATGCGCAGAACAGCGGGTTACACCAGATGGGATCGGAAAAGGAACACCGATATCTTAAAGAATTGAAGACTACGCCAATTTTGGGATATATCAAACAGTACCAACTAAATTGGAAACACCATCTAGAAAGAATGAGTTCAAATCGGATCCCCAAAGCTGTTTATAATTATATACAAAGAGGACGAAGATCTCTGGGCCGTCCTATGAAACGCTGGAGGGATAATTTTCTATAGGATCGTAACAGGCCTTGGCCTAATACTTGGAAGTAAGAAGAAGAAGAAGAAGATATATACATGTGTGTGTATGTGTGTGTGTGTGTGTGTGTGTGTGTGTGTGTGTGTGTGTGTGTGTGTGTGTGTGTGTGTGGACCTACCCCATACGTCCCAGGTGTTTCCTAGCCGGAGTTTCTAAACCTAGATAATTTAGATAAGCTTATTTACTTACATATGTCAACGAGTGACATGTGATAGAACTCGTCTCAGTGAGACATCTAGTATGCAACTAAAGTATTACTTGGATGGATGAAGGTCGGTTAAATTTTGCAGAGGTATTTTTTATTCAGGCTTAAATTTGTCCCTTGGATTTTTCCATCCTAAAAATACATTGACCCAGACTGGATTTAAACCTGCGACCCTTGGGACTTGAGGCAAGGAACATAAGCACTAGACCACCGCAGGTTATATAAATATATGTTACATTGTAGATTTTCGCGGATATAATTATGATTAAGAAAGTTTTCTTGATTTTTCCGCGTCATGTGGAAAACTCAAGAAAACTTTCTTAATCAATATATATATATATATAACATCATCCGGTACCATGGCAGCTGCCGCCGTCTTTCGGAAACCAAACGCCATTCCTCTCTGTCCATCCATTGATCTTCCTCCCATCCTCTGATATTCATAGCCGCTTGTACCCCTTCTATCCAAGTTTTCTTCGGTCTTCCTCTCTTCCTCCTTTCCATTAGGATCCATTCCATTATAATTTTAGACAATCTTTGCTCTGGCTTTATTTGGACATGCATTACCACTGTAATCTTTTCTTTTCTATAATGTCTATGATATCAGGCTCCTCTTCTTCATCCATAATTTCCCTTATTTCTTGATTTCGTATTCTATCAATTCTAGATTTTGTATATATATATATATGTATATATGTATGTATGTATGTGTGTGTGTATTCAAAAATTATTCTTCAGGAAGAAATAACATATACTTACTCTTACTCACTGGCACTATCGAACCCGTAGGTTCATGGCCGCACGGACATAAGCTCTCCATACATCCCTATCCTGAGCTAATGAATCTCTGTGTTTGAGCCTTTGGCATGGGTTCCCTGAAGTAGTCCCCGCCCGGAGAACCGAATGGGGGACTATTTGACCTCCGGAAAATTTTACCCCAGTTGAACCCATGTCCGCATTTCTTGACGGTTCTATTTTTACGGTGAAAGATCGTCACTCTTTCGACCAAGGTACTTTTTTGTCTGGCTTATCACCTTCGACCAGTCCGGCATGGGTAACCCTATCGGCAGCAATGCTACCGCCGGCATAGCTCTCAGGATCATTTAAGCACGCAAGCCACTCCACCACGACAAGGTAAAGATACCATGGAGGGGAAATAACATATACTTAGCCTGAATAAGTGTAAATTTAGTAAAACAAAATTCTTATGAAGCGATATTTTTGAATATGTCAGAGTTATTAATCTATATTCCTATTTCTAATTTTAAAAGAACAGTCATAAGTGTTGACTTCAAACACTCTTTATATTGTTCAAAAATGTGTGGCATTGAGTAGTTTGGGCACCATAGTAATTAATAGAGTTCGAAAGCTGAAGAAAAATCATGTTTCATTTTATGTCTGAAGACGAGGCCCAACTTAATATATATATATATATATATATATATATATATATATCCACCCATCCATAGTAATTCTGCCCGAAGGCAGGTCCTTCACTGCAATCATAGCATTTTCATGCTATGCTTGCAGCTTTACTAGGGAATTGTAGGTGTGGTAGCTTCCCGTTGTTTCCACACCGGTGAAGAATGATGATGAAGATGATAATAAGGATGATGATGTTGATGACGGCCATATGATTTCGGGGACCGTTTGGGCCTTAAAGGTTTCCTGAAATTTGTCTTACAGGTGAGGAAAAACCCCGATAAAAATCTCACCCAGATAAACTGTCCCGACCGGGGTTTGAACCCGGGCCCGCTGCGTGACAAGGCAGCACACTACCTCGAGACCACAGCGGGGGACAATATATATATAGTCTCGAGGTTACATGCTGCCTTGTCACGCAACGGGCCCAGGTTCGATCCTTTGTCTGGACGAGTTTCCTGGGTGAGATTTTTTTTTTGGATAGTAAAATCTAAGGAGTAATTTCTTGTATCAGTTACTTAAATATATAACTATACATACACACATTTTGGGTCATTGTAGGCCAGAAAATTGTGGGTTTTATATGTCCTTTTAGTCCATTTTTGACATTATTTGGCTTATTGGTCCTTTTTAGACATTTTTTTAGTTCTTGGCGGTTTTTTTTAAGTTTATCTTCTTTTGAGCTACATTTAAATAATTTGTATAATTAAAGAATCCGCAGAATCTAGTCGCAATTCCAACTTATTTTAACAACTCTATGTAGTTTTACTTTGCAAAGACTTTTCACATTGCTAAAACTTTTGTTTTTGAACTATTGAACCTTCACAAAACACTTCGTTATTTTTAACCAACCTACTGACCGCCTGATATCCGTTGCGTATTCGCTGTATTCATTCTAGGTGGGATTAATCGTTCATTCTAAATTCTCCAAGAACTTTCTTTTTAATGTCCACAATTACTTTTTTTCAAACTGTGTTGAATTTTAAAGAAAGTAAGAAAGAAGAAGTCATATTTTTTTTCTTCGCAATGTATATTGCATTTCACTAGAATTTTGTACCTTTTCAATTTTTTTTATTACATTAATTAAAAATGCAGTTAAAATTAAAAGTATTATTTAATTTGAATTCCATTTTCATGTCCTTTATTCAGTTTTTAGGTATTTTTAGTACATCTTCATACATCCCTAACCTGAGCTAATGCTTTTCAATCATCCCCTGTATAATTTACTTACCTCAAATCATGGATAATGTTATTCTCCCACCTCATTCTTGGTCTACCAATTGGGCGTTTTCCCTCTGGTTTTCCTACAAGAGGGTTCCATGCACCTCTTTCATCCCCCATACGTGCCACATGTCCTGCCCATCGCAAACTACGAGGCTTAACTGTTCTTATTATATCTGGCTTCCTATACATATCATGTAGCCCACTTGTATGTAGTTTTCTGCATTAAACTGTCTGTTTATCACTTTTTGGCCCAAACATTTTCCTAAGAAGTTTATTCTCAAACACTCGTAATCTCCTTTCCTCCTTTAAAGTAAGAGTCCATGTTTCGCATCCATATAATATAACTGGGAGAACAGTATTATATATTTTTAGCTTAACGTTTTTCAAAAGGAGTTGGGACAAGAGTTCCTGTAATGCATAATATCATGTATTTCCAGAATTGAGCCTGTGTTTAATTTCTTTGTGCATCTCATTCCTATTTGTAATTATTGTTCCTAGATACTTGAAATCAGCCACTTCTTCAAAATTTCCTTCATTTGTCAATAGTAGTTGTCCATTTCCATTATATAAGGCATTTCTATGTGTGGACATATATTAGTTTTATTGATGTTTATTTCCAATATTATTATTATTATTATTATTATTATTATTATTATTAACATTATTATTATTATTATTATTATTATTATTATTATTATTATTAATTTTTTATTGCGGATGAGCCCATGGAGGACTACGCAAAATACTTAGAGGCGTTTCCTTTGAGCCCAAATTCCTTTCATTCTTTTGCTATGAGCTTGTTTTCTATCATCTGTCCAAGTTGTTCCAGTTTTTTTCTTCGGTTTGTGCTCTTGGTCAACTTGCCACTTCTTCACCTTAATTCTAAATATATATCTGTTTGGGATATTTTCTTTAGTAATTCATGCCAATTTTAAGTCCTTTTTGACTTCATCAATCCACTTCATAGTATCCACTGAAGCTTTACTTCCCGTTTTCGTAGAATTCCATTATCTGTTTTTGTAAGCCAATTTGAGTTCATCGTTTAATATCGCCATAAAAATTTTAACCTTCGTTTTCTAATTCACTATGAATGTCTGTATATATTTTTGTTTCCTTTTTACTTCTGAGTCTAAATGCTTCACCTATGACTTGTGGATCTAAAACTTTTCTTATAATTTTGCATTCTATTATTATTATTATTATTATTATTATTATTTATTTATTATTATTATTATTATTCCTTATTATTATTATCCTTGATTTAAAGTGTCTGTTTGAAATAGTGTGATAGTCCGTTAAATTTTATTTGAATATTATATATGATAATTCTCCAGCCCTGCGAGTTATTAATGGGGAAAACAAACAGTCGTCTAGAGACATGAAAAAACATAAACAGAATTTATAATTAAATACACTTGTTTCCTAAATCACATTCAGAGCCACAAGTTACCACACTAAATATTTATAGCTTAGCCATACAAGCCAACAGTTCTTTTCTAACATTTTTTGTTTTGTTTTTGTTTTATAAAAGTGAAATTCTCGGCGACGTACCAAGAAAAAAAAAAAAACAGTTGACCAAGTCTATAGTGGACTTGGTGGAAAATTTCCAGGCGCCAAACCACTCGGGCGGTTAACAAATCTGACGGTAAAGAATAAAAATTATCTGACATGATTTAAAAATACTGCGATCATTTTGCTATTTGCCTCTTCTACTACGATAAAACTCTTTCAAAACGAGTACCAACCTTCACAAATAAACTTAACGTACTGATGTTAAACAAAAGTTAGAAACATAGAGGTCCTATATCTTTTTTTTTTCTAGTGGAATGAATCATGGTTATTTAAGTCTTCAGAAGTATCTAATTTTGCACAGAATTCATATACTATTTTATTGTAATAGCAGACTAACTTATCCATAACACAGTAGTTCCGGACAGCCACGGCTGATTAAATGGTTTCTATCTAGTAGTGTAGTGGAATGGAATTTATTGCCTTTTTTTTCAAAAGAAAGGAAATACAATTGCATTTATATTGCACAGGGCTTGTTTGGCAGTACGTGCATTAATTTTCCATGAGTAAAAAAATTAAAATAAACATAATATAAACAATTATATACATGGCTACACACCTACATTAAATTGTTATAAAACATCATCATCATGAACAAATTCGTTTTAGGCCATGTGGCCTGTACGGTAAACCTAGCGAAGATGGTCTTGATCTTTCCACCGATGTTTTGGTCTTCCTTGGTCCCTATGTCCAGTTGGGGTATATTGGAATGCCAATTTTGGAAGTATATTTCTTGCCATTCTCCTCAGATGATTTTTCCATTCTTGTTGGTATCTTTGTATATCTTCATTTAAACTTGTTACTCCAAGTTTTCCTCTGATAATAGTGTTCCTTTGGTGATCCAGTCTATTAACTCCTAACAATGATCGTAAGAAGCGCATTTGGCTTACTTGAAGTTTATGAGAGTTTCTTTTATTTAAAATCCAAATTTCACTTCCGTATTTTAGAGCAGCTTTTGATGTGATGTTATGTAATCTTAGTTTTGTCTCTGTCCTCATATGTTTACCAAAATGTCTTCGTATTACCCCATTCATTTTATAATATTTTTGTAATTTTGAATCAATGTCACTCTTATACTCTGCAAATACACTTCCTAAGTAAGAGAAATCTGACACTTGTTCTATAATTTTTCCATCAATCTCTATTTTCATTAGTTGTATGTTTTTTCCACACATTGCCATTGTTTTGGATTTTGAATAAAAACAACGAATATATATATATATATATATATATATATATATTACATACATGTTGTAACAGGATCTCACCGACAACATGATAGGGATGATAGACCATGCATAGAGGTTCATTTTTTTTGTGAAGGAACATATAGACGCAAACATATCGTTTATGAGTTATGCGCTGATGAAGGTGTTCACCCGTCAGGTGGGAATTGAATACAAACAATTGTACACGTATCATTTTATTGACAAAGACACGTTTTTACAATAAGTGTTCAAACGTTGCATGTTTGATATCGCCGCAGCAACGATGGGCCAGCACGGCCGATCATGGCAGGATTCTTTTTGACGTCGTCAAAACACTTATTGTTTGAACACTTATTGTAAAACATGTATTTTTCAATAAAATTATACGTGCAAAATTGTTTGTATTTAATTCCGACCCTTAGGGGTGAACACCTTCATCTGCGCATAACTCATAAACAACGTGTTTGTGTCTATATGTTCCTTCACAAAAAATGATATTCTCTGCATGGCCAATCACCCCTATCATTTTCTCAGCGAGGTTCTGTTACACTCTGTATATATAGTATATATACTCGGACTAACGGATCTGTGCCCCTGTAGCGCTGGTATCGTTCTTACAAAAGTACACGTCGGTACTCACACCATTTAACCGCACTCCCCTCTCACTACGTCAAACAACAGCCATCGAGTAGGGATGTTGCCAAACTTCCCCCAGTGCCATGGTTCTTGAATATTTAATAATGCAAGGTTAGAGTAAAATTGACAACACTGAAGTGCAAATGCAAGAGAGATATAGAAAAGAGAGATAGATTGAAATGCAGGGAGGAAAATGATTTGCCTAGGCAGAAAAGGAAGTAGGTTTTAGTTCGCATATCTTATGGGGGCACAGATCCGTTGGACAGACAATATATATATATATAATATATATATATATATATATATATATATCTACACTACATACACAATAATATACATCTGCACTCATCCATGAAAATTCCATGTGTATAGATATAAAAAAAAGTCTTATTTTATATATTAGTAATTACAAAAATTGCTACAAAACAAATTTTAAAAAGAGAAAAAAATACACACACATATGCATACTACCCCCCCTCCCACACATACATACACGCGCGCGCGCTCATACCCTTCCCTCCGCCCTGCAGACATCAAATGCACTATCAGGCTAACAGTAGGGCTTACATGGAGTCACGTGGTAGCGTTACTCAGTCCCTCGTCCTTATGTTTAATTTTATTAACCGTATTTTCTCTACTTCTCAAACCAACTAGGCCTGCTTACTAACAAGAGAACTGTCAACCATTGCATGCTGAAACCTATCTTGAAAGTTCTTTCAGAGAAGCGTTGACGTGTACCAAGGCCATGTTCAAAAAAAAATTTATCTGACTTTTTAACAGCATAACATTAAAATCCAGGGCAAAATCTCCCATTTAAGCTACTATGGAAGTAATACAACTCGTGAATTGGTAGATTGGAAAACCCTCACTATCTGCCGTCCGCGCAGCGACCCGCCTCACTCCACTCCGCTCTTATTCATCAAAGAGTCCATCTGCTCTAAACAATGGGTTGCGATTGCTGGATTTTGGATTCGATTTCTGCTCCATGCAGTTAAAAACGGTGATTTTTTGGACACGCCCTCGGTTCATCACAACACTTATCTGGGATAAATTGCAAATTAGGTTTCGGCATGAAATGGTTGACAGTTACCTTGCCAGTTATCTTCATTAGGCTGGATGGACCCCATTGCAGACCCTTCTTCTTCTTCTTCTTCGGCTTTCCCCCATTCATAGGTTTGCCTTTTTAGTTTCCATTTATTTCTATCATTGCAATCTCCTACTTCCAAATTCCTATCGTCCATTTTAGTTCTGACGTAGGTTTTCCATTTCCATCTTCGTCTGCCACGTTTATTTTCTTCCAGGGGGTGACCATTGGTATATCTTTTTTGGCCATCTTTCATTTCTTTGTACATGGCTATACCATTTAAGAACTTGATTTTCAATCCTCTTAACAACAGATGTGCTGGCATTCATTTCTCTCCAAATGAATTAATTTGCTATTTTATCCTGTCTTGCTTTTGAAGGCTTCTTCTAAGATACATTCAACTGTTCTAATTTTATTCTTTTGCAATTCCGTCAATACCGAAAAAACAGTAGGTAAGTTATATTAAACAATTAATTAAAAAACAGAGCTTATGTTTATTAAAACACAGCTGAAGAGATTGCTCCAAAACCGTGAGTTAATAAAGCTCAATTTGTACAAGTTTTAGTACAATAATGTATATTATTTTTATTTCAATTTTATCTCATCTGGGATATCAGTAAATTTGGTGTATTTTCATGTATTCATAGGTCTTGCTAAAATTCGCCCGTTATTAATTTTTTAATTAAATATCAAACAAGCATTAATTTTGAATTCGACTGTGTTACCAGAATTCCAAACAACAACTACATTAAAATAAATATGTTTGTTATTTTTATTTAATGTATTCTTATGTTTTAGTTATTTTCAGAAGCTGAGGTTAAAAATCACTGCTTAATTTATGTTAGCAGAGAATATGTTGATACTGCAGTCATGTGCATTTTATACGAAACAATCCTTAAACTTGGGAGAAGCGAAAAACAGGTGTTATGGAGGAGATTTTGTGAATGAGACAAAAAACCAACTTTGGTTTAAACTAGCACAAATTTGATTGATTTATTTAATATATTTCATTTCAATGAAGTAAATGTACGGAAAGTTACCGCTAACTAACTTACTAACTTACTGGCACTATCGTACCCAGGTTCATGACTGCGCGGAGATAAGCTCTCTATACATCCCTATCCTGAGCTAATGTTATCCAATCATTCCCTGTATAACTATGATTTGAGGGAAGTAGATTAATGTTATTCTCCCACATCATTCTTGGTCTACCAACTGGGCGTTTTCCCTCTAGTTTACCTACAAGAAGCTTCCATGCACGTCTGTCTACGATACTTAACTGTTCTTATTATATCTGACTTCCTATAAAGACCATGTAGTTCACTGTTATGTAATCTTCTCCATTCACCTTCTGTTCATCTCTCTTTGGCCAAATCCTCTAGATAAATTGGAAGTCACTCGTGACATCACTGATGATAATTTTATACAGACTTAAATACTATTTTTACGCAATGACTACAACCTGTACCTAATTCGTGTGGACGTCTTGATTGTGCCATTCCCAGATTTGGTCAAGTTACACCATCCCTGAAATAATTATCATGACTTCATCCACGAGATCTGAGATCCATCCATCCTTTATCGTTCTCTATAAAACACTGCCCACATCCTCTCCACTAATTATTATCGCTCCCTCGCCGTCTCGTTAGACTCTTCCATAGAAATAATTTAAGCGCCTGATCCCATCAGCATATTTTAATTTGTATTCGTCTTCATCACAATACATATTGCGCGCTAACTTTTTACTGTTTGACTTACCAGAGCACGACATTCTCATCCCTTTCAATCGGAGATTGTTAAACTCATACAAAAACATCTTAATATGTAAAAATGAGTGTTTGTGGGTATATTTATCAACGAACCCTCGAAAGAGTTAAAATACTTAAAAAGGATTTAAAATTGGCAGGAATTACTGAAGAAAGTGTCATAAACAGATATATTTTTAGAATTCTTCTTCTTCTTCTTCCTTCCAAGCATTAGGCCAAGGCCTGTTACGATCCTATAGAAAATTTTCCCTCCAGCGTTTCATAGGACGGCCCAGAGATCTTCGTCCTCTTGGTATATAATTATAAACAGCTTTGGTATTTTTAGAATTAAGGTACACATGTGGCATATTGACTAAGAGGACAAACCAAAGAAAAAAAACTGGAACAACATGGAGAGAAGAGAGGAAGAAAGCCCATATCCGAAAAACGAGGGACACGTGGAGTAGAATAAACGTCTCTAAGTACTTTGCGCAGTCCCACATGGGCTCATTCGCAATAAAAAAAAATGAGTGTGAGTCTCTGTACTTTATGGACTCAAAACCTACTTGACAGATATGATCCCCCCTTATTATTCAGAGAATTTTTCTCGTATAATTAACGTATATATTACTCTACATACTATAGAGCCAAAGCTAAAAAAAAAGGGGGGCAATGGTGTAATAAAAAGTCGCTTTTGGGGCGCTTAAATCGCTTACGCTGCCTAAACTATAACAAGTATACCAATTTAATGTACACAGAATTGAATATCACTCAAAAAATATATATACAAAAAACTCCGCGACAGCATATGTCTATCTTCTACGGATAACTCACAATAACCATTTTTGTCTTTCAGCTCATTAATACTAAGAAGATCGGGATGAGTAGATTCCCGGGCAAAAATAGCAGCGCACGGCGGGTATTTCCCCCCCCCCAATAACTCATAATAACCATTTTTCTCTTTCAGCTCATTTATGCTAAGAAGATTAGTATAAGCAGATTTCCAGATAACGCCGGAAATCAGCACGGGGGTATCTAAAGATAATTGCCATATAAATTTATAATTATTTTTCTTTCTACTAATTCAACTATACATAAAAATACATTTCATTTCTTTAGGCGCAGCAGCGCACGCCGGGTATTAGCTAGTACTCAGTAATTGTTTAATACGAAACTAACATATACACCTCACTAACAATAGGCCTATTCTTTTAGAAATTCACATTTTATTTTTGCACTTGAGACTTCTGAGAAATATTTTTTTTTACTTGGGTGGGTTACCAACCCAACCGCAAAAACCCTCAACCTGGAGGACCAGAGTTTAATTCCGGAGTTGCCTTTCTCCTAGACAGATTGCCTTACAAGGCTACAGAGCTCTGTCTGCCCCGAGCATCTGGTTTTATGGAGCCAGAAACTCGCCATTCACCCTCCATCTTCAGTAAAAAAAATAGTCCCAGCACGTGAAGGTAGAATGAAGGGTTTGGTAGAGAGGCTATATTTACGCTGACTATTTGGAGCCTTTTGTAGAGTCTGAGAGCTCATCCTCAGATCCGCCCCAGTCATTATCTACTAATAATGAAATAATAGAACAGATAGCAAACTTTAACTATCTTGGTTCAGATATAACATATAGCTATGATTGTGATATACATAATAAATTAAACCGATATCAAATGATGTGTGGCAGCATAAGAAGAACTCTCCGAAAGACTCGAAGAGAAACTCAGCTCAGGTTTTATAAAATTATGGCTGTTCCTGTTCTTTTACATGGGTCTGAATCTTGGGTACAAAAAAGATATCTCACACATTCAATCTACTGAAATGAAATTTTTAAGATCCGTAAAAGAATGTACACGCATGGATAGATTACATAATGAATCAATAAAAAATGTACAGGAGATATTTTCAATACTCGACAAACTAGAAGAGCACAAACACAGATAGAAAGAACATTTAGACAGAAAGGACAATACAAGATTACCCAAAACGATCAACACCTACAAACCGCATGGAAAAATATATTTGGGACGGCAAAGGAAACGATGGACTTGAGACCGGAACAGGTCGCATTGACCT
This sequence comes from Diploptera punctata, assembly GCA_030220185.1. Lineage (NCBI taxonomy): Eukaryota > Metazoa > Arthropoda > Insecta > Blattodea > Blaberidae > Diploptera > Diploptera punctata. The sequence continues at coordinate 780,643 of JASPKZ010005671.1, read as the reverse complement.
AATCCTGGAAAGGAAGAAGAAGAAGACATTCTATTTTTATTACTAGCATTAGGGTGCATGGTCTTAACTCCTTCAGGAGAATAAGTACCATAACTAACTAACTAACTAACTCACTGGCACTATCGAACCCGAAGGTTCATGGCCGCGCGGACATAAGCTCTCCATACATCCCTATCCTGAGCTAATGCTTTCCAATCATTCCCTGTATAATCTACTTCCCTCAAATCATAGTTAATGTTGTTCTCCCACCTCATTCTTGGTCTACCAATTGGACGTTTTCCCTCTGGCTTTCCTACAAGAAGCTTCCATGCACGTCTTTCATTCCCCATACGCGCAACATGTCCTGCCCATCGCAGTCTACGAGACTTAACTGTTCTTATTATATCTGGGAATAAGTACCATACAGCATATTAATTGATGCAAGTTCTGCACGGAATGTCCAGCGATAGCAAGATAACAATGCTATATATAAAACATTTCTTGCTATGAGTTCAGCTTGTCAATCAAAATTAAGAATCAGTTCTTATCTTCAACGATCAGGTTTACGATCCTTCAGAGAATATCAAGCGTTAAAAATGTGATAATCAGTCTGTTGTCTCATCAACCATCAATCAGCTAGTCAAATTTAGGAACTGTTATCGTTTTTATATCTCTCCTGTTAAAAATTCTAGATTAAAGAAGAAGAGCAAGACAAATTAGGGCATTATAAAGACATAAAACGTCCAGTCAATTATTTTTTTAAATATAGGCCTAATATTAACAAATTAAAAACATGTATACAAAATAAAAAAAAAAATCTGAATGTTGGTAACTAATAATATAACACTAAATACAAGGACAATAGCACATAGAGCTTAAACTGTAGTCATTGAAAAAAAAAACGAATGATTCAAATATCTACGATGCAGTGTAAAAGTAAAGTAGTCCCACTACAGGCCTCAGGAGGCCCTTGGGATAGTAGGAGGTTAAGGCTCCCACTTTTTCTAGACAATCGGCACTTGATGTCAGCCGGGTTGTCAGCCCTGCGTGACGGCCGCCTTTACCCCCAGAACAAGCGGCTGGTACTCATTTCCGTTAGAGGCTGAGTCGACCCCAGGGCCATAGTGCCGCCAGAAGGTTTGGGTCAGTTTAAAAATCCTGACCCCACCGGGACTTGAACCCTCGACCTTCCGGCTGGTAGCGCAGTGCCTTAACCACTACGCTACGATGCAGTGTAGGGTTTAAAAAATCTGAAGACGCGCAAATAAAATTAAATAGATTTAAAGAGTTTCGTGGAACAAAACACATTAAAACACAATGTGTACCAAAAACAAACATTATTAAAACTTTATAGGCCTAAAGTAACTGCATTGCTTTTGATTCCAGGTCCTTGACATCAGACAATGTTTTATTAGTGTTAGCTAATTTTAGACCACATACGATTGTGCTTTGTTTAGTCTATATTTTAATAATATTTTAAAATTGTTATAAGTATTTAATTTTTGTATGATTTTTATTATTCGCTGGTTGAGTGGAAGAGATGTCCTTATAGTCTTAACTCTGTCAGCTTAAATATAGCATTATTAATTATTATTATTATTATTATATTAATCGGCCGCGGTGGACTAGTAGTTATGCTCCTTGCCTCTGGCCCAGAGCGTCGCGGGTTCAAACCCAGCCTGGGTCGACGGATTTTTTTAGGGTGGAAAAGTCCTCCAGGTGAGACTTTAAACCGTGTGTCCCGAGTCTGAAGATTTTTAAGCCCGTTAAAGATCCTTAAGCCTGAATTAAAAGGCCTCTAAGCAAAATTTACTGACATTATCATCCCAATAATACCTTGGTTACCTGCTAGATGTCTCATTGCATCGGTATATTGACAGCTTACCATTCATGGCATCTATGGGCAAATAAGAGTAACTAAATTAACTTCGTCTAGTATCTTATAACAAAGGAGAAACTTAGGCTCAACATTGAGCTACGACATTTTAGATATAGATTGTTATTATTATTTTGATTGCGGATGAGCCCATGTAGGATTACGCAAAGTACTTAGAGGCGTTTCCTTTGAGCCCAAATTTCTTTCATTCTTTTGCTATGAGCTTGTTATCTATCATCTGTTCAAGTTGTTCCAGTTTTTTTTTTTTCGGTTTGTCCTCTTGGTCAAGTTGCCACTTATTCACCTTAATTCTAAATATATCTCTGTTTGGGATATCTTCTTTAGTAATTCCTGCCAATTTTAAGTCCTTTTTGACTTCATCAATCCACTTCATAGTATCCACTGGAGCTTTACTTCTGTTTTCGTAGAATTCCATTATCTTATTATTAATTCCATTATTATTATTATTGTCCACCGCTGTGGTCTCGAGGTAGCGTGCTGCCTTGTCACGCAGCGGGCCCGGATTCGATCCCCGGTCGGGGCAGTTTTTCTGGGTGAGGTTTTTATCGGGGTTTTTCCTCACCTGTAAGACAAATGTCAGGAAAACGTATGGCCCAAACGGTCCCCGAAATCATATGACCATCATCATCATGCTTATCATTATCATCATCATCCTTCACCAATGTGGAAAGCAACGGGAAGCTACCACACCTACAATTCCCTCGTAAAGCTGCAAGCATAACATGAAAATGCTATGATTGCAGTTAAGGACCTGCCTTCGGGCAGAATTACTATGGATGGATCATTATTATTAATTATTATTATTATTATTATTATTATTGTTATCATTATTGTTATTATTATTGTTATTATTATTGCTGTTATTATTATTATTGTTATTGTTATTATTGTTATTATTATTATTATCATCATCATCATTATCACCAATCCATTAATTTTTAATCAAGAAACAACAAACGAGTCATTTGTAAATAATATAATTACAACCACCTTAATTAAATTATATACTCATCCTACAAATACCGTTACCTTAATACAACCATCTTAATTATTAAGATATCCAAATACTTAAAAACGTTGAACATTAATGTAGCGTTTAAAACTAATAAAACTTTGCAAAATATAATAAAAACAATAAAACCAAAGTAAAAAAGGAACAATATCAGGTTATATAAATTGAAGTGTAGCACATGCGACAATATTTTTTCTCATATAATGGAACATACGCAAGCAAATGACAGAATTTGGATACTTCAAAGTATGCTAACCATCTATTCCAATACGATCATTGTTTTGATTTAAATTTTAGTCTTACATGTTTGTGACAAAGGGGAAAAATATATATTTTAGAAATAGTAGAGATAAATAAATTGAAGAATAGCTACAGGCTGTTAAATCCCCAACTAGATTTAAATGAATCACCTCTTTTAAATTTATAATAGAGACTGTTTATTTAAAAAAAAATGTTTGTTCACATTCAGTTGCATAGTTACAGTTTTTATGTACTGGAGTTTATATACTGTATAATAACGAAATGCATTCATTTGTAATCATGTCTGAAAAAGTACGAAGTACCGAAACAGCTGTTACGAATTTATATTGCAATAAATATGAAAATCATAAAAAAAATTCATGTTTCATTTTTATTTAATTGAATTGATTTTTAATCTTCATTTCAGCAGTAAAAACTAGCATTTTTAAAGGACCATTACGTCAAATACCTTATTTTTTTTTTACGAATTAAGCACTCCAATTTAAAATTATAAATAATGTCCTTAATAACCTACCCATTCCTTCAAGTATTAAACGATGATGAACATTTGAGTCTCTTTTAGAACTAGGTTAAGAAGTCCAACTTATTACAGGAATCCATTTAGCAGTACACTACGCCCTATTATTATTATTATTATTATTATTATTATTATTATTATTATTATTATTATTATTATTATTATTATTATTATCATTATCATTATCATTATCATTATTATTATTATTATTATTATTATTATTATTATTATTATATTATTATTATATTATTATTATTATTATTATTATTATTATTATTATTATTATTATTATTATTATTATTATTATTATTATTATTATTATTATTATTAATGATATACATCTAATATTTTTTCTGAAAACTGTAGTGTGTAGTCATACGTTCCAGCAAATAACATTTCCCCAGTCATACATTAAAATTAGGTACTTTTAGGGTCTATGTTGTGAAGAGCATTTTAATGTAAACGATATAAAAAAGAGATAAGTTTTTTTTTGTAAATTCCACAGGTTGTCTTTCGACATTCCCGGTGTTCTCTCCTGGCATGGCGTACTTGTAACCAACTTCTGAGGTTGGGGCGCCTGGAAGGTAGGGTTACGTTGCCCCGATGATATGATGGTTGATGATGATGATGATAATGGTGCGCCAGGTGAGTCCCTAATCCTATGCTTAATCTAAGACGAATATGAATGATGATTGCGATGGCCATATGATTTCGGGGACCGTTTGGACCTTAAAGTTTTGCTGACATTTGTCTTACAGGTGAGGAAAAACTCCGATAAAAACCTCACCCAGAAAAACTGTCGCGACTAGGGCTCGAACCCGGACCCGTTCCGTGACAGGGCAACACGCTACCTCGAGACCACAGCGGTGGACATAAAAGAAATATGTTTAAATCTTCAATTGGCAACGTATTCTATAAGATATACTGTACAGGTTCATTTTATATGGGTTGATATTTTCATTAAAACAACAGAATAACTATCGAGGAAGAATTACATAAATTTGTGTCGAATTACACAATATATAGCAATAACTTTACAATAGGCCTACCGGTTTTTTGTTACTTTGTTTTCATGCAGTCCGACACATTTAAATAACTGGCACTAGAAATTAGTGTTTCGCCAATATAATAATTAAACGTTAAATTATTCTGGTAGTTGTTACGTAGTGTCTGTTCACATTAGATCACCATCCTCGCACATAATGTGCTTAGAGATCCGTGAATAACACTCGAATATCTGTTCAAAGTTCTCTTGCCTACATATTGCCAATTTTAAATTTGTCCTGGAATTCTGGTTTAAGCCATTCTGTTTATTTACAATTTTACCGGTAATTTTGTAGGCAAACTATAGACCTAATTGATTCAATCAACAAACATTTCAAATTTTCTTACTTATTTGGTCAGTTCTGTTTCATTTCAAGTTGCCCGTAGGGCTATAAGAGGCAGCCCTGGCGAACTCATGCTCTCCAAAGGTTCTGAGGTTAGTAATATCATTCCCAATCAGAGACGATAGATTTTTATGTGTACAATCTTGTTACAGCTAATGAAACAATCTCAAGCCTGAATTAAGCATTTCAGTAATTTTTTTGGCCCTTTTACGCACCAGAGTAACGACCTGAGTTTATTTCATCATTAGACACACACGCTTTAACATATAGAGGAACTTCGGGTAATTAGACCCCTATTTTAAATTAGTTGTTTTTTTCTTTAAGGGATTTGAATTTTGTTTAATTACAGCGATTATCATTAGTGTTATGACTATGAAATACCATTGTTATTTTATTCAAATATGGAAATATCTCCATAATATATAAACTTTTTTACATTACAGGGAAGGTCCAGTTTAACCTCCATATTCGGGTAAAGTGGACCCCAGAGTCCATCCTAGCCTTTGGACTAATTTAAGTTTATTTACTCTATTAATTTATACAGACAGGCACAAATTAATTTGAAAGTATTTATGACTGAACGTAATTAAAATGCGTTGATATGTATTAATGTTTTGAAAAATGATCGTTGATTAAAATATCCACACGCCATTCATCTGCAGACGGCGACGGTCTTTGGGCTTAGGTAAAATTACAAGGATATTAAATAAAATTAATTAAGTGTATGGCTTTTACATATAGCATCCTTGTTGATAAAATTACGTATACGTGTTAAGTGGAGCCAAGTCCACTTTAACCGCCTTGTGGAGGATCTACATTAACCGAATTCCTTTGTTATATTTTATACAGCAGCCATGTCACATAGTATCAAACCAAACCAGTCAGTATATTAAAACAGCATCTTTCACAATTTGTAACATTCAATAGCAGAAATTAAGAATTAATTGTTAGCTTGAATAACTTTTAAATTGTCGTTTTCATAAATATCACAAATAAACCCTTCTTCGCACAAATACTAAAATAAACTGGCCTAGAACACGTAAAAGTTGGTGAGGGGAAGAATCAGAATATTATCTGTTCAAAGGCAGCCCCAATTAAAAAAAATATTAATAGGGTCCACTCAAACCGAAGGGTCCACATTACCGGAAGTTCCTCTAAACTTGACATCTGAAGCCACATCGCGTCTATTTACTTATTTTAATGGTATTAAAAAATGATGAATTGTGACCTGGATTATTAAATAGAATATTAATAAGAGCTGTTTAACGAAAACATCTTAAGATATCCATTAGCCTATGTAAGGGCTAACCATTCAAAATTATCTATACATTTATTTCACTGGGAGATTATGGGTATTTGTCAATAAAGTGCTTGGGGATACTGAATTGATTTGGTGTTTCCTTGATGAAAATTCATGATATATTTAATAAATAAAACTATTAAAGTTTTATATTATTTTCATAAATATTTTATTTAACATTCGTAATAGCTGTATCTTCATCAGACGAATGTCGTAAATACAATTTTTTTTCTGTTTTTGAGAAAATCGACTATGTAAACAAATGTAACGAGGTAATACAACTTAAACAAAAGGAAAACAAATTATAGGCCTATAGCAATATACAATTTATATTATATGTATATATACATTGCAGATTTTCGCGGATATAAGTATGACTATAAAAGTTTTCTTGGGATAGGTGTACGCCTTCGGAAACGGACAACACTGAAAACTGAAGGTATTTAACAACATAAGAACTAAACCATGGATGGGTGTACGTCTTCGGAAACGGACCACAGCGAAAACTCTATGTATTTTATTATATAAAACCTAAACCTGTGACTCGAACTTATCATTCTTTGACTATTTAACTCATGCCCCAAATGGGAGTCAATGACCAATCACGTTTCAATGATTTCTGTATTACAACCAATCAGAGACGTGTTTCACGAAATAATTATCAACGTTAGGATTATCATATATTAAGCAAAGCTCCTCCTTTTTAATATTCTGAACAGGTCTGACCGTTATTTTGCAGTGACTGAGCCTATAACAAATACGGCTACCAGATTGTATATAATAGTGCTTACATGTCAACATTTGTAGCAATTGATTATACCACCAAAAAAAGAAACCACTGTTTGCACTTTCTTAAATGTATACGACATCAAAAATGAATTAATATACAGATTGATGTGTTTCATTTTTTCTCCACTAGAGAGCATTCTTACAATATTGCGTTCCTTTGGCAATAAATAGTATGATCTGGTTGCAGTGATAAACAAAAGAAGCAGTAGAAGCGTAGGCTACCTATCGTTTCTCATTAGTTTTCAAACATCACCGTTTACTTTAAATATAAAAATATTTTAAATAACTGTAGTTAAATAATGATTTGTGAGTAAACAGCTTTATTTTATTCGTTAAATAGTCCTAACAAATGCCACTCTTGATTTCCAAATTCTCTAGATAAATTCACTCCTCACTTCGTGAGTCGTGAATTTATCGATAATTTGGAAATCACTCGTGGCATTACTTATGATAATGGCATGTGGGATCATGCCGAAACGTCGGAATCAGTGGTCAGAGGCCGAACTTGAATCCAAAACGCGGAAAACCCAAGAAAACTTTAATATATATATATATATATATATACTAAATTTAAAATATGCGAATCATTTTGCTTAGACCAAATACAAACGAACAGATAGGCCAATACCGTTTAACAATGAGCTACATTATATTTATAGGAAACCAGATATACAAAAGAACAGTTGCATCTAGCAGAAAGTAGGCCAAAAAATGAAGTGGGAAAATAACATTAACCGTGACTTGATACTGCGAACAATTGAAAAATATTACATAAGCATAGGAATGTAGGCCTTCAGAGAGCTTATATCCGCGCGATAGTCACAGTTACGGTGGCATGTCTTGATACAGTATTTACTCTTAATTAATTAACTTAACATGATTATGAGTGTACATGTGTGTCATAAAATCGCTATGATTATGAATGTTATACAGGAGTGCGTCTATTTTTAAGTTAATGACGTTCTAATATTTGCGGCTCGCCATCTGTTGCCGGCTTGTGGTTGGCCACGACTGGGCACAGTGGTTGGTCTCACAGTGGTAACGTCACCATGATCACTTCATGACGCTCTCTGCTTTTATACATTAAACCAAGAAGTAACCAGCTCCTTTTAGCTTCCAAGTTGGTATATCATATTTAGATTTCAATTTTATACAAGTTGAATGAATTGATTTTGAGAAAATTACTCTCAATTCAACATCAAATGGACATCCTTATATTATAAAGCAAACTCGTTTGTGTACTCTAACTCTAAAATTCGCAATTTACGTATCTTCGAGATGAATTCTTTTAGATAGACCACTTCTATTGCCGAACGATACTGATCGCGTTGTTTATTGTTTTTCCTGGTTGAGTAGTGATTTTCTAAAGCTGCCGTTATAACTAACTCACTGGGACTATCAGAGCCATAGGTTCATGGCCGCGCGGACATAAGCTCTCCATTCATCCGTACTCTCAGCTAATGTTTTTCAATCATCTCCTGAATAATTTACCTCCTTCAAATCTCGTTAATATTATCTCCCACCTCATTCTTGCCTAACTACTAGACGTTTTCTTACATTTATATAATTTAAGTTTTGAAGAAGTAAATTGCTGTCCCACGTTGTGGTGACATTTTGAAGCAGTAATTATCTTCATGCCCGATGTTATAGTAACATTTTGAAGAAGGATTAGTGTCCAAAAATGAATTACTGGTTCAGGTTGGGTTTTATTTTCGGTAGAGCCGGATTCTCTTCTCAGGGTTGGAAGTTGGTACACTGGATAGGAAAGCACTTTAAAATCACTAAAAACTGTTTCTTGTAGAAATAATTGTAAATTTATTTGCTATTTAATTTTCCAGCAGATCAAGTAAATATAGGTGGTATTATTCTTCACCGTCAATTAAAATTAAATTATTTTCTTTTCTTGAATCAACTATTCTTCTTGTATTAAATGTCACATTTTATCAGGAGAGCTCTATTTGCTTCTATCTTTGTTGAAAATTGTATGAAGAATGAATAGTGTAATTCTTTTATAATTTTAAAGAACATTATTACATCACATGATGGTAATTTTAAATTTTATTGGTTAATAGTTCTTTTAAATATAAAGTTTAAATTTGATTTGTTAAACATGAAAGTTAATTGTTTTAACATCCAATCAGAGTTTAGTTTACTTTCATTTAAAAATATGAAGTTAAGCAGGTGTTCTTATTACAGTTATAACAGAAAGCTTTATAATTTTGACAACACTGACTTAAAACAATTTTAAAAGCATTATTTACAAAACTGTTGTGTAGTACAATTTCTTTAATTGTTACTGAGACATTTTTTATTCAACAATGAACACCATTGAATTATTTATATGTTTTTCTTTATTTAAGTTATATTTAAATTTTAATAGAATTTTAAAATACAAAATTATTAACTTTAACTTTTATGTTTATTATGATATTAAAATCCTGCTTTAGTTTAAGGCATTAAAATACACACGTTTGCTACAAAAACATTAAATTAAGTAATAATTTGTTAAGTGAAAACAAAATACACCACACAAACATTGTCATTATATACTAAGAATTAATTTTAGTATCAGGCTTCAGAATATCTAGTGTGTTTGTGTTTTTCTTTTTTTTTTAGGAATATTTAGATGTTTCCATTCAGTAAGAATATATATAGGGTGAACATAAAGTCTCTATCCATTTTAGTGAAAACGCAAATATATCTTGATTTTCTTTAAGGTAACGAGAATCTTCACGATTGAAGAGAGGATTGCCGTGGTCCGGCCCGTCATAGAGAACTCACGTATGATGCAGTGAGAGCGGATTTCACACGACGATTTAGAGAACTTGGCCACACAAATGCGACCGTAAGTCGGCTTGTTAACAAATTTAATCGCAGGGAGAGTTCACGCAGGACATCTGTACCTGCAGACACGGTGCAACGGATTCAAGAAGCCAATGAGCGAAGCCCTCTTGCATCAACTCGGCGACTCAGCCGTGAGCTTGAGCTTCCACAATCCACTGTGTGCAAGATTTTACACTTTACGTTGCACAAATCGTGTTCAAGTTCTGCACAATCTTGAAACATTTCCAGGAAGATGGCTAGGTAGAGGATCATAAAGCATGTGGGCACCACGTTCTCCAGACTTAACCCCACTCGATTTCTTTGCGTGGGGCTACATCAAAACACTTGTGTATCGAACCAAGGTTCGAGTTCTTGCAGATTTGAAACAGCGCATTAGAGATGCGGTTGATACCATTAAACTGGCTACGTTGGTGAACGTTTTCCATCAGGCCTCACAACATCGGCAGCTCTGCTTTGAAATTGAGGGGGCCATGTTGAACTGTGATAATGTGCTGTGCAGCAGTGTATATGGGTTCATTACGCCCATAAACAAATTTGACATAATCGGTCGTTTTCACTAAAATGGATAGGGACTTTATGTTCACCCTGTATATCTGATACTGCGGGAGACGTAGAAATGACGTAATCAAACATAAATTGACCACAATTTAGCAGGTTGCACTATATATAGTACGTTATTATAGACCACATATTTGTAACAATTTTAGCTTAAAAATCCATGTGTATTTATTTAATTTTGAAGATTATAGGCTATACGAATTAGAGTCAATATCCACTTTTAAAATTCGGATCATCTACTTATTTATTTATATAATTAAAATTGGCATATACGTAGAATAATCTATTATCGCTGGCTCCAATGATATATCAGATGAAATAAAACACAGAATGCTACAAGCGATACGTAATTATTAATTCGCCCATTGATAAGTAAAAAGTAAAAATTAATTAAACCATATTAGTAATTGCAAATAAAAGTTTTTTTTTTTACATGCTCGCAGTCAATTTCCTAAAATTACTACTTTATTTTATTTTATGCTTTCAGCACTTTATATAGGGCATATACGATATTGGATAAATGCCAAATGCGAATAGTAGCCTAATAATTAAAAATGTAAATGTTTATATTTATAATTTCATCAGGTGTTTGTTGTATTTGGAGTGTGTCCGAGCATAATCTATTGCTTTTTTAGGGTATACTGGAAATGCATGTATGTATCCCTATGTGCACTTTGAGTAAATAAATGAATAAATAAAATCATAAATAATACTATTCTTCGCAAAAACTAAAGTCAATATTGCTTGTAATAATGTTTTACATTAATTAAATGAAAATAAAACTTAGTTTTATTTGATTTTCATATTTATTAAGATATAATTCAGTGACAGCTGTTTCGGAACACTGTACCTTCTTCAGACATGTTAACAAATTATGAATTGTGTTATTATAGTACATATCAACTGATCTAAGCAACAATTCAATAATTTATTTAATTTTTTTAATTTAACAAAAAGGAATTCCACTACACTTGATAGCAGTAATTAAGAAAATGTATAAGAAAACACAAATAAAAATAAATCAAAGGGAACCAATCCATATAACAGGAGGAGTTAGACAAGGTTGTCCACTATCAACCACGCTTTTTAACATTTATTTCGACTACGTGAAGCAAATGACGACTGGGGGATTTAACTTAGGAAATATAGTAATAAAAACAGTAGCCTTTGCAGATGACCAGGTTTTAATAGCAAAAACAGAAGACGAACTACAAAGAATGCTACATAAACTAAATGAAATATAAAAAAAATACAACATGGAAATATCCTCACAAAAATAAAAACAATGGCCTTCAAGGGTGCTCATCCAGTTCGGACAAAGATAATATTATAAAATAAACGAATAGATCAAGTATTGACATATTACTTCCTAGGTTGCGAAGTATCATACACAGCAGAAACAGATATATAATAACAAAATAAATAAGTTTAATTATATAACAGGAACACTAAAAAGAACTTTGAAAAATAAAGTCAGGAAAGACTCTAGAATTAAATTATACAAGACAATGGCAGTGCCTATTATTACTTATGGATCCGAAACATGGGCAGTGACAACACAACAATCTGCCAGGATACAAGCTGCTGAAATGAAATTCCTCAGACCAATAGCAGGATATCAAAGAACAGACAAAAAACATAACACAAAAATAAGACAACTAAAAATAGAGGAACTAACTCAACAATAGAGAAATACAGAACAAACTGGAAAGAACACTTGACAAGGATGACTGAGAATAGAATACCAAAATCAGCATACAACTATTTACCACGAGGAAGAAGAAGCTTGGGAAGACCAAGGAAAAGATGGAAAGAGCAGTAATTTGGAGTCGGAATAGGCTAGTAAATAAGCCTAAACCGTGAAGAAGAAGAAGGAGGAGAAGAATTTAACAAAGGCGAAATGTTTTATATATTCTGGCATATTTAAAGCCATTAGTTTTTCTCTTCCACTTAACCAGCACAAATATACAAACTACAAATTACAATGATGCATACAGTTATATATATATATATATATAATTCTGTCCGCGGGCAGGTCTTTCACTGCAATCATAGCATTTTCATGATATGCTTTGCCGCTTTACTAGGAAATTATAGGTGTGGTAGGTACGCGTTGCTTACCACACCGGTGAAGGATGATGATGATGATGATGATAATGATAAGGATGATGATGATGATGATGATGATGATGATGATGGCCGGATGATTTTCGGGGACCGTTAGGTCCTAAGCTTCCTGACATTTGTCTAACAGGTGAGGAAAAACCCCGAAAAAAAAATCACCCAGGAGCCTGTCCCGACCGGGGATCGAACCCGGGTCCGCTGCGTGACAAGCTAGCACGCTACCTCGAGACCATAGCGGTGGACATATATGAAGTTTTACTAAGATACAGAACATGAAAAATTAGTGCTCTTTAGCCCTACTTAATTCACAGTAATGAAAAATGGACTTTGCCGAACGTCAATATGACCCTTTTATATATCCCTGGCTTGGACAGCCTTCTGGCCCCTTCAATTTATACTCCCTGACAAGACGCTTAACAAAAATCTTAAATTTGAAACACTTGAAACCTGTGTCTAAGCAATACTCACTTTATGATTAGCAACAACCGAACAGTATTCTGTAACTAAACTTAATGAATTGATCGCTGAGATCGCCTGCAGTAATTTATTAATATTCAAAACTAACTAACTGACTATCGAAACCGTGTGTTCATGGCCGCGCGTACGCAAGATCTCCATACATCCCTATCCTGAGCTGATGTTTTCAATTATCCCCTGTATAATCTATTTTCCTCAAATCATGGATAATGTTATTCTCCCACCTCATTCATGGGCTACCAACTGGGAGTGATCTCTCTGGTTTTCCTACAAGAACCTTCCGTGTACTTCTTTCATTCCCCATTCGTGCACATGCCCTGCCTCTCGCATCTACGAGATATAACTGTTCTCATTATATTTGGTAGCTCACTGTTATGTAGTTTTCTCCTTAGCCTACCTCTGTTCATCTCTCTTTGGTCCGACAATTTTCCTAAGAACTTTATTCTCAAATGCTAGTAATCTTCTTTCCTCACTTAAAGTAAGGATCCATGTTTTGCATCCATATAATATAACTGATAGAATAACAGTTTTATACATTTTTAGTTTAACGTTTTTTGAAAGGAGTTGGGACGACTAGATTACCTGTAATGAATAATAGCATGCATTTCCAGAAGTGAATATATGTTTAATTTTATTATACATCTCATTCCTATTTGTAATTATTACTGCTCAAAATTACGTGACTGAAATTCATTTTTAAATTAAACAAATTGAGACATTTAGCAGGATTCTGCTGTTCTTCATATTTAAGTTTTCATTAGGGTGTTGTGTGCACAATTTGCAAATGAATGTGAGTGATAAGACAATTGCTAGGCTGGCAAGTGACGTTTTGTTTGCTGCACGTCTCACAAGTGGGCTTGCAGTCCACTCTCCCATCCCTGATCCGATCCAATCCCGTACACCGCGGGAAGTCGCATTGCCAGGGGTATGGGAGGGACAGGGATGAATAGCGCTGTTGTCATATCGCTCTTCCTGCCACGAGGGCGGGAGATCCTACCAACCCTTATTATGACAACCTATGTGTACACTCACCTCAGCTAATGTAACATAATCGACTTCACTAACTTAAGCTCCTTGCACACGGTCAAAATTTCATTAAATTTAATATTATCAATTGTTATCAAATGTCCACCGCTGTAGTATCGATATAGCGTGCTACCTTGTCATGAAGCGGGCCCTATTTTAAGTCTTGGATGGGATAAGTATCCTGGATGAGGTTTTTTCGGGTTTTTTCCTTACTTGCAACATAAATGTCAGGACACTGTAAGGTCCAAACGGTCCCCGAACACCAAACTTCTCAAGATGATGGGTGGTTACCGGTCCCATACTGACTGAAATTCATCATCATCATCATCGTCATCGTCATCAACAACAACAAGGATTAAGCCCAATGGCTTGTTCCGATCTCATTATAGGTCGAATTGGTCCTTCCATCTCTTCAATGGTCTTCCCAACAATATTATCCCTTTTGGTTTATAATTATACATTCTTCTTGGTAAGCACTGTTCATTCATTCGTAATTCGTGCTGAAACTGAAATTCCATGAGAAAATTTCTTCCCCAGTGCAGACTCGAACCAGCAAAAGTCCCATAGCTATGCTCCAAGGTATCTTACCTTAATCACTCGGATACGGCGTGGGACTTGTTGATATGTAATTTCATATTTAATTGTTTGTTTTTATACTGGCGATATTTGTATTGTTATAGTTATCTTAAATATTATTATATGGTCTTATATAATAACCTTAGCAAAATATTAATAAGAATTAATTAATATACGAAGATTTGTGAAATTAAAAATCCAAAGATTTTTCTGTAATCTATTTCACAAATAACCTTCAGTTCCAATGTAGACATGGAAATTTTACGAGAATAATTACAACTTTATAAAATATTAAAGAGACTTGACAACTCAATGGTCAATCGACAGTGAGCGGTCGATACAGTTCTTACTTTCCAATAGGGTAACGGTTATATTTCAGCAGGAGAAAGAGATTTTAAATCTCAAACTAGTTCTGGTTGTGTCCCTTGTCTTGTGTCGTCTTCGGAGGTAGCCTTAGCATACTGCTACCACAGATTCATTACGTCTACAATTTGTGAATCTCTCTCGTATGTATTTTAATATTCCTCTTCCCTACTTACGTATGATGTATTCTTGTATTGTGTGCAGGGAAGAGTATAGATTGAGTGATTTTGTGCTTGTATAGTGTGGAGTGTATTGTGTGAGGGATGGTGATGAAGAAAATGGAAGTGAAAGCCGGTGCCGTCATGTAGCCTACTCCTGTCGAAAAGCACCTAGGGGCCGAGCATAACGTCGCCATCCGACGCAACGCACAAATTGCAATAAACAGTACCACGTGGCTTCTTAACATATGTCCTGCGGAGGGATTTGTAAATTAATGCAGAAATCAGATCTCAATCTAGGGATAAAAAATTGTACACACCACCCTCCTTGCCTATAGAATGTTCAAGTATTAAAATTATATATGCAAATAGAGATATGCGTAAAGCATGATAAAGAATAAAGTTAAATCTTCACTCATTTCACAAAATAAATTAAAGTGTTTTTTTGCGCGATAGTGTGTTTTGTCGTACTTACAGCAATGGCCACCGTGATTGAAAGTTCAACTTTCTAGATTTCGGGGTCGCGAACATAAATAACTATACTGTGATATTACGTATTACAAACCACGTGCGGAGTTATACCACCGCCCTTTATGTATACTATGTACAATGTATAATATATACAAAAAATATCCAAAAGGTAGAGTTAATATACGTCATACGAAAAATATCACTGCATTTTAAATTAACTGAACTTTATTTGAAACAATATAAAACAATAAATAGTACTTGCCGCCATTTAATATTTATTGGTGTCACGGCCTGCTGTAGTCTCAACTAATAAACATTGCCCACACTGTTAACGTTAGTTTGTTGTTTATAATGAACGCAAATATTTCCAAAAAATATATAATTTTACTAACATTTATTATTTTGAAAACACCATCGGGCAAAACATAATATACAACGCACATTTGTGAAGTGTTTTACAGAATCTCGGAAATTAAAAACCTCGCTATCGCTCGGTTTTAAACATTTCCTCATTTCTGTAAAAACCAATTCCCAAATATCGCGTCTTAATATACTATTATTGGTTTCTTATTCTTTTAGGTATTTTTACATGTCTCATGCCACCCGGGTCCTAGAGTGACATGACCTGAGAACGAGAATATGTTTAAACATTGGATTACATACATAATTTTTTAGAATCAGGGATTAGCTCCGTGCAAAGCCACCTCAGAGAGAGGATGCGCATTTAATATAAGACACGTCATTCACTCACACATACACAGTAAATAGGGTTTATATGATTGTTATGATGGTAAAATTAACTATTTTGGCCTTAAAGTTTCCCAGTAATTGTGCTACAGGTGAGGAAAAATTCCGAAAATCCTCCAGGAAACTTGTCCCGAACGTGGAGTCAACCCGTGATCACTGCGTACTATGAATGACGTTATTCCGAAACGAGAGTTTTAAACAAATAATATTGATAATATTGATAATAATGATAATAATAATAATAATGATAATAATAATAATAATAATAATAATAATAATAGTAATAATAATGATAATGATAATGATAATAATAATAATGATAGTAATAATAATGATAGTAATAATAATGATAGTAATAATAATGATAGTAATAATAATGATAGTAATAATAATGATAGTAATAATAATGATAATAATAATGATGATAATAATAATGATGATAATAATAATAATAATAATAATAATAATAATAATAATAATAATAATAATAATAATAATAATAATAAATAATGGATTTGTCAAAAGCATAAACTCACTGACAAAGATAAAATAAATAATAATTGTATATAATCTCAGATAAACAATAAATGCAAATTACTTTTAAGAGTTAATGGTTATTTGTAAAATTCTTGAGGTAGCTGGTGGTTCTGAAATTTAGCAAAAAATAACATTAGTTTATATGTTAAAATTGAAGATATTAATGACAAAAGAAATAAATTTAATCTAATGTGTGGCACTATTAAAAGAACCCTTAAAAATACAAGAAAAGAAACAAAAATTAAATTTTATAAAGTAATGGCTCTTCCTGTATTGATGTATGGATCAGAATGTTTGACGATCACTAAAAGACAAGAACAACGATTGGAAGCAGCTGAGATGCGATTTTTAAGAAATATAGCAGGATATACTCGTACTCTGCTGGATAAGAAAAGAAATGAAGATATAAGAAATGAACTAAATATTTTCAAACTTACAGACCGAATAATTAAATATAGGATCGACTGGAAAGAACATATTGATAGAATGCTAGAAGCAAGGTTTCCAAAATTATTGCTAAATTATAAACCGCACGGAAGGAGAAATGTTGGACGCCCACACGGAAGATGGTCTGAACAATTTTAACAATTCTAGCTTTCATGAAACCGGAACGAGCCAACAGGCTTAATCCCTGGATGATGATGATGATGATGAATATTAGTTGATATCATCATAGTGATATTTTTGGTTTTTGTTTATTATTAACTATTTTGGCAGGAAAGCGCATTAGATTCAGAATCTGATGTGTAGTAATAGTTTTGCAGGTAGTACTGGGATTATTTATAATATTTGTTGATAATTTGATCTTGAATTTGATTCATACTGTACATAATCCTCAAAATGAAAGAAATGTAAGAAATGTCCGCCTTCTAGATGTAGATAATAGTGCAGCCAACGTCGTAAGCAAGAAACTCTTACTGAAAAGATGAAAAGTAGGCCTAGTAAATAGAGCCTATATTAGAAAATCAGGTATGAAAAAAATACATTCTCCTATAAAGAATAAACCACAGTCCTGCTCCTTTGTAGGCGTATTACCCCTGAAAATTATAATCTCTTTTTTTTTTTTTTTTTTTTTTTTTAATTTTTGACCCATCAACAAGTTTTTATATAATTTTCCATTAAACTTTTTTTTTTCGTCTAATGCCACCAGATTGTCTTTTATGACATTTTTGATTTTCTCCCCTGGCATTGGCGTAATTGTAACTCATTTCTGAAGTTGGGGTGCTTATAAGGCGGAGCTACGTTACCCCGACGATATGATGGGTGATAAATGATAATGAAGCGCCAGGAGAGTTCTTAACCTAAAGTTAACCTAAATTCCAGACCATGGGCAACCACAGGAATAATTCCCTTTAAGGAAAAATTCCTGTGGTTTGACCGGGAATCGAACCCGGTAGTCAGAAACGCTGATCACTAGGCCATGAGGCTGGTAATTTTCCATTAAACTGAATCAGAAGATTTTTGTGCCTCACTCAACGAAACTTTACTGTATGGTGGTAGGTCTGTAGTGAGAGGATTTTTAATCCTGGATCTCACACATTTTTTTATGACAAGAAGAAAACAGGGGGCCTCCCACGATGACTGGATGGAGTTCTATATGATATTATATAGGGTTTCCAGTATAAAACCGGACACTCTGCGGCTGGAGAGTGAAATGCGGACGAGGTGAGAGCGCAGCCTGACGGGTGAAACCCCGTGAGGCGTGTCCGGTTTTATATTGGAAGTCCTGTACATGAGAAATGAGATAAAATTAATGCTATTAAAATATGTTTTAAGTTCATGGGCCTACTACACCGCTCATCTGCAGTACTTTCGTGAAATACTAAGTTGTACATATAATCTACTGTAAGTTTCTTTTCTAAAATTATTTATTTCTCATACCAGATATGAGCCTATCTAAGCAATTATGGCTAACAAAAGAAGATCATTTTTTAAGGAAATTGAACTGTCAATCAAAGGTGTTCATATTATTAGCTCAAGTTGTGTGCCAGTGACTTCTTCACCCATTATATCCAACATATGAGAAATTCACTTCAAATGTTTTTACGTACATTGTCATTATTAACATGAAAACATCATCTCTCCTTTATCTCCTATTAGGAGCATAGGGTATCCGCAAGTCATCGCCAACGGATCCTATTCTGAGCCAACTTATTCACTTCTTTCCAGGTTTTCCCCTCCTTTGCAATTTCTTCAAGGATGGTTCTCTTCCATGTCTGTTTCGGTCTGCATCTTCCTCTGTGTCCTTAATGGTTTCAATCCAATGCAATTATTTCAATCGAATCATGGTATTTTCTTAATGTGTGCCCTACCCAGTTCCATTTTCCCTTTTTTATTTATATTTTAATTTCTTTCTGTCCGGGTTTCGTATTTGCACTTGAGACTTCTGAGTGATAGTTTTTTTTTTTTACTTGGGTGGGTTACCAACCTGGAGGACCAGAGTTTAATTTCGGAGTTATCTTTCTCCTAGACAGACTGCCTTACAAGGCTGCAGAGCTCTGTCTGCCCCGAGCATCATAGAACAGATAGCACACTTTAACTATCTTGGTTCAGATATACAGCTACGATTGGGATAAACACAATAAATTAAACCGATATCAAATGATGTGTGGCACCATAAGAAGAACCCTCCGAGAGACTCGAATAGAAACTCAGCTCAGGTTTTATAAAATTATGGCTGTTCCTGTTCTTTTATATGTATCTCAATCTTGGGTACTTACAAAAAAAGATATCTCACACATTCAAGCCACTGAAATGAAATTTTTAAGATCCGTAAAAGGATGTACACGCATGGATAGATTACACAATGAATCGATAAGAAACGAACTGAAGATATTTTCAACACTCGATAAACTAGACGAACACAAATACCAATGGAAAGAACATTTAGACAGAATGGACAATACAAAATTACCCAAAAAGATCAACGCCAACAAACCACATGAAAAAGATCTTTGGGACGGCCAAGGAAACGGTAGACTTGAGACTGGAACAGGTCGCATTGACCTAATCCTGGAAAGGAAGAAGAAGAAGGTTTTCCCCTCCTTTTCAATTTCTTCAAGGATGATTCTCTTCCATGCGTCTTCCTCTGTGTCGTTGATGGTTTCAATCCAATGCAATTATTTCAATCGAATCATGGACTTTTCTTAATGTATGTCCTACCCAGTCCCATTTTCCCTTTTTTTATTTCTATTTTAATTTCTTTCTGGTCAGTTTTTTCATAATTCTTTATTAGATATTGTTTCTGTCCATTTTATTCTTATAATTTCTTAGGCATCTGTTTATAAATATTTGCAATTATTTTCTATTATTTTACTTGTTTTCCAGGTTTCACAAGTATGTAATAGCACGGATTTTACGACATTAAAAACACATTTGATGTTTTTTATTTAAAGTAACCTAGATATCAATTCTTACAAATTTCGAATAAGAATCATCTTACGGTTGTTAGAATTTGTATGAAAAAATTTCGGGAGTTTGCTTTTTACAACGGATAAATAATGATGAATATCCATCCATCCATGGTAATTCTGCCCGAAGGCAGGTCCAAGCATTTTCATGCTATGCTTGCAGCTTTACTAGGGAATTGCAGGTGTGGTAGCTTCCCGTTGCTTTCCACACCGGTGAAAGGTGATGATGATGATGATGATGATGATGATAATATGATAAGGATGATGATGATGATGATGATGATGATGATCGCCATATGATTTCGGGGACTGTTTGGGCCTTAAAGTTTTCCTAATATTTGTCTTACAGGTGAGGAAAAACCCCGATAAAAACCTCACCCAGAAAAACTGCTCCGACTGGGGATCGAACCCGGGCCCGCTGCGTGACAAGGCAGCACGCTACCAAGAGACCACAGCGGTGGACAAGATGAATGTACCCTATTACAATTTTACATTAAGCTAGTGCCAAACACCGGTATGGCACTTAAGTGGTTCATGCTTTACGCAGGGACCAAGTCTTGCCGTTACAGTTATCTATGTAGCTAGCTAGTTAACTAATAAACCAACTATATGGCTTATGGGATCCGCAGGTTTAATGCCGTATGTCTACTATGAACCTCCTGGGTCCCTGTTACCTGTTAAAAGTACAAAATTAATTGGAGTTTATTTGGGGATTACATGTTAAATCAACGCTAAGACCTTTTATTGATCATCAGTGGACTCTGGCTTGATGCTTAAAAAACGATTACCTGAGAACTACAATAACCAGCCAACTCGTTGGCACTAACGAAACCGAAGGTTCAGGGCCACGCGGACATGTATGTTCTCCATACATCTCTATCCTAAACTAATGTTTTCCAATCATTCTTTGTATAAACACAATTTAAAAACTAATGTACTCAGGCAAGCTTTTGGTATGTAGGCTAATAGTTAAATCAAATAAAGATACTAATTTCTGCCTGATCCGGAATATGAACCAATTACCTCCAGTTTTACGCGCTGGCGCACGAACCAATTGTACTGATCAGGCAATATAGAAGCAGGTACCAATCCCTCTCTACTTGAAATCACCGTAACTTCTGACAGAGAACTTCTATTCACATTATAAATGTTACTTCCACCAAGAAAATATTATGATGTCATTTATTCTTCCCATATCAGCTAATTACTAACACAATATAGACATTGTAGATAATATAGAGTCATGCAAGCTTTTCGCATGCAATAGTCATTACAATTAAAGAGAAAAATTGTAATGTGAATAACATTTCACTATCAGGGGCACGGGGATTTCAATTGGAGAGAAATTTGTGCCTGGTTCTGGATTACCTAATTAGCTCAATTGATTAATGCGCCAGCGCGTAAAGGTGGAGATCTTAGGTTCAAATCTCGGATCAATCAGGTTTTTTTTTCTTTAATTGAATAAAGTATTGCATGCGATAAGCTTGCCTTGCCAGAGTTATCAAATTTATTATCGTGTTCGCAGTTATCTGATAAGGTACGCAATAGACCCCATCATAATATTTTCTTAATTGAAATAATCCTTTGTAATGTGAATATAAGTTCACTATTAGGGGTCACGGGGATTTCAAATAAAGAGGCATTTTGGTCTGCTTCTGGATTGCCTGATTAGCAGAATTGGTTATTGCGCCAGTAGATAAAACTGCAGATCTTGTGATAAAATCCCGGATCTGTCAAGAAATTTTATCTTTAGTTTTATTCTCAGTAAAATTACCTCCCTTATATCACTGTTAATGTTTACACAAAAACAATAAAACCCAAATGACCAATTTAAAAAATGTACACATTCCATGCGGTGACTCTTTTAACTTTAAATTGGTGATTTTGGTTTTTATTGACTTTGTGTAATATAATTTTATCACCAAGAAGATCCTATTTATTACATATATTGTTAATGTTACTCTTCCAACTTATTTTTGCCTACCTACTGGATTCTTTCACCCTGGTTTTCCTCCGTGAAGTTTCCATACCTCTCTTTCATACCCAATTCGTTCCAAATGACTTGCACATTGAAATCTGCGAAATTTAATTGTTATTATTACATCTTGTTCTCCTTCAAAATAATGTTGTGTAGTTTTCCCATTCACCTGCTACTCATCTGTTTGGTCCAAAAACTTTCCTAATCATTTAGTTATCAAATACTCGCAATATTTCTTTCTCTACTAAAATAGGTAAAATTAAAGTATAAAGTTATGGAATATTTACCTAAAAGGTCCGTCTCCTCAACTTTATTAGTTCTTTATCTGTAGCTCTTTCGGAACTAGTCCCATCATCAGCAGGACTTTAATTTTGAATAATAGCTCAACTGAACATATTATGAATCTTATAAAAGTTAAAATAGGTAAGAGAGCATATTTTGTGTCTATATAATATACCGGTAACTAGAAGAATAACCGTTTTATGTGTTTAGTGCAACATATTTTGAGAGAAGTTACGAAGATAAAAATAGCTTTAATTTATAATAACATGAGTTTCCACAGTTGAACCTATGTTTAACTTTTTTCTCCACCTAATTCCTGTTTGTAACTATTGTTCCTAAGCATTTGAATTCAGGCATTTCTTCTAAATGTTCGTCATTTGTCATTAACATTTCATTATATAGGAATTTCTATGTGTGGCCATAGTTTTATTGATTTTTATTTTTAGCCCCAATTTGTTAATGTTATTCAATAGAATGTATATGTTGGATCTTAGTATTTCCTCGCTATCGCCTAATAATACTACATTATCAACATGTACCACCAGCTTATTAACATCGTTTATTTGAAAATCTTTTTTATCCTCTAAAGATTTGTTGGGATGGTATAAACTTGAATAAAAGAGGAGATATTGCAACCTCTTTGCTTTAACCCATTGTGAATCTCTAAAGTATCTAAAGTCCGTTTACCTAATCGCACTGTACTCTTTGTGTCATTTAAATACATTATAATAAGTCTAACTTTCTGAAATTACAGCTGAATATTATAATTTATCTCTATCTTAATTTAATCACGTGTCTTTTTGATGACTGCACGTACGTTTAGGTGATGTACAGTGCCATTATATTCCCATTTAATTTCTATAATATATTTTATACTATAAATTTGATTTACTGAAGACCTATTTTCTCTAAATCAACATCATTAATCACATTTTATGTTATCAAGAAAACGAAAAAAAATGGACAGAAATTACCAAAATATGTGTAAGGAATTTCTATGAAATTGAAAGTAAGAAATGTCTCTGTAGTTGTTACAATCAGTTTTATCTCCTTTTTATATATTGACAACATAATATATTATTTCCATTTGTTTGGAAGAGCCTCTATTTTCCAAATCATACTGAGCACCCCCAATGCTTCTTGTCCATACATTTCTCTCCCGCTGATTTTATGAGTTGTGCGATCTGAACCTGGTGTTTATGCAAACTTTAATTGTTCTAATGTCATTGCAATCTCTAATACCATTGGCTAGGTGATTAGTATTCCTACTGTCTGTAAATCATCATCTTCAGTATCCTGTTCTGTTTGTAGGTTATATTTAATAGCCGATTAAAGTACTTTTTATCTATAGGCCTATTATATAGTCATGAAATCTGCAATTATATCAGTTTTTCATTACTATTGCACTTATCCTAGCCAGAAACCCTTTCCTTTTTACCCTAATTTCCCTATTGCCTACAGTCCTCTCATGTTCTTATTTTTAACGTTCATTTTTAGATCATTAATCTTATCTCTATAACATCCGTAGTTTTACTCTTTAAAAATATAGTAAATTCCCGTCTGATGTTATTCAATTCTACTAAATTTGTTTCATCTAGCTCATGTAACTAATTCATTTTTCTTTTTTTCCTTTTTTTTATGTCAGCACATTCTTTGTGAAACCATATCTTGATTTCTCTTTATTTTATATCGCGTAAGCGTTCTGATGCTGGTAATTTAATAGTATACCTTATAGTCTCCTATTAAACATTTTAAATTTATCTAATTTGACATGACAATTTATTCAGTTATTACTCATTATTGTTTAATTTTCCCTCTTTATTTCCTACTTTATTTAATATTTTTTTATTGTAATTTTTATAGCTAGCCTAATGGGTTTTCCAAATTGGATGTAATTGCATTAAATTGACTATTTAACTCATGCCCCAAATGGGAGTCAATGACCAATCACATTTCAATGATTTCTATTTTACAACCAATCAGAGACGTGTTTCACCAAATATTTATCAGTGTTATAATTACCATATTAAAGAAAGCTCCTCCTTACAATATTGCTTTCCTTTGGCAATAAATAGTATGATCTGGTTGCAGTGATAAACAAAAGAAGCAGCAGAAGCGTACCTATCGTTTCTCATTTGTTTTCAAACATCGCCGTTTACATTAAATATAGGCTATAAATATTTTAAAATAACTATAGTTAAATAATGATTTGTGAGTAAACAGCTTAATTTTATTCGTTAAATAGTCCTAACATATGCCACTCTTGATTTCCAAATTCTCTAGATAAATTCACTCCTCACTTCGTGAGTCGTGAATTTATCGATAATTTGGAAATCACTCGTGGCATTACTTATGATAATACAACACGTCGGTTATTATTTTATAACTTATACATTCTTAATGATCATTAAAGAATCAGAAATTAAGAACTCATCTCATATGTTTTTTTTTCTAATGCCCCAGGTTTATCTGTCGACATTCCTGGTTTCTCTCCTGGCATGGTGTACTTGTAACCCACTTCTGAGGTTGGGGCGCCTGGAAGGCGGGGTTACATTGCCCCGATGATATGATGGGTGATGATGATAATGGTGCGCCAGGAAAGTCCCTAATCCGAAGCTTAACCTAAGATGAATATGAATGATGATGATGATTGCGATGGCCATATGATTTGATTCTTGAGAACCATGTTTCAGAAGTGTTTCCGTTCTATCTTCAGCTCACATCCGATGGTTGACGATTTTGAAGTTGCTTCCCTTCCCCTCTTTAGATTTACCGATGAACTTCCAAATCAAATCCCTTTTCAAGGTGAACCTAAAGAGGGAGGAGGAAGCGACCTACAAGATCGCCAACCACCAATTCAACAGTCGGATATGAGCTGAAGATTGAAGAGGGCCATAATGTATCATATTTATATTATTATTATTATTACTATTATTATTATTATCGTATCATTATTGTTATTACCCTATGAAATGTTGTTTGTACATGACATTTACATTGCTACATTTATTGTATCTTTAACTGTTTATAATTAGTACAGTGTATATCTATAATTGTCGAATATTTATTTGTATTTGTGCTGGTTGAGTGGAAGAGAGGGCCTTATGGCCTTAACTCTGCCAGAATAAATAAAGTATTATTATTATTATTATTATTATTATTATTATTATTATTATTATTATTATTATTATTCTGAAACATGTTCTCGAGAATCAGTAAATTATTTGGCGAAGATGTTCATTTCCGATTCTTTATTTGTTATTAAATAAAGCCTTACAGTGTTATTTCCTAAAACAATTATACTCTTGTTATTTATTCACCACACTGTTTACTTGTCTCTCATTTGTGGCTTGTTGAATTATATCTCCCTATGGCGTGTCACCAATAGGGTCGTATGCAGCCGTCCCCCTTAAATGTAGGCATTACCAGAGGAACTCTCGTTAAAACAACTTGCACGTGGACTCACCTGTAAACAAAATAAATCGGCAATTAACTTTTATAAATTTACCTTTAAGAGACAAAAAATAGTATAAGAGCCGGGAATTGATCTACAGTCCTGGTGATCTAACATTAAGTTACCTAGTCACACATCCCATACCAAGCTCTATGTTAGTACACAACGATTAAAATCTGATCTGAGATTCAAATCCCTAATTATTTAATTATTGACTGCCATTAATATTATTATTATTTATATGTCCACCGCTGTGGTCTCGAGATAGCGTGCCGCCTTGTCACGCAGCGGGCCCGGGTTCGATTCCCGGTCGAGACAGGCTCCTGGGTGAGGTTTTCTTCGGGCTTCTTCCTCACCTATAAGACAAATGTCAGAAAGCTTAGGGCCCAACGGTCCCCGAAAATCATCCGGCCATCATCATTATCATAATCATTATCATCACCATCCCTCACCAGTGTGGAAAGCAACGGGAAACTACCACCCCTATAATTCCCTAGTAAAGCTACAAAGCATAGCATGAAAATACTATGATTGCAGTGAAAGACCTGCTCTCGGGCAGAATCACTATGGATGGATTATTTATATTATTAATATTTATATTATTATTATTATTATTATTATTATTATTATTATTATTATTATTATTATTATTATTATTATTAATGGAAATGGACAGCTAATGACAAATGAGGGAAATTTTGAGGAGGTGGCTGAATTCAAATACCTAGGAACAATAATCACAAGTAGGAATGAGATGCTCAAAGAAATTAAACATAGGCTCAATTCTGGAAATGCATGCTATTGTGCATTGCAGAGACTCTTGATGTCCCAACTCCTTTCAAAAAACGTTAAACTGAAAATATATAAAACTATTATTCTACCAGTTATATTATATGGGTGCGAAACATGGACTCTTACTTTAAGAGAGGAAAGAAGATTACAAGTATTTGAGAATAAAATACTTAGGAAAATTTTTGGACCAAAGAGAGATGAACAGACAGGTGAATGGAGAAGACTACATAACAATGAACTACATGGTCTTTATAGGAAGCCAGATATAATAAGAACAGTTAAGTCTCGTAGACTGCGATGGGCAGGCCATGTTGCACGTATGGGGAATGGGAGACTTGCATGGAAGCTTCTTGTAGGAAAGCCAGAGGGAAAACGCCCAGTTGGTAGACCAAGAATGAGGTGGGAGAATAACATTAACTATGATTTGAGGGAAGTAGATTATACAGGGAATGATTGGAAAGCATTAGCTCAGGATAGGGATGTATGGAGAGCTTATGTCCGCCCGCCATGAACCTACGGGTTCGATAGTGCCAGTGAGTAAGTAAGTATTATTATTATTATTATTATTATTATTATTATTATTATTATTATTATTATTATTATTATTATTATTATTATTATTATTATTATTACATACTGTTTGTTTTGTTTGAGTTTAATTTAATAATGATGGAAAAATTTCAGTACTACGCTTTAAACATCAAAGATTTAACACAGTTTAATTTAGATGAAAATGAAGCCCAAAAGAGAGCAAAGATATTAAAATTATACTTGAGAGAAAATAAATAGGAATGTTACTTATGAATTATAGAGTTGGTGTATTGAGTGTACAGACAGCAGAAATAAGAAAAGAAGGAGATGAAGTAGCAGGCAGATGGACCAAACAGTAGGGGGCTCCTGCTCATGCTATTTATTAAGGAAGGGGAGTTCGGCTCACTACCTCCATAACTTCTCAACATGTAAAAAGTAGATACACAACTTACGTTCTAGCATCAATGAAAGAGATCGATTATACATACGCACTATTAAATATATAGCAATGATTATCATGACACACACACGCACGCACACACGCACATACACATGCTATATAAAGAAAAAACCAAATGTTTCATATTAATATAAAAACTATCGTTTCGTGGCAGTGCCTGCATTACTTTATGGGAGCGAAACTTGGATAATGATCAAAAAATTGCAAAGTAGAATACAAAGCGCAGAAATGAACTTCCTTAGAAAAACAAAAGGCTGCACAAGATTGGATCGGATAAGGAATGAAGATATAAGAACAGAGTTAAATATATATATATCCATTGGATGAGAAAATCAGAGAATATAGAGAGAAATGGTTTATACACGTGGAAAGAATGTATGTAATGAATGTATTAAGATTACCAAGAGCAGCATTCAACTGCAAGCCAAGAGGTTTCAAGGAATGTAGGAAGGCCAGTGAAACGATGGACAGAACAACTGTGAGGCGGAACAGGCAATTTGCCTAGCCCGTGAAGTGAAGAAGAAGAAGAAGAAGACGACTATCGTTTCGTTTTATGGAGTCATGTAAAATGGCAGGAAACGATATACCTTCTTTGTAGTAAAAGGATGTAGCCTACTATACTAAACCAAATTAAAAACCAATATAGTGCAAATACGTAGTATCAAATTTTGTATTAACACAATTTATGACTGGACACGGTAAATTTGGACATTATTTGGGAACGATTTAAAATACGTACAGATACCTGTATTTGCAAAAACTCCAGCCAGACTACCACACATCTGTTATTTGAGTGTCCCGCATTTGATTCCAAAAGACATGAGTTTATTAAAAAATTAGCTAATTGCCATAATAGATTTCAACTGCCTTTGTCAAATATTTTATGTAAGAAGTGTTGCTATAGAAAGCTGTGTGACTTTATCCATCATATTTTTAAGAGACTTTGAGTTAGTTTTTTCTTGAGTTTGTTAATTTATGTATTTATTTGTTCATATTACGTTATTATGTAACGCTAGATAGTAACCATACTCTAAATTATTGTCAATAATTAATTGCATTGTAACTAAAACCCTAACATACCGGATGGTGAAATAGGGTTCATATTATTGGAGATTCAATAAAAAAACGAGGCCACACAAAACGATGTATATTTTTTTAATAAAAATGAGAGGATAATTTTCCATTAAAAACATATACTGACTCAAGTTCTGATTCCAGATAATGGAAGACTATCAGGGAAATTACATAAAACATGGGCCCAGGACAGGAGACCTTTCATAATTCCCGAAGAGATCTAATCACTGTTGACAATTGTAATAAAAATAATTTTCTGTATATAAAAATCATAATGAAAGGTTATTACGAGTATTTGAGAATAAAGTTCTTAGAAAAAATTTTGGACCAAAGAGAGATGGACAGACAGGTGAATAGAGAAGACTGAATAACAGTAAATTACATGGTCTTTATAGAAAGCCAGATATAATGAGAACAGTTAAGTCTCGTAGACTGCGATGGGCAGGACATGTGGGACGAATGGGGAATGAAAGACGTGCATGGAAGCTTCTTGTAGGAAAACTAGAGGGAAAACGCCCAGATGGTAGACCAAGAATGAACTGGGAGAATAACATTAACTATGATTTGAGGGAAGTATATTATACATGGGATGATTGGAAAACATTGGCTCAGGATAGGGATGTACGGAGAGCTTATGTCCGCGCGGCCATAAACCTACGGGTTCGATAGAGGTAGTGAGGAAGTTAGTTATATAAAAGCATAATGCTCGTGTCCGAAAATTGCCTATAATTTTATTCATAGTTCTACAGGCCTCTACATTAATATGGTATGTTAGCTCAGAAGAACCAAGGTCAACTGATGTGGTTACTATCACTCAATAGCATATGACAATACAAGCAGACATATGGTGTGATAAAATATTTTAATCATAGTTTTTCTTAATCGAATTTATATTTAAACGGAATAAAAATATCTTATAATAGTAAAAAACTGTAACGTTTGTTCACAGGCACTTGATGATAGTAGGCCCATACCGTTAATTAGGCCTATAAATAATATTAACAATTACATTATTTATTTCTAAATACCAATAATGAAATTTCTTTCTTTCTAAAGATTGGAACATTTTGGTTACATCGAGTCTCGGACCAGGTTTTTTACCAGTAGGCTGTGTAAGGCCTAACTCTATTATTTCGCACATTTATTTTAATGAATTGTGAATATGACAAACGACAAAATTTGAGCCTTTATTTATTACTCAGATCTATTTTGTCATCATTCTATACGGGGTGAATCATAAATATGGCTATACGTTTGATCGCGTTGTGTGTGTAAAAATATTACCATTACAGGAAATATGAAATTACCGTTGGAAAGGCAATTATTCAAATTACAACAATGGAATAAAACACAACAGTATAGAACTTACGTCATTAGTCAAAACGGCGTTGAATATGCAACAGCAAATTACAATTGCTGCATGAGCAATAACGTATGCTAATGATAGTGAGGCCGCAAGACAGGCAAGACGTGAGTTTAACGTAGCATTGCTGTCGTCGACTGTGGGGAAGTGGAGAAGACGACTGCTGGAAACGGGAAGGATGCAGAAAATCAAACCTCTGGAAGGCCTCGCATTAGCACGGATGCAGAAACAACGAAGAGAATTGTGGAGGCGTTCGACGCTAACCCACAAAAATCAACCCGCCAAGTTCCACGTGAGCAGTGATTTGTTTTGTTTTGTTCTATTGTTGTAATTTTAAGGATTCCCTTTCCAATGACAGCATTATATTTCCTTTAATAATAATAGTTTCGTCACAAAATGCGATCAAACGTATAACCACATTTCTAAATCACTCTGTACATAACGTGAGTTAATATTTTGCAATCATTTCCTGTACGTATAATAAATTAACTAACTTTAAATAATGGTTAGTGTTATTCTTCCACTCCGTTATCCCTACCTACTGAGCGCTTTGCCTCTAGTTTCCATACAAGAAGTTCCAGGCCCCTCTTTCATTCCTCATTCCTCCTCTTTCTCTTCTCATCACAATATGATTTTCAAAACCGATCATGGAGCTTGCTTCCTCCATATATCTGTCTGTTCGTCCAAAATGTTCCCATTCACTTTATTCTGAAATACTACAATAATTTCTGTATCCGTTTATTAATAAGTTTTGCTTTTGTAACGAATGACAGTCTGTTTATAGTGCCTACTATCACAAATTGTGTTGCTGTATTTTATTTTGTTCTAATTTTTACCAAATAAACTTAAATGGATATAACTTGCTTAAAACATATCCATCGATAAAAACATATGAAGATTGTAATACTGATATATTTCATCATTATAGATGGCACTGCAGGCCATTTTGAGCCCTGGGCTGCTGACAAGATCTTCCTCAATTTATTCCTAACCAACGGCCTCCTTCTCCATCCTCCTACACCAAGCATCTGAAGACATCTGTCTAAATAACCATCTAAACTTCAGTCTGTCTATTCTTCAGGTTTTAATAATGTGAGTTTTTAAAAGGATTGTCCTCGACTCTTCTGATATATTGATATACGTGTATTAATCAGCTCTAATAAGATTAACCGATCATATAATTTGCATAATTTAAAAAAGTAGGATTAAATCTACTTTTAAAATATGGATAAAAAGAAAATCGATCTGGATAGGACACACATCAAAAAAAGGAAGAAACCAGGAGAAAAAGTTCACTAAGTAATTATTTTTATTTGCCTGTTAGGAAATGAAAGATAATTTCGCGACAATGACAAACCAATCACATTTTTAGAAGTAGAGTACTTCGAAATAGCCCAACCTTCTGGTGACACCATGCCTCGTGTGTTGTCTTAGCCTCTAACCAAAATGCGTACCAGATGTTTATTCTGCGGTTAAGGGCGGCCATCAACTAGGGCTGACATATCTTGCCGATTGTCTAGAGAGGTGGGCGCTTTACCTCCAACTATCCTTGGGTCTCCTAAGGCCTATGATAAATTTTCTAAATAGCTTGATAAACAATGTTTAAGGTAGATTTAGTTCATGATTAAATAGACATGGATTACAATGTTAATTAAACGTACGTATTATTAAATTTGATATTAATATGATATAACAAAGGTCGAGTAATACTTTAGTTTCCTACTAGATGTAGCTTTGCTGACATATATAGGGAAATAAGCGTAACTAAATTGGTCTGGTATAAAATCAGCGAAAATAATAAGAAATGGACAGAACACTTAATGAGAATGAACAACGAAAAAATACAAAAAAGAACCTTCCTGTATAATCCCAGAGGAACAAGAGATGTTGGCCGACCATGTAGAAGATGGACTCCTCTTTTAACTTCGCCGGAACAGGCTGCATAGCCTAAACCTTGTAGTAGTAGTAGTAGTAGTAGTAGAATAAGAAGAAGAAGAAGAAGAAGAAGAAATTGGTCTGGTTAAGAAACTTCCCATGTCCCACATTGGGATGAACGGGGATATATCACCATTATCATCATCATCATAGCAAAGATACTGAATTGGATGTAGCGGAAATCTCACAGAGCGCTTTCCTTTGCATGAACAATATTAGGTCTACATCAATTTACTCATTCATGTTTTCTTTTGCCAACATACAGGTTATTCACTGCAAATCAACATTTAGCGAGCCAAGTTTGCAATTTTATCAGATTTGTATAAATGCATCACCTTCTCGTTGTTTTCCGAATGTTACTTTCTGCTTCGGGGGGGGGAGAGAGAGAGAAAGAGAGAAAGAGAGAAAGAGAGAGAGAGAGAGAGAGAAAGAGAAAGAGAGAGACAGAGAGAGAGAGAGGAAGAGAGAGAGAGAGAGAGAGAGAAAGAGAAAGAGAAAGAGAAGAGAGAGAGAGAGAGAGAGAGAGAGGATTTAGCCAGATGGATTTCTCTAGATTTGAACTAAACTCGTCACAAAGTTAAGCATCAGTTCCATCCAGTTTATAACTCTCACAGATACCAATGACATGTCATTAATCCTTGCCGTCCCAATTGCAATACATTATTGAATAGGCCTATTTGTTGATTAGTTATTCAGTTGTCAAAAAACCGCTCCAATCAAAAGTGAAGGGGAAAATTATTTGTCAATAATATTTCAGTGATAAAAAACTGACACTCAACTTCCATATATGGATAACCGAACAGACGGTATGGAAACATGGAAGGATCCTCTACATGCCGTATCAGAGTTAATACTAGAACTTCTGAGAAAATCCTAAGTATCAGCTTCAAGATATTGCTTATAGGTGGATACTGGTTATTAACCAAATTGCCTATACTTCATAGCTGCAGATATTACAAACATTGCTTATTTTAAGTACCCCGGTCGGGACAAGTTTCCTGGGTGAGGATTTTATCGGGGTATTTCCTCACCTGTAAGGTAAATGTCAGGAAACTTTAAGGCTCAAACGGTCCCCGAGCATCTTCTGGTCATAATCATCACCATAAACATATTCATTAAGTTTAGGATTAAGGCATCTCCTGGCGAATCATTACCATCATCATCACCATCATATATCATCGGGGCAGTGTAACTCCGCCTTCCAGGCGCCCCAACCACAGTTACAATAACGCCATGCCAGGAGAGAATACCGGAATTTCGAAATGATCAAAGGGTTATATCTTTGCATATTTTCGGATGTAGTGCACCTATGAAGGCTGATAATGCCTAAGTACGTCTATTTTTCTGATTGTTTCGGAATTAATTTTTCAATACAGTCATAGAAAAAAGGCTAAATGTAGAGTAAAATCTATGTTATATAGCCAATATTTTCGGACTCTGTTATACACCGTGAAAATTGTGTTGGGAAATTTTCACATCCGAAACCAGATATGTTTCCGGTAGCCCAAAATAAGCCCCGAAAAATTCTGTAAGTTTTGAAAGGGGCTGTTTTTAAAGTAGTGGCTACTGGGATACCTACTTCAGGCAAAGCAAATGACAAAACACTGCTACCCTCTTCCTAACGCTGTCAATTATTTTGTTTCTATCCGCTACAAATTGGTATTAAATTTAAACTTATTTAAAGAAAGAGAAGACACGATTCAATTTACTCAACAACTGACTTCTAAATAATGAAAAGATTCAGATGATTCTACAATGATGTAGTGCTTAATTACATTGTAAGTAACTGTATGCTATCGTAAAATGTTTGACGTAGCCTATTACAAATGCAAAAATGGAGCCTATTTTAATAGCTATTTAAAGATTTTAGTGCGTTTTTGGCTGTTATTGTTTTTATTTTTAATGCCTAACAACCTATGTCCACTTTTCTTTACAGTGTTCTGCCCTAGGGCATGTCTTTCACTGCAATCATAGCATTTTCATGCTATGCTTTGCAGCTTTACTAGGAATTATAGTTGTGGTAGCTTCCCGTTGCTTTCTACGCCATGGCTGATAATAATGATGATGGTCAGATAATGTTCGGGGACCGTTTGGGCCTAAAAGCTTTCTGACATTGTCGTCCAGGTGAAGAAAAACCCCGAAAAAAACTAACTAGGAAGCTTGTCCCGACCGGGAATCGGACCTGGGCCCGCTGCGTGACAAGGCAGCTACCTCGAGATCACAGCGGTGGACGTCATAGGTCAGGATTGTCCCTTACAACATCCGAACAGAAGCGCCAGTAGCTGAATCTTCTATTTCCAGTTCTTATTTAAGAATATGGATAAATATACTCTTCTCTGTCCATCCTTCATTGAATTACCAAATCTTGCTTCAAAATATTTGAATGTAAGAGATTTAATGGCATCATCTCTAATTACTCAAAAACAGACACTAACAAAACAACCAATGACAAATCCTATATAAACGTGAAGGGGCACGTAGTAACGAGTTGGTCAAGGTAATACGCTACAAACCGGAAATTCGAGGGTTCGAGTACAAAAGTTGAATAAAAAATCAAAAAAATATTCAAATAACTTAATAAAACCACCAACCCGGTGGGGTTCAGGATTTTTAAACTGAACCTTCTGGTGGCACCATTGTCCTGGGGTCGACTCAGCCTCTAACATAAATGAGTAACCGGAATCTTGTTCTGGTGGTAAAGGCGGCAGTAATGCAGGGTTGACAACCCGGCTGACATCAAGTGCCGATTTTCTACAAAAAATGAGAGTCTTAACCTCCAACTACCCCAAGGGTCTCCTATGACCTGTAGTGGGATCACTTTATCTTTACCTATCATAAACACGCAGTTTGTCGCATGCGCACTCCGTCGCGTCTTTACCAGTAGATAATTTATTTTTGTTATTGGTTGAACGAGACTCAAGTTGTCCACGTGGGTAGAGATGACAAGTGGAATGATTTGCAGATGCAAACAAAATAAAAAAAGGTAGACAAGTTTAATCGTATGTCACGGTGTAAACAGCGTTCTTATAACTGTCACTTGCAACAATGAGATCACCTGTGTGCAATGTTTACAAAACCGCCATTGTTGTGTGGAGAAAAGGAGGTAGGTGACGGCCAATTTCTTCCAACACTGCCGGGACGCTACCTGAACATGCACAGCATGAAGTCGCATTCTCGTGTAATGTTCAGAAATCTCTCATTTTTTGTAACACAATCATTTCTACAACGAAATAAATCAACCGCGTTTAAAATTCAGGAATTCACTCTCAACTTTTAATAGCTGTGTGGAATGGGTGCAGCATAATTCAGCAGCGGCTCCTCCTCGAACGTTGTAACTCCACTGTTTAATTCAGATATTCTATATAAGTTATAACGATTAAAAATTAGTAATATATACATAGAAATACATTAAGCCTATAAAATGGAAATAGCTAATGACAAATGAGAGAAAATTTGAAAAAGTGGCTGAATTCAAATACCTAGGAACAATAATTACAAATAGGAATGAAGATGCACAAATAAATTAAACATTTGCTCAATTCAGCAAAAGGCATGCTATTTATTATGCATTACAGGGACTCTTGTCCCACTCCTTTCAAAAAACGTTAAATTTAAAATATATAAAACTCTTATTCTCCCAGTTATATTATACGGATGCGAAACATGGACTCTTACTTTAAGGGAGGAAAGAGATTACGAGTATTTGAGAATACATTTCTTAGGAAAATGTTTGGACCAAAGAGAGATGAACAGACAAGTGAATGGAGAAGACTACCAAAGAATGAGCTATTTTATCTTTATAGGAAATCAGATATAATAAGAACAGTTAAGTCTCGTAGACTGCGATGGGCAGGACATATGGCACGAATGGGGAATGAAGGAGCATGAAAGCTTC
This sequence comes from Diploptera punctata, assembly GCA_030220185.1. Taxonomy (NCBI): domain Eukaryota; kingdom Metazoa; phylum Arthropoda; class Insecta; order Blattodea; family Blaberidae; genus Diploptera; species Diploptera punctata. The sequence continues at coordinate 744,445 of JASPKZ010005671.1, read as the reverse complement.
GTGTAGGAAAACCAGAGGGAAAACGCCCCGTTACAATATATATATATATATATATATATATATATATCCACATATTTGAAGTTACTTTTGAGTTTTTGTTCATTTTCACTTAAAATATGTTTTAAAACTTACAGTAAAATAAAGTAATGTTACTATTTTTTAAACTCAATTTCTCTATTATCTTCCATTTTTATGGTAAGATAAATAATTTCTTTATCTATTACAACAATTGTCATGATCGAGTCTCTAGAAATTCGTGAAATATTAAATTAACAAAGATTGGAACTCTTGTTTTCACGGTTAAAAGTCGCGTGCAAGTGTACATCACGTACTGATAACAGGCCCCACAATGCAGAGATAACTCGCAGTGACCGGCAGCAGCAATGGAGCGGCGGCATAGCCTATGAGCAAACCGCTCCACCCCTTTTGCGCGGTGAGTTGCTTTATTTGACTAAGTATTAACAAAGTTCCAATATGAACATTTTATAACCTAATAAAAATACTCTGTAAATGTTATATATTTTTATATGTGAATTTAATTATTGAGTTTTATGTAATCATATTTTTAAAATTATATTCTTAAATATCTTCAAAACCAGTTTCAACAGCTTCCCTTAAATATAGTGACTTAATAAGCTCTAACAGAACCATAGAAACATTTTGTGATTCTTCTTATGTGAAAAAAATTAAAAATGAGTTTGTGTGCTCAAATAATTAATATTTGAACTGTCCGTAACATTTAAACGATAGTTAATGGAAACGTGAATTTGTGCATTAATCACATGTAAACCACAAAAAAGTCAAACATAACATTTTGAATGAATTTGGAGTTATTCATGATCGCGTCATACTGTTTTGCATGAAATGACCCTTACCAGTAAAAGTGACGATTAGGAGCATAGATGAAATACAAGCACACGTAGCATATTCCTGCACTATCTCAAGAATATATTTAATGTCTGTTATTCGAGGTAGCAGCTAATATCATTGCAGTCTCTTCATCCTATCATGTAGCCAGCGAGATACCTCTACGGATGCATATCTAGTCGAAGTGTCAACTAATCAACAAGAACATTTCCAGAAGTACGGCTAAATGAATGGGCATAATAAAGATATGCTGACACCTACTCAGAAATAATAACATGCCTACTTTTGCAAGAATTTTATTACTTATGGCTATTTTTGTTCTTATGAATTTCTGTAGGCTATTACTTTTCTTTGCTAAGACTTATAGAATTTGTTGTGAAATCATTTAATCAATTTAGTTAGGCCTATATATGTTTGTGGACTTTACAGAGACTTTTAATGTCCCAACTCCTTTAAAAAAAACGTTAAACTGAAAATATATAAAACAATTATTCTACCAGTTATATTATATGGATGCGAAACATGGATTCTTACTTTAAGGGAGGAAAGGAGATTACGAGTAACTGAGAATAAAGTACTTAGGAACATTTTTGGACCAAAGAGAGATGAACAGACAGGTGAATGGAGAAGCTACATAACAATGAACTACATGGTCTATATAGGAAACCAGATATAATAAGAACAGTTAAGTAACTATGTGCAACAATGATTCTATAATTTTGTAATTCCGTTTTGCTTTCTTCAAGCATACCGTCATTTTGTTTTTTATCTGTAATAATTTGAAATACAGTATAATAAAACAAGAATGTCTCTGGTGATAGTGGGTAGGAGGGATGAAGAAGGTGCAGGACGAGTTAGAGAACTACAAGTAAAATAAAATTTAAAAAATCAAAACGCGTGGGTCCATTAAGACAGTACGTTATTCATCATACTTCTAGAATGCCACATAAAAATAAATGTAAAAAAAGAAACAAGGATAGCATGAAAATATAACAAAAAAGTGTGTTAATAGAAGAAGACACGCAACAAAAGATAACCATCTCGTTTTAAATACATTCACGTCTGTTACTTATCATCAGACACACAGTAAGTAATAGAAAATGATTCAAGTAATACTGTTACAAATATTTTAAATTTAACTCACAATCAAATCAAAATTATTTTATATGGTCACACATAGAAATACATTAGCCTATATAGTGGAAATGGACAGCTAAAGACAAATGAGGGAAATTTTGAGGAAGTGGCTGAATTCAAATACATAGGAACAATAATCACAAACAGGAATGAGATGCACAAGGAAATTAAACATAGGCTCAATTCTGGAAATAAAAAGTAAAGTAAAGTAGTCCCACTACAGGCCTCGAGAGGCACTTGGGATAGTAGGCTCCCACTTTTTCTAGACAAACGGCATTTGATGTCAGCTGGGTTGTCAGCTCTGCGTGACGGCCGCCTTTACCCCCAGAAGAAGCGTCTGGTACTCATTTCAGTTAGAGGCTGAGTCGACCCCAGGGACATAGTGCCGCCAGAAGGTTTTGGTCAGTTTAAAATCCTGACCCCACCGCGACTTAAACCCTCAACCATCCGACTTGTAGCGCAGTGCCTTAACCACTACGCTACGGCGTGCCCCCAATTCTGGAAACTCCTTTCAAAAAACGTTAAACTGAAAATATGCAGAACTATTATTCTACCAGTTATATTATATGGATGTGAAACATGGACTCTTATTTTAAGGATGGAAAGGAGATTACGAGTATTTGAGAATAAAGTTCTTAGGATAATTTTTTGACCAAAGAGAGATGAACAGAATGGAGAAGACTGCATAACAGTGAATTACATGGTCTTTATAGGAGGCCAGATATAATAAAAACAGTTAAGTCTCGTAGACTACGATGGGCAGGACATTTGGCACGAATGGGGAATGAAAGACGTGCATGGAAGCTTCTTGTAGGAAAATCAGAGGGAAAACGCCCAGTTGGTAGAGCAAGAATGGGGTGGGAGAATAACATTGACTATGATTTGAGGGAAGTAGATTATACAGGGAATGATGGGAAAACATTGGCTCAGGATAGGGATGTATGGATAGCTTATGTTCGCGCGGCCATGAACCCATGGGTTCAATAGTGCCAGTGAGTTAGTTAGTTATCAAAAATATTTACTACTTTTATAATTATTTAGACGACTAGTTACAAAAGCAGAGGTTTAGTAACGAGATGTTCAAGATAGAACACAACCGAAGGGAGCAGCGAGTTATTTCCATGGCGCGACGGGTCTAGAAGGCCCTTAGCCTACCAGCCGGCTGCTGGCCTCACATCCACATGTCAATAACAGATGTAGATGATAATTTAACCAGTGTAGGGGTGACATGTGGTGAGCATGTCGGGTCCCCCAGGCGTTAAATCTGCTTTTCTCAACCTGGAACCGCTACTTATTGTAGCTACCCAAATGCCTCACGATGCTGGGTGAGCACTGGTCCCATACTGGCCGAAATACCATGAAAAAATGTCTTCCCTCCTGCAGACTCGAATCAGCGCAAGTCCCGTAGCTCGGCTACGGCGCGTTACTAAACTAAATTTTATAACGTGTTGTCTATGATATTTTACCTACGTTCAGAGTATTTTAGTATATATTGTACATTTAATGGTATTCATTTATTGCGATAAATTAACAAACGTTGTTATAATTTGCAATTTTGGATTCTAGTTTCATGTGTGAATTTAAAGTAAAAATGAGCGGAGAAGGTGATTTTCACGGTTCATCAGGAAAAAAACATTTAAAGCAGCCCAAGATGTAACTACCGGCATTAATATACTTCCAAAAAATTAATATTAATGTAATATTACAATTACTATCAGTCATCATCAAAGTGTATTTTACATTTTGTGTGTTATGTTTTGATAGCGTGTTTTGCTAGAATATACAGTAATACAGGTTTTTTGTTGTCTAGTAATTACGAACTAATTACTGATTATTATAATGGTAGATAAAAGTATTTTGGAGGAACTTTAGAACATTTAGGAGGTAAAATATAAAATTATGGAATATTCACCTGAAAGGGCCGTCTCCTCAAATTAATTAATTAATTATTTAACTGTAGCGCTTCCGGGACTTGTCCCATGATCGGCAGGATTCAAAACTGGTGTTTCACTGAAGATCTGGTAGAGGGGGTTACATGTATTGGGTTCGTTTTCGTTTATCGGATTGTCGTTGTTGTGAGCTGCTTTCATGATTTCCATCTCTTAGAGTACGTTTGTCTTCGCTGATGGAAATCATGAAAGCAGCTCACAACAACGACAATCTGATAAACGAAAACGAACCCAATACATGTAACCCCCTCTACCAGATCTTCAGTGAAACACCAATTTTGAATCCTGCCGATGATGGGACAAGTCCCGAAAGCGCTACAGTTAAATAACTATTTAAGTTCAGGAGACGGACCTTTCAGGTGAATATTCCATAATTTTATATTTTAATTTTGAATAATACCACAACGGAACACATCATGAATCTTGTAAAAGTTGTTGAGGAGGTACATGAATATAAACAACATTAATAGCTATGACACATCAAATATCAGAATGATAATAGTTATTTATGTATAATAAGAATAGTTAAGTTTCATAGACTGCGGTGGGCAGCATACGAGGCACAAATGTGGAATGAAAGAGGGGCATGGAAGCTTCTTGTAGAAAAACCAGAGTGAAAACGCCCTCTTGGTAGACCTAGTATGAGGCGAGAGAATAACATCAATGATTTGAGGGATATAGATTATACAGGGAATGATTGGAAAACATTAGATCAAGATAAGGATGTATGGAGAGTTTATATCCGCGCGGCTGTGAACCTATGGGTTCCATAGAGCCAGTGAGTTAGTTATTTATGTACCAAGGTTATTATAATTTTGGTTCTTATGTCCTGAAGGCGACAGAATACCAAGCCGAAGGCCTTTGGCCTGGAATCTTAAAATAAATATCTTATGTATAGGCCCTACAATTATTGTTGAGAAAAATCATAAAAATTAACTTCCGAATAAATTTTAATTTATCATCCCTGCTATTGTATTTTGATTGTATTGAAGCACAAAATGTACAATATTATCACGACTGAATTGTGCAATGACCATAGGTCTACTTTAAAATAGTTTGATAAAATAGTTTAAGCTTACAACTTCGGTTTTCGCATCTAGCTCCGAAGAGAGCGAGTTCAAACCCGGTCTGAATCAATGGATTTTTCCGGGCGTTAAAATTCAGGGAATGGCTTTCTATCGCTATCGTAGAATTCTGGCACTTACAAGAACTTCAAACCACCAATGATCTGAACTTTAAAGAATATCGTTTACATAAAATAAATTACTGATATTACTAATATCTGAGATTATAATGATGCTAAAAAGTAACATTAAATTATCAATAATATTATTAGTCTATCATCATCATTTTATTATTATGTTATTATTATTAAATATTATTATTATTGATCCCCATTAGGTTCGTCTTCCGGGCATATAGGCCGTGGTCCAGTCGTTCTTCTACTCGACGTTTCGTCTACTGCTACAGTTATACATTATTATTATTATTATTATTATTATTATTATTATTATTATTATTATTATTATTATTATTATTATATGCCTACATTTATTGTCATTCCTTTAGACAACTCATGATTGACACCAAGATTTTTATGTATATAACAATATGCAAAATATGTATAGGTATATATTTATGTAATAGTATCAGGTAAACTATGCAAGGGTACATGAACATTTCTTAAAATATGTAATATTAAATACATTAAAATGTAATTTTATATACATTTTATATTAAACATTAACTTTAAGATCAGACCACAGTTGAATAAATAAGGGGGGAAAAACACTACTTTACGTAATTGACAACACGGCGTTGCTATATTTCTACTCTAGAGTAATCAAACTATATGTATGTCCACCCACCTAGACAAGGTTATGAGTAGGTCGGCCGCCTATAATACCAGAACACAGTTTTGACTTATTTAAACCAGATATAATAAGAACAGTTAAGTCTCGTAGTTACAATGGGCAGGACATGTGACACCAATGGGGAATTAAAGAGGTGCATGGAAGCTTCTTGTAGGAAAACCAGAAGGAAAACGCTCAGTTGGTAGACCAAGAATAAGGTGGGAAAATAACAGTAACTAAGATTATAAAGGGGATGATTGGAAAACATTAGCGCAGGATAGAGATGTATGGAGAACTTGAGTCCACGCGGCCATGAACCTACTGGTTCGACAGAGCCAGTGACTTAGTTAATTATTTCAATGGGTGGATTTGTCAACCAAAGTCTAAACCATGATTCCGGTTTTCCAATTTTTATTGTTTTTATAACATCTATAAAAAATGGCTGAAAATTTACAGAAATTAGTCCTCCGCTGTGGTCTCGAGGTAGCGTGCTGCCTTGTCATGCAGAGGGCCCGGGTTCGATCCCGGGTCAGGACAGTTTTTGTGGGTGAGGTTTTTATCAGTTTTCCTCACCTTTAAGACGAATGTCAGGAAAACTTCAAGGCCCAAACGGTTCCCGAAATCATATGGCCATCGCAATATTCATCATTCATATTCATCTTAGATTAAGCTTAGGATTAGGGTCTCTCCTGGCGCACCACTATTTTCATCGCCCGTCATATCATCGGGGCAACGTAACCCCGCCTTCCAGGCGCCCCAACCTCAGAAGTGGGTTGCAAGGAGAGAACACCAGGAATGTCGAAAGACAACCTGGGACATTTGCAAAAAAAAAATACAGTAATTGTTATGAAACCATAGACATGATTCAGACATTTGTTTCTTTTTTTGTAATTAACAATCGTAAATTTTCAGTTGTTATGGCTGTTATGAAAACAATAAAAAATCGGAAAACCGCGGTCATGATTTAGACTTCAGTTGAGAAATCCACCCGACGACTCTTAATATGCCTATTAATGATATAATCTTTTTCGCACAGGCAGGAATAGGCCGACCCATTAATAATCCCTTGGTAAAGATAGTGAAAAAAATAAGAATAATGGAAAGGCTATTTGTATGAACCTGAAATATGAATCTAATCATTTTTGTTGCAGGTCCCTTAATTAACACGTAATGAACACATTGCGGCTGGGAACAATGTTATGTCATATAACCATCAAACTGCATATAAAAACCTTCATCAACGGTTAATTTCTACAAAGGGATTTTTAAAACCTACATCGGGGAAGTAAAAAAGAAGGTTAAAAAAAGACTTGTAGCTATACAGTACATAATGTAACAACTAATTACGGCTGGGGTTCGTTTTTTGATATTAAAAGATCACCACGGAATATTCTACTATAAAGTTTAATTAACTAATCTCATAGGGTACAGTCGGTGGTGCGTTGAAATAGGGATTACTTTTTATAGATCTAATTACAAGACCTACCAGCGTCATTATGTTGTAGCAAATAACTTAAGATCGTATAAATGTGCCAAATAATTCTTAAACTCTTGTTTAATTAAGGAGAAAGGAGATAAAATGATGGCAATCAGGGATGAGCAACATTGCCAACTAAACTCAAATACAAACAGTACACACCAGTGTTTGAAATGCAGGTTTACCAATGTTTTAATGAAAAAGTAACATTCTCTTCGTTATGCCGAAACTTTTAAAAGCTATTTTATTTGGAGATGTATACATTTCAGAATGGCATTTGCCTAGAATGTACCACGAACTCAAATAAATAACTTACATACCAAACAAATTGATTTAATTAAAAATAAAATAGTACAGCATTCTCAGCAGCTCTAAAAAAATAATACAAAATAATATAGTTACAAATAAAGAAATTAAATACAGCCTTAATTCGGGAAATGCTTGCAATTATGCATTACAGGGACTCTTGTCATTCCAACGTCTTAAAAAAGGTTAAAATGAAGATAGGTATATGAAACTTTTATTCTCCCAATTACATTATACGGAAACGAAAAATGGACTCTTGCTTTAAGGGAGGAGAAAATATTACGAGTTTTTTTGTATAAAGCTCTCAACAAACTTTTGGGCCATAGCGAGATGAACAGAGAGACGAATGAAGAAGACTACATAACAGTGAGATACATGATATTTATGGGAGACCAGATATAATAAAAATAGTTAGGTCTCGTAGACTGCGATAGACAGAACATGTGGCACGAATGGGAAATGAAAAAGGGGTATGGAGGTTTCTTGTAGAAAACCAGAGGGAAAACGCCTAGATGGAAGACCCAGAATGAGAAGGGAGAATAACATTAACCATATTTGAGGGATGTAGATTATACTGGGAATAATTGGAAAACAATAGCTCAGGATAGCAATGTGTGGAGAGCTTATGTTCGCGCTGTCATGAACTTACGGGTTTGATAGTTCCAGTGTGTTAGTTATAGATACAATGTTTGTCATTCTTATATTTTATATAAGTACTGTATATATGTTGAGTAAAGATAATTTGTTCTTTATAGGCTCAATTCTGGAAATGCGTGCTATTATGCATTGCAGAGACTCGATGTCCCAACTCCTTTCAAAAAAGGTTAAACTGAAAATACATAGAACTATTATTCTACCAGTTATATTATATGGGTGCGAAACATGGACTCTTACTTTAAGGGAGGAAAGGGGATTACAAGTATTTGAGAATAAAGTACTTAGGAAAATTTTTGGACCGAAGAGAGATGAACAAACAAGTGAATGGAGAAGACTACATAACAATGAACTACATTGTCTTTATAGGAAGCCAGATATACCTAATGAGAACAGTTAAGTCTCGTAGACTGCGATGGGCAGGACATGTTGCACGTATGGGGAATGAAAGACTTGCATGGAAGCTTCTTGTAGGAAAGCCAGAGGGAAAACGCCCAGTTGGTAGACCAACAATTAGGTGGGAGAATAACATTAACTATGATTTGAGGGAAGTAGATTATACAGGGAATGATTGGAAAGCATTAGCTCAGGATAGGGATGTATGGAGAGCTTATGTCCGCGCGGCCATGAACCTACGGGTTCGATAGTGCCAGTGAGTAACTAAGTATTATAGTAGATGACAGTTTATTAAATAATAAACAATATTAAGAAACATGGGCCTGAATTATATGTCGTAATAATAGTTTGAATATTGTTTTAATGGGCTTAATTCATATAGGCCTACCTCTGATATTGACGCATTCTGAGAAATTACCGAAACAAATTGTTTTCAATTTTGATGAATAAATGTTAAGAAATGTACAAAATGGAGACAACATCTTTGGACAGATTTATAGATATTGTTCAAGTGTGTCGGCTGAATTCATTCACGAGTCAGAATATAGGCCCCTGTGAGGTCTATGTCCATTTGATAATATTATTATAATCTATACCATTGTAAACCTATTCGCTATAGAACATTAATCGCATTTGTACCCTAAATTATAGAGAATAGAATATTCCTAAAACGCGAGAATAAATTACCACCTTCTTTACAGTAAAATTCTAATATGTCTACGAGACATATGCGTCTCAAAGTTGCAAAATCATTATAAATACATATGGTGGGTAATAGAATTTTAGGCTCTACATGATTAGTTAAGAAATAAAATTGCCAGAAATAATACTGACGTTTTAAAAAGGTCACAAATAGGCTTTTATTTCATATATTTCACATCAACGTCATATTACGTTGTAATGTGCCAATGAGAATAAATTTAGTTCATGCTCATATTATTTTTGGAGAAAAATTAACTTTTCACCAATAATTGAGGCGGTTACAAGCAAAGGGGATTAAGTGCAAATTATGGAGCATTGAGAAAAACAGGTTTAAAGTTGAAGTTATATAAAAAAATCATAGATAACACTGAGCAACAAAAAAATAAACTTTTTCTCCATCACGAAAGGTTTCCGAGTGACAGGCATTTAATATTTTCTACATTTGTAAACTACACAATATTCAAACATTCGGACTCACCTAGAAAGTAATAAATGATGATTTTCTGCTATATTTCGCCTGTGAAGCATCCCTCTTGATGGTTCAACAATAATCGGCCAGCATATTAGGATTCCATTTGCCTTGATATCTCTTTTCCATAACTGACATCTCTTGATGAAAGTGTTTCCCGTTTTATTTTACAATGGACAAATGGACGAAAAAAAAGTTTATTAAAAAATAATTATTTAAATTCATTAATCGAAATTGAAATATAAAAAAACTGTGGGTGATGGAGAAATTCCGAATACATATTTGAATGAAAACACGATAAAAACTGCATTAAGTACAACTATTGGTACTCATGAGACAAAAACCATGTTAACCAGTGCTATTGAAGATTGTAAGAATTATTATTTACCTACTCATAACACATACACATATTTATATCCCTTGTTAGTAAATACAATTATGCTTCAAGAATGTAATTATGCATCAAACTCGTTTTTTTGCGAAAAAAAAGGAGTATAAAACCCTTTGATTCTAACCGATTCTGTTGTATTAATGTATTAACACCAAAAAGAGGATACTTACTGACTGGTACTATCAAACCAGTAGGTTCACGGCCGCGCGGACATAAGCTCTCCATACATCTCTATCTTGAGCTAATGTTTTCCAATCGTTCCCTGTATAATCTACTTCGCCAAATCATAGTTAATGTTATTCTCCCACCTCATTCTTGGTCTACCAACTGGGCGTTTTCTCTCTGGTTTTCCTACAAGAAGCTTCCATGCACGTCTTTCATTCCCCATTCGTGCCACATGTCCTGCTCATCGCAGTCTACAAGACTTAACTGTTCTTATTATATCTGATTTCCTATAAAGACTATGTAGTTCATTGTTAAGTAGTCTTCTCCATTCACTTGTCTGTTCATCTCTCTTTGGTCCAAAAATATTCTCCTAAGTACTTTATTCTCAAATACTCGTAATCTCCTTTCCACCTCTAAAGTAAGAAAGAGTCCATGTTTCGCACCCATATAATATAACTGGTAGAATAGTAGTTTTATATATTTTTAGTTTAATGTTTTTTGAAAGGAGTTGGGACACCAAAAAGAGGATAACATTTATTTTTCAAATAAACACATAATTATATAAAAATATGGCACTTGAAAAAAAAAAGCTTCGTATTAAATGGTTGAAATGACTAAGTGAAACTCAAATCTATAAAATTATAACAAATGTTAAATTAAAATTAGGCGTCAAGCCTTGGTGCAGAGCTATGAGACATGCGCTGGTTCGAGTCCCCATGGGAGAAGAAATTTTCTCGTAGGATTTCGGCCAGTATGGGAACATATACTCTTCCTTAATATCTTTACCTTGTAGTGGTGGAGTGGCTTAAATGGTCCCGAGAGCTATGCCGGCGGTAAGTGCCAATAGAGTTACATATGACGGACTGATCGAAGGCGATAAGCCAGACGGAAAAAGTACCGGGTCGAAATGGTGACGATCTTTGACTGTAAAAATGCAACCATCAAGAAACGTGGACATAGGTTCCATTGGGGCAAAATTTTCCAGAGGTAAAATAATCCCTCATTCGGTTTTCCGGGCGGGGACTACTTCAGGGAATTCATGCCAAAAGCTCAAACACACGGACATGTTCCTAGGAACATGGAATGTTAGGACTTTATGTAATAGCGGAGCGATGGAGATATTAACGCTCGCAAGTAGGGGTGCATGGAGAGCCTACGTCCGCGCGACCATGAAGCTACGGGTTCGAGAGAGCCAATGAGTTAGTTAGTTACGGGAACATAAGGCCTACTCTCTATAACAGGATTTACTTACAAAGGGAAGCATTAAAAAACGAGCAATGAATTTTAATGAAACAGGTATCAAATAAAATTAAATAGTCTTAGCAGTCTTTAAACATGTGGTCAGAATTCCATAACTTTCGAGTAATTAATTAATTAATTAATTACCGATTCGTTTTGGCGAGACCAGACGTCCAGTCTCGGTTAGAGCTACCATATACCATTCTTCATTTATTACATCTGCTTTCATAGAGCAGTTAGTAGAGCTTCTAGCTGGGAACACGAAGCGTCGATTTCGAGACCTACTTCCGACTATTTTATTTTAATGATCAGTTATTAATCTTGGCCATATAATTGTTGTTATGGGCATTAATTTATAAAATGCCTTAATATTTTTCTTGTTGTGTGTTTATATAATTTAAATAATTTTCCCAAGTTGAGAGCAGAAAAGTTGCAACGTTACAATCTCCAATGTATTTTGGAGATTGAGGGATGTTCGAATGTAACAAAGTATAGGGCCTACACATATTTTGTAATAGTCGTCTCTTTTAATGTATCAAAATACCAAATTGATAAATTATAGCTAGATGTTAGAAAATAATATATGCAAGCTGTACATGTAAATATCAGTAATACTAATTAAAACCGCAGATATGAAAGGGTCTTTAATTGTTAATCAAAACAATGCAAATTTTACTCATTGCTATAAGATATTCACTTTAACAGAGAACCTCACAATTTTAATAGAGAGGTATGGCGTGTCAGAGTGCTACTTTTCTCCTCAGAACTTGCAAGACTATTTAAATAGTATAAACACACAAGTAGAAAAATATTATTATAATTTTACAATTAATGCACATGACAACAATAATTATCAAGACTAAAAATATTATTTAAAAATATAATCACTAGTTGGCATCGAACCCGACCCTTCGTGTTCTATGAAATCAGACGGGGTAGTGAATGCAAAATAGTATAAGGCCTATACTGTAAGATTTTTCACTTCTATCAAATAGCATTGTTTTTTTTTGGAGCAATTCTTGCTAGTATACGTGTCTTTTTATGTGATATTGATTTATTAGTTAATTAATTTTAAACAAATAATTAAGTTAATAATAGTTTCATCTATAACTTTGCCAAGAAAGTGTGTGCCCGATTTATGGAAAAAAATATAATTATGGAACGTATAATTAACACCTACTAACTACTCACTGGCACTATCGAACCCGTAGGTTCATGGCCGCATGGACATAAGCTCTCTATATACCCTATCCTGAGCTAATGTTTTCCAATCATCCCCTGTATAATCTACTTCCCTCAAATCATAGTTAATGTTATACTCCCACCTCATTCTTGGTCTACCAACCCCATTCGTGCCACATGTCCTGCCCATCGCAGTCTACGAGACTTAACTGTTCTCATTATATCTGGCTTCCCATAAAGACCATGCAATTCACTGTTATGCACTCTTCTCCATTCCCCTGTCTGTTCATCTCTCTTTGGTCCAAAAATTTTCCTAAGAACTTTATTCTCAAATACTTGTAACACCTACATATTTAATAACTATATTACCGGAACAGCGGCTAGCGGAGTCGCCATTCAACTATACTCTTTCAACGAAACTTGGAGATAATTATATTTCCTTATATGTCACTCGTCTGCGGCGTCAAGTGACAACAGCATTCTCATAAGAGCAGGTCTCGCCCGAATCAAACCGTAATTAATTAATTGCTCGAAAGTTATGGCGTTGTGAGCCAATGTTTAAAGATGGTATCAGTGCTAGGACCATTTTATTTCATTTTATATAAGTTTCTTTAGAATCCGTTTGTCTTACTAGAGTGCTTCCTTTTGTTAGATTGGGCTAAACATTTTTGTTTTAAAATTGAAAATTTGGAATAAGAAGAGGAAGAAGAAGAAGAAGAATAAAGTGTTAAACAATAGATTAAGAAATAGAAAGTTAGGCTTATATAGATTTTGTGTTCCCAAAACAGACACTATCGTTTAAAAAAGAGCATTTTTTACGCAATTCTTGTCAGTGCATATTATAAACGAGCATGCGTTTTGTCATTGGAAATAGAAAACATGAAAATTGAGTTTATCACATTTTTATAGCAAAGTCCATTAATTTTATGTAGTTTTTTTTTAATGTTCACCACATAATGAAAAATAATGACGTGGTCTCCAGTGAATGGCCTGTCATTGGCTACTCACAATCCGGCTCTCCCGGTCTTGTATAAAACAAATCTCATTAAAGTTTATAATTGACACCTGACATCCCAACATCTATAAATTATTGTATCTCGTCGAGTATCCTGCTTAGTGTAGGATACAAATACCTCTACAAGCCAGTACATTTCATCGAAGTTTATTTTATACATTCGAACTCTTAGGCTCCAAAACCGAAAAGAAAAGCTACCTAAAAAAAAATAAAAAAAAACACTATCTGTAACAACATAACATTGTTTACATTCCTTCTCTTTTCCTTCGCCTCTAACATTCTTTTGTTTTTCCTCATTATTCCGATTATTTTTTTAAAATATGATCGCCCTTTCAAATATTATACCGATTCTAGTTTCTTTTCATGAAATTGTATTTTATGTTTCTGTACATTTTGAAGATATCATCTCAGACATTGGTGTAGGCTATAGCCTATTCGCATATATTCTTCTCTCGGACACGGCCTATTTGCTACGTTTATTTGTGTAATATCGAATCTAAAGTGTAGGCCTACCAAGAATTTTGTATAAAAAACATTTACCTATTACTTATAGTTTATATGTAGATCTATTGTTTACATGTTATATTTTACATGTTCGTCATTTTCGAGTTTGAGTACAGTGTTATTTTATTTTTGTGGGGGTTTGGGTTTTTTTAATTATTTATGGATAACACGATGTTCTACAAATTTGGTTATAAGTGCAGTTATTCTTACTACTTAATCCTTTAGTTAGCAATGTATACTATAGCTACAACAATTGGTTCAATATATTTAGTATTATTAATGGCAGTAGAACAGAAGAAAACGAACGAGTAGCAATACATTAAATGTGTGTCGAATTACACAATGAACCTAATAACGGTCATGCGTGATTTTGTTATCAGTGCGGTCCGCCGCATTTAAATAAATGGCACAGTAAATTAGTGTTTTGTCAATTAAAGGGTTAAATTATTTCTGCAGGAACTAAAATTGCTCCTGTTACCGAATATTTTTATAAACCATTTTCAATATCAATTCACTATATTTAAAATACTTGTTCAATATCTGAAATTGCAGTTATTATTAAGTATCGTGTTTCTTGAGAATTGCTAAGGGCACGTTGTAGTATTGGTTAGCTAAATCAATACGTTACAAACCGGCAGACGTTGGTTTGACTCCAGATGGAGTAAAGTTTTTAAACTAGACTAAACCTTTTGACGGCATGGCTCTGAAGAAAATTTAACCTGTAATGGAAATGAATAGCGGGTCACGTAGATCTGAGGATCCTGCTGACATATTGTGCCAATTGTCTACAAATGTGAGAGCTTATCCTTTTACTATCCGAATGATCTAATTCATGTAGTAGGGTCACTTTACTTTTTTAAAATTTATTCTTCATTAGACAAGTGCTTAACTTTATTGAAGCAGAGATTTTCATTATTTTATCTTGATACCATACATCGTTGTTCAAGAATAGCATTTGATTCTTTCTTAGAAATCAAATTAATGGCTTTATTGTCATTAGAGCGAGGATTTTTATGAAATTTCATGTTTTAAACTATTAGTCAGCGAGCGCTGGGACAAAGTACCCTTACATTTTATGATCTGTAGAATCAAATAAGACCTACATATTTTTTTCATATTTCATAATATTTTGGCAAAATGTTCATATTTTAGTAAACATTTAATATTCCTTCATATTTTTCAACTTTCATTTTTTAAAATAAAATTTCTACTAATTGGTTAAAAACATTTTTTAAGTGACTGTAGTTTTGAAATTTTTTTACAATGTAATATGGTAGACAGGCGAAAATTCCTCAGTATCCCATCCGGAACAAGATAAATAGATTTGATAAAAGAAAATAATTAAAAAAAAAAAAAAAGGATACATGGAATGACCAAGTTGAGGCTTTTGTCCGAAACTACATAACAAGAACAGGGATTTCCTAATCTGTGACAAGAGCATGAAATAAGTAGAACAGCAATGTAAAAGTAATAACCATCTACTCTTTCTCTCAGGTAGCAATCTATTCCTTTTTGCTACCAAAGGAGATTTCTTACTTTGTGAATAGATTACAATATTTAAATGTAGGGAAGACTGCTGCAGCTAAACTTAAAGCTGTGCTGGAAAATAAGGTCTTACTACACAGTTCATGAAATTAGTAAAGTTCTTGTTGGTAAGGCCAATATTATTCTCACTCACATCAAACTATCACATATAGCACAGTACATGTTTGCTCCCATAACATCATATGTTGTAGAGCATCCTTTTTGATCATACAAAATAATTCTGACAGACAGGCGTTAAAAAAATATAGAAAAAGCTCCTAACTGTGTATTACGAACAGAATTAATAATTGGATTATTCAAAGCACAGGTATACTATACTCTGCTCGGGCCAATTTCATGGAAAAACTAATGTTAAAATAATTCTAACTACATTTCACCATGTTTATACGTGTAATGTATAGGATTAAAAATAATTGTAATTGCAAAGAGAGTTTTGAAATACACTCTAGAATTATTTGTGGATTAATTCATTTTAACATCTTGTTTTTTCAAATATGACATACAGTACTTGGTCTACTGCGATGGGCAGGACATGTGGCACGGATGGGGGGAATGAAAATCTTACATGGAAGTTTCTTGTAGGAAAACCAGAGGGAAAACGCCCAGTTGGTAGACCAAGAATGAAGATGGAGAATAACATTAACCATGACTTGAGGAATTATATTATAGAGGGAATGATTGAAAAACATTAGCTCAGGATAGGGATGTATGGAGAGCTTATGTCTGTGCAGCCATGAACCTGTGGGTTTGATCGTGCCAGTGAGTTAGATAGGACTTGGTCTACGTGTGTTCTGATTCATCCAATATAATGTTATTGTGACAATTACATACACCGGAATTCATTATCTTTATGCAAGGTAAACAGAAGTCATCCGAACTGTACCTACTCTAAATGTTGTCAGTGGTATATTCGATGGAAATATGTTACTACGGTTACTATATTTTGTTTTTTGTTTCTGTTTGGATTTCGTAATTAAATATCATTGGATAAATTAATCGATCGTGTTTTACATAAGCCCAGTATTAATTTATTGCAATTATCAAGCAAGAGGAAGGCGTGATGTTGGAAGACCTAGAAGACGTTGGGCTGATGCATTATGAAGTCGGAACGGGCAATTGCCTAATCCCTGGAGTGATGATGATGATAATGATTAATTTATTGAAAGTAACAAACTACGGGCTTGGGAGGCCCTTGGGTTAGATGGATGTTGAGACTTACACATTTCCAGACAAACTTGGTTCTCAGTCCTGCGTGACGGCCGCCTTTGCCCCAGAACATGCGTCTGGTACTGATATAAAATTAAGAGCTGAGTAGACCCTAGGACTATTATGCTGCCGGAAGGTTTGGTCCAGCTAAAAAGCTGACCCCATTGAGACTCAAACCCACGACCTTCCGGTTTGTTAGCGTGATTTCTCAAACAACTATACTTCAACGTGAGCCATTAGAATTGCTTCAAATCATGAACATGATATTTTGTATTGGGTCAGAATTAATGAAAATTAATTAAAATTGAAATACAGTGAAACTCGTGATTTCTTGAGCTACAAAAAGGTCTTCTTGTCTCATTTGTGTGCTGGTATGTATATCCATAAATTATACAGGGCTTGTGTATATAAATATATGTAAAAAGTTAAAAAAAAATAGTAGCTTCATAATATTTTTGTGTCCTAATATTCATATATTTCATATTTTGTTTTTATGACTTCATATTTTAGTATAATTTTCTTCATATAATTCCTCGCTCTAATTATCATATTATGGCATTTTTACTAAATTAGAAACTTAATCATCATCATCATCATCACTCCAGGGATTAGGCAATTGCCCGTTCCGACTTCATATTGCATCAGCCCAACGTCTTCTAGGTCTTCCAACATCACGCCTTCCTCTTGCTTGATAATTTCTGGCTAACAATGGATTTCTCTCCTTACTCATTCCATCCATGTGATCAATCCATTTAGAAACTTAATCGATTTTAAAATAGATATTTAATGCAGGTGTGGGCATTTATATTCACGGATGGGGAATGAAAGATGGGCGCGGAGAAAATCGGACGGAAAGTATCCAATTTTTAAACTAAGAACGAGGTGGGAGAACAACATTAACCATGATCTGAGGGAAGTAGATTATACAGGGAATGATCGGAAAACATTCGCTCAGGATATGTATGTATGGAGAGCTTATGTCCGTACGGTCATGAACCTACAGGTTAGATATCTCAGAATTGTAATAAATATGCAATATTTGTATAATTTTACTATTCTCTGTTTGAGTGGAAGAGAAGGCCTTATGGCCTTAACTCAGCCAGCTAAAATAAAGCATTATTATTATTATTATATATTATTATTATTATTATTATTATTATTATTATTATTATTATTATTATTATTATTATTATTATTATTATTATTATTATTATTATAGAGCCAGTAAGCTAGTTAGTTAGTAGGCATTTATATTACACTTAAAAAGCATATTCTGATGATATGCAAATCGACAAGACATAGAGTAAAGTTTTGCAGCAGTAAAGAAAGTAGATAGGCCCCCATTGTAATGAAAATATTGTGAATATTAAGACTGGGGGGGAATGTCTATTATCTACTTCACAATATGAGTCATACGCCCTACTGTGAAGTTAGATAAGTAGATGGAAAAGGTAAACATTTTTAAAAATGAAATTATGGAGACTATTTAACTCATGCCCCAAATGGGAGTCAATGACCAATCGCGTTTCAATCAATTTTGATTTACAACTAATCACAGTCGTGTTTCACCTGGAATTTATCAAATAAGTTTATCATATTAAAGAAAACTCCTCCTTTTTAACATTCTGAATAGGCCAGAGCATTATTTTGCAGTGATTAACTCACTAAGAAATACGGCTACCAGAATGTATATAGTGCACGAATGTAAACAGATACTGCTTGCGGGATATAATAGAAAAACATTCGTAGTAATTGATTATACCACAATAAAAAGAAACCACAGTTTGCACTTTCTTAAACGTATTATTTTCCAGAAAAATATAATTTACATCACAGGACATCAGAAATTAATTAATAGCCTTTAACGTTGATTATAAACAGTTTAAAGTGTTTCATTTTTTCTCCGCTAGTGTGCATTATTACAATATTGCGATCCTTTGGTAAAAAATGTTATGATCTGGTTGCAGTGATGAACAAATGAAACATAACAAACGTTTCTCATTTGTTTTCAAACATCGCCGTTTACATTAAATATATAAATATTTTAAAATAACTATATTTAAATAGTCCACCGCTGTGGTCTCGAGGCAGTGTGCTGCCTTGTCACGCAGAGGACCCGGGTTCGATCCCCGGTCGGGGCAGTTTTTCTGGGTAAGGTTTTTATGGGAGTTTTTCCTCACCTATAAGACAAATGTCAGGAAAACTGTAAGGCCCAAACGGTCCCCGAAATCATATGGCCATCATCATCATCCTTATCATTATCATATCATCATCCTTCACCGGTGTGGAAAGCAACGGGAAGCTACCACACCTACAATTCCCTAGTAAAGCTGCAAGCATAGCATGAAAATGCTATGATTGCAGTGAAGGACCTGCCTTCAGGCAGAATTACTATGGATGGATATTTAAATAATGATTTGTGAGTAAACAGCTTAATTGTATTCGTAAATAGTCCTAATAAATGCCACTCTTGATTTCCAAATTCTCTAGATGAATCCACTCCTCATTTCGTGAGTCGTGAATTTATCGATAATTTGGAAATCACTCGTGACATTACTTATGATAATGATAATAATAATGATAATGATAATAATAATAATAATAATAATAATAATAATAATAATAATAATAATAAAGAAGCCATACAAAATGGAGTTCTCGAATGAAAATGACTAAAATGAAGAGAAAGTGAATGAAAATGAGTCAGAACAGCGAAAAGGAAATAAGGTAAATTTAATAAAAATAAAGATAAGAAAAGAAAAAGTGGAACAGAAACATTTTAAAGAAAATACAATGCGGGGAAGGATGGAACAAAAGACGGTGTTGTGCCTCATTGCCACCACCACATCATTTATAATATTATGAAGGTGTGAAGGAGCAGAGTGGATTTCCAAGCACACTCCACGCCTTGGCCAACAGGTGTGCAAGTCTGTTGCTTCTCATAATGAAATGGGATTGGCTACTTCTCTCATCCGGACCTATGATTAATCGGGAACTATGCCAAAGGTGCATTTAGCAATATGGGCTTTCATGAGTGCGACAAAACAATTTCACAGATGTAAAGTTTGGGCGTGGGAATTCAAAATCCCGGGTGTTAAATAATCCTACATTAATCACTAATTAATTTTCAGAAATAACTAATGAAGGGTAAAAACAGAATTTATTAATCCTGCGAAACAAGTATAATTTTTCATTGGGCCAAGAAAAATAGTCTAATATAACCTATTTGAAAATCTGTACAATTTAATTCCACGCTGTGTTATAGCAATATATTAATTTTAATTTGTCTTCAATAAACTAGTTTAATTTAGTTTCTTTATCAAATATCAACACGAAAATATAGAAAATTAACTTAGATATGTCATGAAAATTCAGTTACACAGTTGAATGAAATCACAGAACATAACTCAACTTTTTTTTTTCTTTTATTCGGGTACTTCTACTTACTGAAATATTTTTCAGCATCCACGCTGTCGGTAGGACCCCAAATATATTGCAAAGCTGCTTGGGAAAGCTCTGAGTATTTCGAGCTTAACAATCAACAGCATTTTTAGGAGTCCATACATTTAATTGTTCTTGAAGTTTCGTGAATAAAAATATTAGAAAACAAATCGTCGATTTGGCATTTATATAGCAGGTTAGTACAATTTTCACTTTCTGAGCCAATATTGCATTTTGTCGCACTTTCAAAACATATTAAATAGTATATTACAATGCAAGGTTGGGAAGTTGTTTTTACAGAATCGAGGATATGATTAAAAACCGTGCGATAGCGAGGTTTTTCCATTTCCGAGATTCTGTAAAACACTTCACAAACGTGCATTGTATATTATTTTTTGCGCGATAGTGTTTTCAAAATAATAAATATATAATAGTAAAACAATAACATCTTTGTAGGAAATATTTGCGTTCATTATATACAACTGACTAACGTTAACAGTGTGGCTAATGTATATACGGTAAATGCCGAAAATAATTTCGTTGAGTCTACAGTAGGCCGTGACACCAATCAGGTATAAAATGGCGGCAATACGAATTTATTGTTTTATATTGTTTAAAATAAAGTCCAGTTCATTTAAAATGCAGTGATTTGTTTCGTGTAATGTATATTATGGCCTTTTGGATACATATTTGTATATAAATTGTACGTAGTGGTTCATAAAGGGCAGTGGTTTTACTTCCTGCACGAGGTAGGTAACATGTAATGTAACAGTATAGTTATTTAGGTGGGCAACCCCGAAATTTAATAAATTAAACTTTCAATCATGGCCGCTATTGTTGTAAGTACGACAGAACGCGCTATCGCGCAAGAAATGGATTTACATGTTCGTGAAAAAGAAAATATAAGAATACAAGGCCATGTGAATATTTTCAAAAGTGATCACCCCTAAGATTTTTTTTTCTTTTTACGTAAAACAAACTTAAGTTCATATTGTGATAGGAATTCGAAAATGATAACAATGATTTGGTCCTAAAATAAGAGGAGAAAGGGCTTTCCTTATAAACTTGTTTGAATATTATGTAACAGGTAAGGCTTATTCTTGGATGAAATAAGGTAGAGAGATGAAACTGGACCAGTGGAGAGGAAGATAATCTTGTCCTCCAATGAGCGTGCTGGCCAGCTGAGCGACTCCCCGCTGTCAGCCATTACTGCTCCATGACAGTTACAAAGCATCACTACCAAACAGCTTCCCTTGGAGCCCGTTAGAGGGCAGGTCTGTACTACATCCAATACTCTATTCAGTGGCGTTTTCTGAGCTACCCTTCTACATTTGTATGTATGTAATACATAAACTGACAAAATCAATTTCTCAGACCCATTTACGTAGGCGTAAATTGTTAATCGCAATAAAAACAACTAATTCATCATCATCATCATCATCATCATCATGAACAAATTCGTTTTAGGCCATGTGGCCTGTACGGTAAACCTAGCGAAGATGGTCTTGATCTTTCCGCCGATGTTTTGGTCTTCCTTGGTCCCTATGTCCAGTTGGGGTATATTGGAATGCCAATTTTGGAAGTCTATTTCTTGCCATTCTCCTCAGATGATTTTTCCATTCTTGTTGGTATCTTTGTATATCTTCATTTAAACTTGTTACTCCAAGTTTTCCTCTGATAATAGTGTTCCTTTGGTGATCCAGTCTATTAACTCCTAACAATGATCGTAAGAAGCGCATTTGGCTTACTTGAAGTTTATGAGAGTTTCTTTTATTTAAAATCCAAATTTCACTTCCATATTTTAGAGCAGCTTGTTATGTGATGTTATGTAATCTTAGTTTTGTCTCTGTCCTCATTTGTTTACCAAAATGTCTTCGTATTACCCCATTCATTTTATTATATTTTTGTAATTTTGAATCAATGTCACTCTTATACTCTGCAAATACACTTCCTAAGTAAGAGAAATCTGACACTTGTTCTATAATTTTTCCATCAATCTCAATTTTCTAATTCATAACCATATATTTGTTGTTAAAGTGACCAGCCTCATGGGTCAGCGTTTTTGACTACTATTCATGAGGTCCGGGGTTCCATTCCCAGTCAAACCATAGGATTTTTTCCTTAAAGGGAATCATTCCTGTGGTTGCCCATGGTTTGGAATTTAGATTAAGTGTAGGGTAAAAACTCTCCTGGCGCTTCATTATCATTTATCACCCATCATATCATCGGGGCATTAGCTTTAGATTACCTCCCACTCCTATTGGTATGATTTTGCTGGATAACGAATTCGATTTCATTTTTCTTAATTGATTATTAATATTCCAAGTTAGGTTAAAAAAAAACAAAAATGTTGTGATATATATATATATATGTATATGTAGTAAAATATTGAAATAAATTTAGAGATGGTAAATATTAACAATCAACATTAATAAAATTCATGAGAAAATTCTGTTGATATAGGCTATTAGTCACAAAAATTCAAAATTATTACATAAAATTATAAATTATAATTATCCTCAACTTTGGAAACTATTATTATTATTATGAGTGATTTGAGTGTTCGATAATTACGAGCTGCCAGAAAATCTCGACTGGAAAAAATTAGAAATACATAAATCAGAAAATGGATGAATGCAGAAAAAAATATAATGGATGAGATTCAACACAGAAGGCTAAAATGGTATGGACACGTAAGAAGAATGCAGGATGGAAGACTACCAAAGGCCGTCTATGCATAGAAAGTTGAAAGAAGGAACAGAAAAGGAAGACCAAGAAAAACCTGGAAGAACAACATTCAAAATTCAATGAGGAAATTTGGTGTAACAGATGAAGACATAGAGGACAGAGAACGATGGAGAACTATAATTAAGGGAAATTTGCGAATGTTTGTTGCAAACAGATACTCATCTTATATAATTACTAAGATTGGTTGGAGAAAACCCTCAATGATGAGGAAAATTCTCAAAATGAATGAATGAATAATTAATAGTTTACAAAGTTGAGGATACGATCTATTAAGTAACAATTTTATATTTTAATTTTGTAGATATGATAGTTGATTCTTAAGAATATTTTGACAAAATTAATAATGCGGTACAGGGTAAAATTTAATACGGCTACAGGACTTCCATAGTAACTTTTTTTTTTTTTAATATTTTTCATTTCATAGACATGTATGTAATATATCTTTGTCCTTTTGAATAGAAGAGAAGGTCACAAGCTTTCCACTTTATCATAAGTAATGCCACGACTGATTTCCAAATTATCGATAAATTCACGACTCATGAAGTGAGGAGTGAATTTATTTAGAGAATTTGGAAATCAAGAGTAGCATTTGTTAGGACTATTTAACGAATAAAATTAAGCTGTTTACTCAGAAATCATTGTTTAACTATAGTTATTTTAAAACATTTATGTATTTAATATAAACGGTGATGTTTGAAATCAAATCAGAAATGTGAGGTTATGTTCATTCACTGCAACTAGATCATATTATTTATTGCCAAATAAGATCGGAATATTGTAAGAATATACCCAAGTGGAGAAATAATGAAACACATCAAACTATATATCATAATCAACATTACGGGTTATTCATTTATTTTTTTAGTAAACAACTCAGTAAAATCAAGGAATCAGTTCATTATTTGCTATATTCAATGTATTTGTTGGAGAAAAATAATGTTTTGTCCTGTTCAGAACATTAAAAAGGAGGAGCATTCTTTATCACAAAAACAGGAGCTGATAAAGAGAAATCGATAAAGAGCGAGTTGAAACACGACTGTCATTGGTTGTAAAACAAAATTCATTGAAACGTGATTGGTCATTGACTAGCATTTGTGGCATGAGTTAAATAGTCAGACTAAATACGCGTAAATAAATAAATAAAGTAATAGTAAATAAGTTGGGCTAAACTAACTCACTGACACTATCGAACCCGTAAGTTCATGGCCGCGCGGACATAAGCTTTCCATACATCCCTATCCTGAGCTAATGTTTTCCAATCATTCTCTGTATAATCTACTTCCCTCAAATCATACTTAATGCTATTCTCCCACCTCATTCTTTGCCTACTAACTGGGCGTTTTCCATCTGGTTTTCCTACAAGAAGCTTCCATGCATGTCTTTCATTCCCCATTCGTACGACATGCCCTGCCCATCGCAGTCTACGAGACTTAACTGTTCTTATTGTATCTGGCTTCCTATAAAGACCACTGTTATGTAGTCTTCTCCATTCACTGTCCATCTTTCTTTGGTCCAAAAATTATCCTTAGAATTTTATTCTCAAATACGCGTAATCTCCTTTTCTCCCTTAACTATAGAATATAAGTTACTCCTATCCTATGTAGACCTAACTAAATATAAAAGACAAGTAGATAGTTGGAATATATCTAATTATTTAAAGGATTAAAACACATTTGGATATTAAACGCATCTACAGTAGGCCTGCTACAAAATGTGTCCTAGCAAAATTGAGTAATTTTGTTCAAGCTTTCTCTTCCTCGATGGTAGGCCAAGTTTTCTTAATACGCTCTCGCCAGACACCACAGTATTTGAACAGTTGCAAAATACCAATAAATCCAGCCTTATTTGGTCCTTTACGAATATGAACATAACCTAGAACCCTACGTTCCAATAAAGTTAAGAAAGTTACACCCACTAAAACACAATCATCATCATCATCCGGTATCATGGCAGCTGCCGCCGTCTTCCGGAAACCAAACGCCATTCCTCTCTATCCATCCATTGATCTTCCTCCATTCCTCTGATATTCATAGCTGCTTGTACCCCTTCTATCCAAGTTTTCTTCGGTCTTCCTCTCTTCCTCCTTTCCATTGGGATCCATTCCATAACAATTTTTGGCAATATTTGCTCTGGCATTCGTTTGACATGACCATACCACTGCAATATTTTCTTTTCTATGATGTCTATGATGTCCGGCTCCTCTTGTACACCCATAATTTCCCTTATTTCTTTATTTCGTATTCTATCCATTCTAGATTTTCCAGCTGATCTTCTTAAAACATCCATTTCTGTACTTAAAATTCTTTTCATTTCCCTGGTAGGAATTTGCCAGACTTCAGCACCATATGTTAAAATGCTCTGAATTATGGTTTGATATATTTGTAATTTTCTATTTTTTTGTAATATTTTTGCTCCACCAAACAGAGTTTAAAGCATTTATTGCTTGTTTTGTTTGTGCGATTCTATTTTTAATTTCCACTGTGTTATCGCCTGAATGGTCTAATTTTGTTCCTAAATAAGTGCATTCAATACTAGGTTTTAGTTCTTCTCCATTGTTGAAATTATATTTTCCATTTCTTCTCCTATACACAGATATTTAGTTTTCTCAATGTTTATATAAAGTCCCCATTTTTCATATTCTTCTTTTAGTTTTTTAGCCATATATTCTATGTCATCGTGGTCCTGTGCTATTAATACCTGGTCATCTGCAAAATTTAATGAATATACATGTGTATTTGGATAGGTATGCCCATTTTTTGACATTTTTTTCTCCAGTCTCTTAGTACTCTTTCGAGATAAATTTTAAATAGAGTTGGAGATAAACTGCAACCTTGCCTTAAACCTTTTGTAATAGTAAATCCCTTTGTTATATGATTTCCAACTTTTATTTTCGAAATAGATCCTTTGTATAATGCTTTTATAGCTTCTACTAATTTTTTGGTAATGTTGGAATCGTCTAAAGTTTCCCATAACATTTTCTGGGGAATACTATCATATGCTTTGGTTAAATCGACACAAAGCAAATGTAAATCTCTGTTAGTTGCTCTTTTTTTAATAAAATTAAGCTAATAATAAATATTATAAATAATTCCAATACTATCTGTAAATAATATACATGACCAGATTCTAACTCTGGGGCACTACTCAAGTTAAATTAAGAGTGGGTAATTTCTGCGATACAGGGCATACTAGGACAACAGACTCTCTCAGCAATTGGTGTGATCCTGGGGTTGGATGGTTAGTTAGTTTTGTATGCATGGTCAGTCAAGCTTACTCGAAATGGAATGGTAAGTGATGTGAGGTGAGTGGTCAAAATTACAGAGAAAATCGTTAATGTTCCTCTTCAACGTGACTCAACTTATTAAAGTAATTAACTAATCAGAAGCCAAATATTTACTTTACATTTTATAAAGCAGTGGCAGTCCCCTTACTATTATATGATAGAGAATTTTGGGTTTTAACCTATTCGGCTCAAAAGACGAGGTAGACTCGCCGTAAGCAGTTAAATGGTCTTCAACTCAGAAGACGAGGTACACTCGCTTAACTCTGCTGTTATATATTTTGCAATTTTTTTACATCTCTTGGCAGGGTAATCTTTTGTTAACATTTGTGAATAGTAGAGGAATGTGTTCTTGCCTTCACCCTTACTGTTATCACAAGTACCGTTATCTTTTGCTTGTTTTGAATGTCTGAAAATAGACAATATAATTTACGGTAACTCAAATCCGATGTCTGGGAAAATGCATTGAGCATTTAAACCTGAGGCGAATTGGTTAACTAAAAGAGAAGAGAAGATCATAGTAGCAGCTGAAATGAGATTTCTGAGAAGTGTGGCTGGCTGCAATCTTCTAGATAAAAGAAGTGAAGATGTTAGAAATGAGCTAAATATTTTTAAACTTTTAGATATAAAATAACCCAGAAAAAACTGGAAAGAGCATGTTCAAAGAACGAAAGATGATCGCATTCCAAAAATGATATCTTATTACATCCCAAAAGGAGATGTAGATCGAAAAAGAGATAGATTCAAATTTTTGAATGAGAATCTATGGGACCGGAACAAGCCACATGGGCTTAATCCGTGATTGTTGATGATGATGATGATGACGATGATGATGATGATGAGAGTTACTTTTCAGTCGAGTGCTGTAACCGAGCGGTTTAAGGCATTATGCCTAAATGTAGGGCTATGTTATATCGCTAATTGAGACCCCATGGAGGAAGAAATTTTCTCATGGAATTTCTATCAGTAAGGGGCATGTGCCTACCCAAGATTGTGAGTAATTGGCTTCAATAAGTAGTCATCGGCCGCGGGGGCTAGTGGCATGTTCCTAGTCTCTAGTTCCGAGGGACGCAGGTTCAAACCCAGCCGTGCTCCATGGATTTTTAAGATGGAAAAATCTAAGGGACAAGTCTTCCGGTAGGGAGTAGAAGCCGCGGGGCCAGAGTCTGAAGATTTTCAGGCTCTAACGAGCCTGAATAAAGAGATCTCTGTACAGAATTTAAACGACCTTCAGCCATCCGAATAATACGTACCATCCATAGTAATTCTGCCCGAGGGCAGGTCTTTCACTGCAATCATAGCATTTTCATTCTATGCTTTGCAGCTTTACAAGGGAATTATAGGTGTGCTAGCTTCCCGTTGCTTTCCACACCGGTGAAGGATGATGATGATGATGATAAGAATATGTATGACGGCCGGATGATTTTCGGGAACCGTTGGGCCCTAAGCTTCCTGACATTTGTTTTACAGGTGAGGAAAAACCCCGAAAAAAAACTCACCCAGGAAACTGTCCCGACCGAGAATCGAACCCGGGCCCGCTGTGTGACAAGGCAGCACGCTACCTCGAGACCACAGCGGTGGACATACGTACCTTAGTAGCCCCTATTAGAGGTCTCATTGAGGCGATGTGCAACCACATGTCATCTATAGTTAAATAACTGAATTAGCTTGGTTAAGAAACTCCCGTTGGAAGGAATGGCGTATAGTCAGTCAATAAGTAGTCGTTCCAGATTCAGAACATCAGTTATAACGTCTGGGAACCTGATACGCTGACCACATGTCATCCTTATTATTACTGGGTCATCGTCCATCTCTCCGACACATGTGAATGTGAGGCCAATAGCCGGCTGGTAGGCCAAGGGCCTTCTAGATATGTAGGCTAGACCTAGCGTCATAGCATTTTTTAAGGGGATCCGGAAGGCCAGATGTAATGAAAAAATTCATTTTCATCTTTTTATAAATTAAAATACTAGAAAGATTCCTCTTTAATATGGTATACTTATCTTGCCTGTATCTTGTTTCTCAGTGTGTTTATTATTTGTTTTAAATATTCCCCGTCCCTTTAAAATGTGAGCTTAAGCCGTCAACTCTCCCTTGGTTAGCATTCATTTTTTCAATGTATAAAGAACATTTTCTTCTAAACTATTAAAGCTAGATACCTGAAATTTTCAGGACTTCGATGTAGTGCTCATATACTATTGTTACCATATTGATGTTGTGATAGCTCAGATTAAAGAATTCATCATCATCATAGTACATTCACGAATTTAGGCCATTTGTTGACCTGTTTCGGCCTCAAGAGAAACACCATCCAGAAGTCTTTTGAGTGGACGTCCTGGTCTTCTTCTTCCTGCAGGTTGATATCTTAACATTAGTTTGGGTATTCTGTGATCTTCCATTCGATGAACATGTTGTATCCATCTTGACTTATAATCAGAAATTTTGTTTTCTAAAGATTCCATGTGTAATTCTTCTAAGATGTCTTCATTTTTTTTGTGATCTAGTAGTGTGTATCCTGCAGTCCTCCGAAGATATCTCATTTCAGCAGATCTAAGTCTCTGTATATCCTTCTGTTTCAACGTCCATACTTCGCTACCATACAAAAGAGTTGGAAGAGCCAGTGTTTTATACACTTTCAGTCTTGAATGCTTTTGGACTAACTGTGGCTTCAGAATTCAGGTTGCAAAATACAGTGTAAAAACTGAAAGAAAATATTTGTAAATAACATTTTTTTTTATTTTTTATATAAATGCATATCTATATAAATCCTTATGGTAGAAGACTCTAAATATATGAACCTTTCACCTGTAAAAATTTCAACTTGATAAGATTAATAGTTCAGGAAAAAATGTTCCTTACATTTAACATTATAAGTATAGGATGTTCCGGGTCCCCTTAATTAGACTATATGATTTTGTTTTAAACCTTACATACCACCTTACGCACATTAACACTGAATTATGGTATCTCATTAAGTGTCACAAAGTAGATTAAAATTAAATTTTAGAGTTAGGCTGTATTTTCTCATTTACTTCGGGAAGTCTTTGAACTCCAACTGTGATGGTCAGCTTTTTAAACTATAAGATATTTAAAGATTAAATTTGCAAAATGATGAGTTGTTATTTTATGTTAGTATTAGGCCTGCAGCATTTTTTTTTTGAGAACATGGCGTGCATTTCTTCTACTAGCATCCGATTCTGTGTATGCCTATAATAAAATGAAAGCCAAAACGGAAATGCGGTAGATTATTAGGTTCCGAAGAGGAAACATGTTATTCTAAAAGTTTTTTTTATCAACAATAATCTAACAAGAGGTTGTGTTTTTCTGAAAAAATCACGTGCGATGAAGATGGGAGTGATTTGGTCTAATGAAAAACTCAACCTCACGTTGGATTTAGACTAATACAACATCAGAAGTTAAAAATAATTACAGACCTATTGTTTAATAATTACCAAATGTGAGGCTATGTATTCCGATCTTATTTCCGGGCGATTTCTACGTAAGCCGGCTGTAGAGTTATAAATAGCATTTCTTTACTGTTTAACCTCTTTGGGCTTGGGAAAAACCAATAACAGATGATTGTTTTAAAAATAACTATTAACAATAATGCAGATTCATTACACAACATTTAATAATTTTTTTAGAGCAACAGAATTAACTTTTTTTTTTGTAATCTTTCAAGTCGTTTTCTTTTGGAATTTCTTGCCGTAACATATCGATCCTACATTGTTGAACCGATATCCTTGTCAAATAAGTTAATTTAGGGAGATATATCTCATTAAGAACAGGAAGAGGCAAATTTATCAACAGGAAGAGGCAAAATTATCGGTCTATAAGTTAGTAGTCATAAGTAATGCCACGAGTGATTCCCAATTTATCTAGAGAATTTGGAAATCACTCGTGGCATTTGTTAGGACTATTTAACGAATAAAACTAAGCTGTTTACTCACAAATCATTATTTAAATGAAGTTATTGTAAAATATTTGTATATTTAATGTAAACGGCGATGTCTGAAAACAAATGAAAAACGTTTGTTATGTTTCACTTGTTCATTACTGCAACCAGATCATATTATTTATTGCCAAAGGATCGCAATATTGTAAGAATGCACCCTACCGGAGAAAAAATGAAACACATCAAACTGTACATTAATTAATTTCTGATGTCCTATGATGTAAATATGTCAATTATATATTTTTTGGAACGCTATTACCTG
Organism: Diploptera punctata; assembly: GCA_030220185.1. NCBI lineage: Eukaryota > Metazoa > Arthropoda > Insecta > Blattodea > Blaberidae > Diploptera > Diploptera punctata. The sequence goes on along the minus strand of JASPKZ010005671.1, from coordinate 713,702 downwards.
GGAAATAATACGTTTAAGAAAGTGCAAACAGTGGTTTCTTATTTTTGTGGTATCGATTGCTACAAATGTTTTTATATTATATCCCGCAAGCACTACCTGGTTACACTCGTGCACTATATATATATATATACATATATATATACATATATATATATATATATATATATATACACACATGTGGTAGCCACATGCATTCTAGAATTCTTACATCCTAATATATAAATTGTTATATTCAATGTATTTCTTAGAGAGTCAGTCACTGCAAAATAATGGTCTGTCCTATTCAGAATGTTAAAAATGAGGAGCTTGATTTTAAAGTGATAAAATTAAATTGATAAAATCGAGGGGAAAAAGACTGCGATTTGTTTTAAATCAAAATTCATTGAAAAGTGATTGGTTATTGACTCCCATTTGGGGCATGAGTTAAATAGTCATTTTAATTACTTTCTAACATTTTTAAAGTTGAAAACAGGGTAATAAGATAGATATAGTAATCTATGTTTTTACCTTTCAATCGTGATCTTTCACTGGTCGATATATTTTCTCTAAAAAGTCCCGCAATTACAGAGGGACCCTATATTATTAAGTTTAAATTTAAAGTTATTTGCGAATAAAAGATAAAAATTATTTTATAGAGGTGTAATTTGAACATTCTTGAAGATGAGGCTGGGATGTGCAGCACAATGGTGCGTGTGATGGTAGGAGTGCATCCGACACATCATACAGTTCCATTGTCAATACCCCTCCTCACAATGCTCTCGCTATATGATGTTTACCATATGGAGTGGAAACCCTGCTTATGTTAGATTAATAGGTTCGTAGGGTGGCATCTTCCCTATCAAGTTTTATATTTATTTAAGCTAGAATGCTCAGATTCAGAGGAGATAAAATTTCATTTTATGCACAAGAGTTCATAATAATTCAATGAACGTCCGAACATCTACTCAGCTAAGCATTTTCCACATAATCTATTCCTATATTAACAACACAACACTGAAACAAAATGAAAGCATGAAATATCTCGGCATTACATTACATAAAAGGTTTAATTTCAATGGGCACATAGAGAACGTCACTAAAAAAATTACAAAATTAATCCATGCCTTACTCAAGCCAGCCATGATCAACTGGGGACTCTACCATGATGTGCTATAAGTTATATATGATAGTAGTAAAAGATTCCGGGCTATGTGGCCGTGTTCTATAACTGGCGTTTCTTCCAGACGTTTCTCCCTCAACTGCGGAGGGCATCTTCAGTGGCGAGCGCTTCAAGCTGTTGTTTCCCTGTCGTAGACTCGACTGCGAATCATTCGCAGTCGAGTCTACGACAGGGAAACAACAGCTTGAAGCGCTCGCCACTGAAGATGCCCTCCGCAGTTGAGGGAGAAACGTCTGGAAGAAACGCCAGTTATAGAACACGGCCACATAGCCCGGAATCTTTTACTACCATGATTACCGGCCGTGAAAGCCTGCATTCCACTGTTATATATGATAGTTGGAACTTTAATAGTGGCAACACGGCTGCATTATTACTTTTAAAATTCATTACGAAACACTGATGAGGTCACTATGTAAAAATTAAAATAAAAAATAGGTACCTAAAATCTCAGTCTTCCTCTCATGTATAATGTTGTAAAATAACAAGAAGGCCTTTCGGATCTATTTTTATTTGAATTTTTAACACTGCTGTAAAACATAATGATGTCGCTGATAGCACACGTCAGTTACATACCTACCTTACCTAAGAACATAGAGACTCTTTGCTCCCATATCACGCGAAAGCGAACATGCTAGAGGAACAGAGCCTCGCATTAGCTGGCGGTCTAATGTAATGTTGTCATGATGTTTTCGAAACTGGAACAACAGAGTTGGATAATGATTGAATATGCCAGAGGTCGTACAGCACGGCAGTGACATCAAGATCTTCAAGAGGCTTGCGGGGAATCTGCATTACCTTACAGAACAGCTTTACGTTGAAGGTTTTACCCAACGTGACACTGTTCTGTAAAGCAATGCAGATTCCTCGCAAGCCTCTTGGATACCTTGTTGACACTGCCTTGCCGTACGACCTCTGGCACATTTAATCTTTATCTAATTTCGTTGTCCTTATTCCAAAAACATGAGACAACACTGCATTAGACCTCCAGCTGATACGAGGCTCTGTTACTCTCTGCAATTCGCATGCGGGTTATGTGGGAAGGGATAGTCCATATGTTCTGAGGTAAAGTAGGTATATAACTGACGTTTGCTATCAGCAACATCATTATGTTCAGTTGCATGACGTCTCTAAAGCAGTGTTGCCAGTATTGAAGTTCCAACCCTCGTAACAAGCAGGAGCTATCTATCTTTAATAACGTATGGAGCATCTATATATTTAGAAGCAATGAAGCGATCTTATAGCAAAGCAAATATCAAGAGAATAAAAGGCTAATAAATATAAAAATGGCATTGCATTCCGCAATGTGTCTCATGAAGCTTTGTATATTCTAACGAAGACCACAAAATTATAACAGGGATTGAGAATATGGCAATGTGGTATAAAATAGAAAGATGCAAAACAAAGGAGCTGCAATATGATCTGATCTTCATTACAAAAAATGGCCACATCCTACCGACACTATTGAATTCACAGGAACTGAAGAAACCAAAGTGTGCACATAGGAAATGTAGTCCAGGTGGAAGTAAAGGAGATATCGGAGTTGATTCTGGAATAGTCATATTTTTTTGGAAAATTGCCTTTCACCAACTGCAATATAAGCTTCACCATAGGTACTTGGACAATCAGAGCGAACAACCGACCATACTAAAAGTCATGGGAAAAAAATCTATAATAATTAGGAAAACTGCACAATAGGGGAAAATAACTGCTAATTTTACCGATAGCAGAATAGCACTGGACTCTTTGAGGAATGCCAGCAACCATAACATAATAGAGAAAAAAATCAGACAACAGATGAGAATCCTGAAGAACCAAAACTGGACCATCAATTATTGCTGGACAAAGACTCATGCCGAGATCATTGGCAACGGAATGCCAGACAACCTGCCTAAAGCAGCAGCGAAGAATATCATCGTGGAGGCTTGCCGCGCAAAATAGAAATGATTGGAGGCAGAAGTCAAGGGAGGCCAAAATTCGAAATTGAAATAATCGGCCATTGGGTGGATGTATTACTGTACATAAATATGTTTGTAACGGATGTAGTATTGATGCTTATTGTAATGGAACACGTAGTTAATAATTATTAGAAATCACTACCTGGTATCTGAAACATGGGGTAGAATATTATCGATTCATTTACTTTTAGAATTATATCTAACTCACTAGCACTCTGCCACCACAGAACCCCCGGAGGTTAATGGCCGCGGGGAAATAAGATCTCCATACATCCCTACTTACTTACTTACTTACTTACTTACTCACTGGCACTATCGAACCCGTAGGTTCATGGCCGCGCGGACATAAGCTCTCCATATGTCCCTATCCTGAGCTAATGCTTTCCATTCCCTGAATAATCTACTTCCCTCAAATCATAGTTAATGTTGTTCTCCCACCTCATTCTTGGTCTACCAACTGGGCGTTTTCCCTCTGGCTTTCCTACAAGAAGCTTCCATGCACGTCTTTCATTCCCCATACGTGCAACATGTCCAGCCCATCGCAGTCTACGAGACTTAACTGTTCTTATTATATCTGGCTTCCTATACAGACCATGTAGTTCATTGTTATGTAGTCTTCTCCATTCACCTGTCTGTTCATCTCTCTTTGGTCCAAAAATTTTCCTAAGAACTTTATTCTCAAATACTCGTAATCTCCTTTCCTCCCTTAAAGTAAGAGTCCATGTTTCGCACCCATATAATAAAACTGGTAGAATAATAGTTTTATATATTTTCAGCTTAACGTTTTTTGAAAGGAGTTGGGACATCAAAAGTCTCTGCAATGCATAATAGCACGCATTTCCAGAATTGAGCCTATGTTTAATTTCTTTGTGCATCTCATTCCTATTTGTGATTATTGTTCCTAGGTATTTGAATTCAGCCACTTCCTCAAAATTTCCCTCATTTGTCATTAGCTGTCCATTTTCATTATATACTGAATTTCTACTTGTGACCATATATTTAGTTTTACTGATATTTACTTCCAGTCCCAATTTCTTAGTGTTACTCAATAGTATGTGCGTGTTGGCCTTTAGTATCTCCTCGCTATCAGCCAGTAGTACTACATCATCAGCATAAACTAACAGCTTATTAATACCATTCACCATACATCCCTACATTGAGGTAATATGTTCCTATCATTTCCTAGATAATTTAACTTTACGAAAACATATATCTATCTCATTCTTGACCTACCTGCTGGCAGCTTTCGATTCTCTTACAAGAGGTTTATGTGCCCCTTTTTCATTTTCCCATTCGTGGTACATGTCCTGCCTGTCGCAGTTTATGAGGCTTAGCTGTTATTACGTCCGATTCCCCATAACAATCGTGAGGCTACTGTTATGTAGACCTAACTTTCTCCAACCATCTGTATTTAAGTCCTTATTTGTTCGCTAAAATTAACCAGGAGAAATTTGTGGAATTACACAATATATAGACCTATTAATAACTTAGAGTTAGGGCTATACATGATTTTGTTTTCACTAAATTCCGACACTATTAAATAATGGTATGATCTATAGGAAATTAGTGTTACATCGATTTACAGATTTTAAGGATTAAACAATTTTGGGTCTTTATTGTATCTAGAAATAATCAGTGTTACTGACTACAACGGTAATAGACTATAGAGTTTGATGGTAATTTATAATTGCAAGATAGTTTACATATTTTTTATCTAAAATAACTGTCTCTTCAAAACATTGGAAGTTCAATGTGCTGAAATCTATTTAGGCCTCTAAGCCTAAGGGACTTATTTAAAAAGGATGTTGATTTAGGGAAAACTCGACTTCTTGTGGGATTGCTAATAGCTATTTTCTGTATTTCCTGTTTATAGTCAATAAAAATAACTGCAATAAGAAGTGTAAAATAATGAAATAAAAAAAGTAAAGTGATCCCACAACAGGCCTCAGGAGGCCCTTGGGGTAGTAGGAGGTTAAGGCTCCCACTTTTTCTGGACAATCGGCACTTGATGTCAGCCCTGCGTGACGGCCGCCTTTACCCCCAGAACAAGCGTCCGGTACTCATTTCCGTTAGAGGCTGAGTAGACCCGATGGACATAGTACCGCCAGAAACTTTGGATCAGTTTAAAAATTCTGACCACACTGGGACTCGAATCCTCGATCTTCCGGATTGCAGCGCAGTGCCTTACTACGCTACGGCGTGCTCCCCATATAATGGAATAAGAATAAATAAATTAAGCAGCGATCACATAAAATAGTGAACAAACCAGCTATTATGAAATATGGATTTTGGAGTGAAAATAAACATCGAGACTAAAAACTCTAATGAAATTTTTAAGAGCTTTCTTGGAATTAATCGGAGCAGATGTTTTTAGGAATGTGGATATCAGGGAAGAATTAGAAGAGGAAAATGCATATGTATGAGATATGTAGAAACTAATGCCAATAGATAGAACTATCGAAATAACGGATTGGAGGTTTCATATGCAAGCCATATTTTACAGGACGGAGAAGTATGGAACGTATCAGCCTAAGAACAAGATTCATATCCTAAAACTAATTATAAAAGGAGAATCGCTTTAACACAAAATTGCCAGTCTCCAATTCTCCTTCAAAATTTGGTTGAATTTGGGTTCGAGGTATGTATGATGATATTTGCTAAAAATTTCTACACTTTCTGTAATGTTGCTATTCAATTGAAACTCCTATTGTTATTAAAAATATACATTTCATTTCATATAAAGAATTTAAGATAATCAAAATGGGATGTGTATTAAAAGAATGTGGAATACAAATCAATAAAGAAAAGCCAATAGCATTTAAAGTGACAAATCATTAAATTATTTTCAAAGAGAGTCTAAGAGAATTATTACATATCTGAGAGCAAATAATGATAATTAAATACTAAATTCAGTTATTTGAAAACTGTAAATAACACTGAGCAACAAAAAATAAACTTTTTGTCTTAGAAAGAAAAAATAAATGTGATTCTGATAGTATTTTTTCTCCTCAATTCAAATATGATACCGGTTTTTCTCCATCACGCAAAGTTTCCGAGAGATAGGAATTTATAATTTCAGACACTTTAATATTTTCTACATTCGTAACTACACAATATTCGAACATTCGGACTCACCTATAAAGTAAGAAATGACGATTTTCTGCTATATTTCGCCTGTGGAGCATCCCTCTTGATGGTCCAACAAAAATCGGCCAGAATATTAGGATTCCATTTGCCTTGATATCTCTTACTCATAGTTGAAAACTTCTGAGTTAGCTCATTTGGTTTTATTTTACAATGGACGAAAAAGCGTTTATTAAAAAAATAATTATTTAAATCCATTAATTGAAACTGAAATAAAAAATAAAACTGTGGGTGATGGAGAAATTCCCGAATACATATCTGAAAACACGATAAAAAATGCATTAAGTAAGTTACAACTCATGAAACAAAAATCATGTTGTCCAGTGTAATATCATTATTTACTTAGCTAATTACTGAAATAACAATAATTATTTCAAATTAAAAATGTACAGAATTGACCAAAATTGTATCTACAAGTATACACTGTTCAGGGATTTTGAATGAATGACGTATTAGAGAATAATGTTTTGATGTCGTATTAGACATGTAGTTTTCTTGACGTGATAAGATGGGTTCTGATAGATTTAAGACATTGAAGTAGGTGCTGTAAAAGTTATAGACTGTTACACAAATAATACGAAATTACAGGAGTAGTGAAACATACAAAATCCATAGTTGTTTCTTAAACATTGAGCTGTATATTACATTGCAGTTCATGATTTCTACAGAACTGTACTTACTTCAGGTTATGATTACTTCATTTTGTTTTTGCCAGAAATTATATTATCACAGTCCAAAAGGATATAATATAAATCTGGAAAAAAAAAACACAAAAATATTTTTGTCTGTAGACCATGGGCTCATTATATCAAAACATTCAACCACATCTCCTACACCCCGCCTAAAAAACTGCGAACGTTTATCGATAATGTTCTTATATCATTTTTATAAAAGCCTGTCCATTGATATAAATGTATATCCTCTGTTTCTAGATATATCTTATGAAACTAAAAACGATAAAATAATCGCTTCTCTTGTTAATCTAATAATGTATTAGATGCAATGAACTATGAAACAATCCATCGACTATGAATGACCTAACTTTATTGCGATATATAATTCAAAATTGAATAACTACAAAATTTGAATTTAGAGTTGTGAATAATAATAAAAGTGTGATGTCATTTCCTGTCATAATCCGTCTTGTAGAGATCCAGAGAGCAGGAAGCTGCAGTGAAAGAAGGGCGACCGTACAAATGTGACTGTACGTACATCCCCACAACGGAAAATGAATCACAAACTTCAATCCTAACACTTTTGCTTCCTGTGGGTTTATATTCAAGTATTCACAATGCCATCATCGTATTGGCATACAACAAAATCACAGTTCAGCTACGAATTATTTTGTATGTTTGTCGAAAAATACTTAAAAGATATAATTAAGTCCCGCGCCGTAGCCGAGCGGTTAAGGTAGGAAGCCTTGGCGCAGAGCTACGGGACTTGCTCTGGTTCGAGTCTCCATGGGGGAAGAAATCTTCTCATGGTATTTCGGCCAGTATGGGACCGGTGCCCACCCAGCATCGTGAGGCAATTGGGTAGCTACAATAAGTAGCGGCTCCAGGTTGAGGAACCAGCTATAACGGCTGGGGGACTCGACATGCTAACCACATGTCACCCCTACACTGGCTGTTGATCATCTACCTCTGTGATTGACACATGTGGATGTGAAGGGCCAGCAGCCGGCTGGTAAAAGGGCAACCGCTGAAAAGTGGAAAGACCCTCAATCGGATATAATTAATATTTTTTCTTCTTCTTCACAAGACTTGATAGAATAAGAAATGAGGATATAAGAGAAGAATTGAAAGTACAGCCTTTATTGGATAAAGTCACGAATTACAGACAGAAATGGATTGATCACATGGATGGAATGAGCAAGGAGAGATATCCATTGTTAGCCAGAAATTATCAAGCAAGAGGAAGGCGTGATGTTGGAAGACCTAGAAGACGTTGGGCTGATGCATTATGAAGTCGGAACGGGCAATTGCCTAATCCCTGGAGTGATGATGATGATGATGATTCTTCTTCTTCAATCAGGGATTCGGCTCTTAAGCTTGTTCCTGCTTCACATACTCACCAACCAACGTTTCCGTGGTTTTCCCAATTCTCTCCTTTCAGGTTTATAAAAAAAGTAAAAAAGTAAAGTGATCCCACATCAGGCCCGGAGGCCCTTGGGGTAGTAGGAGGTTAAGGCTCCCACTATTTCTAGACAATCGGCACTCTATGTCAGCCGGGTTGTCAGCCCTGCGTGACGGCCGCCTTTACCCCCAGAACAAGCGTCTGGTACTCATTTCCGTTAGAGGCTGAGTCGACCCCAGGACCATAGTCCCGCCAGAGGGTTTGGGTCAGTTTAAAAATCCTGACCCCCAACGGGACTTGAACCCTCGACCCTCCGGCTTGTAGCTCAGTGCCTTAACCACTACGCTACGGCGTGCCCCATTTCAGGTTTATAATGAAGAATTATTCTAGGAATACAACTGTAGCTCATTCTTTCTAGGTGCTCAATCTATTGATCTCTATAACGATGAATCCTTTTCTCTGCTGGTATTACATTTAATTATTTTCTTACATCCTCATTTTTAAATTTATCTTACCTAGTTAAACCCTTAACCGATCTCAAAAACCTCATTTCTATAGCCTCTAATTTGTTAATATCATTTCGTGTAATGCTTTAACATATCAGATCGTATTACATCTTGCAGGCTTACACAATAGGATGTATAATACTACAGTGTTCAATTATGATTTTTATAGAATAGTATATTACAATACGAGGTTGGGAAGTGGTTTTTGCAGAATCGAGGAAAATGTTTAAAAACCGAGCGATAATGAGGTTTTTAATTTCCGAGATTCTGTAAAACACTTCATAAACATACATTGTACATTATTTTTCCGTGATGGTGTTTTCAAAATAATACATAATAGTGAAATAATAACACCTTTGGGGAAATATTTGCGTTCATTATAAACAATTGGCTGACGTTGGCAGTCTGGCCAATGTATATATGCTAAATGCCGAAAATAATTGTTGAGATTATAGCAGGCCTTGATATAAACCTCGCATAAAATGGCTGCAAGTATGAATGATTGTAATTAAAACGACAAAATTGAAGTAGCGTGGGAAGTTGGGTGTGCTTCTTGAGTGCCAGAGAAATCTAAATTAAGATATGAAAAAAGACATATATTTCATTCAGAAAGTGGCTGGAGGAGAAGAATTGTAGTGATTAGTGGGAAAAAAATATGGTTTCTTATTTCGTGCATAGGAGTGAAACATTAAAGTTTGTGGTCTGGGAATATTCAATGCTGATGACGATGATAAATTTAAAAGACGGTATCAATATTGCAAATTTTGTTACACTAGTTAGCTTCCTCAAAAAGTAGAACATTGGGCATAAAGCTAAAAAGTCTAAAAGTTTTCAGTAGAATTTTGTTAAGTCAACTTTCAATATTGTTTCAAATAAAGTTCAGTTCATTTAAAATGCAGTGATTTCTTTAGTATAATATATATTAACACTACCTTTTGGATATATTTTTGTATATACATAAAGGGCAGTGGTTTTACTTGCCGCACATGGGTTGTAATATATAATATTACAGTATAGTTTATTTAGGTTGGCAACCCCGAAATGTAGGAAGTCGAACTTTCAATCATGGTCGCCATTGCTGGCAAGTACGACAAAACGCACTATCGCGCAAAAAAATTATCAACTCAACGGAACTATCGAAACCGGAAGTTCATGACACCGCGGACATACGCTCTCCATATAGGCCTATATCCCTATCATGAGCTAATATTTTCCAATCGTCTTCTGAATAATTTACCTCCTTCAGATTATGGTTGATGTCATTCTCCCGCATAATTCTTCGGCCAGCTACTGGGGCTTTCCTTCTGCATCTCTTACATTCCGTATTCGTACCACATGTCCTCTCATCGCAGAATACGAGACTTAATTGTTCTTATAATATCTGGTTTCCTCTAAAGATTATGTAGCTCACTGTCATGCATCTTCTCCATCCATATGTCTGTTTGTCTCTAATTGGCCCAAAAATGTGCTAAGAAATTTATTATCAAATTTCTCCCCCTGGTTTAATCAGCTATGCTGGGAACCCAACTGAATCTGATACTTTACGATTGTCATTTCAATCCCTAACGAATTTGTATCAGTGACTAATATTTCTGCTGTCTGTACATGATCCTCTTTTTTATTATATCCAAATATTAAAACCCTTTATTTTTTACCTTACGGTATATAAGGGTTGTAATTATGTAACATCTTAATATATAAAAATTACGTGTCACGTTGTTTGTCCGCGATGGAATCCTGAACTACTGAACCGATTTTAATAAAATATTGCTCACTGTGTGCAGTTTGATCCAATTTGAGACTTAGGGAAGTTCATAACTAAATTTATAGTCACATTATTTTTATTGCAAATTATTTGTCTATTATTTAACAAATAGTTATAATTATCTGTGAGTTCCATACGATTCTAATAGATGGCCGTGTAAGGTAAATGGTTTATTATTTAACCAGGTGGCTGTGCTTTTTGTTGCAACCGCGAATTTCAATTGAATTACAAATATTGATTATTTCATAATTTAAGTGTGTTTGTGTTTATTTTATTTTCAATATATTGATAATAATATTAAATTCGTGTGTGTTACTTTTAAGTAATCTGGCTGAAAGACAACAACTTAATTTAAATTTAACTGGACCGAGAAGAGACATTGAACAGTATGGTGGATCAGTTCTAGAGACCATGAATGATAAGATATCAAGTGAATTTCCGTAAATTGGTATGGGCCTATGTGACATAAATCTTACATTTAAGAAGAATGTCAATTTAAAAACATATGAAAGCCCTAAGGAACGGAATAACAGAATTGTAAGTAAGTCTGTTAGTTATAATAATATGCCTAATATTACAGAAACAATCTCCATGCCTCAATTAAATGAAAAACAAGATGACTATAATATATCACAAGATGATATTACTATACAGAGACTTCTTGATGATGATGAGAATCCAAACTGCCAACAAGTTCGTAGAAAAAAACTAAAATGTAATGAAATCAGCAACCCTCCTCAAAATATTCCATCAATAAATGTATATAATTCCTATGATACACTTATGGATGATACTGAGAATGTAGACAACATAAATTCATCTCAATCAACAAAACCACTTCCACATAAACCACCACCCATATTTATACCGGGTGTAGTTAACGTATCATAACTAAAAAAAATGTGTAAAACAAAAACTCTCTGATTTAGATTTCTCACTTTGTTTACTACAACATAATTTAACGTATACCTTAGCCACAGCAACGCGTGGCTGGGACTCATATATATATATATATATATATATATATATATATATATATATATATATATAACAAAGTCGGATTAGTTACACTTATTTATAAGTCAAGGACAGCTGGACCGATTTTTATTATCTTTGATTTGTTGGATTTGTTTCCGCCCCGAATAGCAGATAACTATTAAAACATCGGAAACATTAACGTAAAAATATTTAAAGGCGATACGACGTTCGCCGAGCCAGCTAGTTAACACATAAATTAACATAAACAGTAGAACAAAAGACTATTATATAAACCTATTACAACAAAGATGAACACAGTAAAATTTAATTATAGTTGACAATAAACACTATTTACAAAAGAAAATAAGTAATTATAACATTTCTTGTCGTTAAGAATATGATAATGAGGACGAATAATTTTTTTCCTTAAAATTCAAATATGTTTCAAGTTTATAACGTTCAAATCACAACATTGGACAATTAAATAGAATATGTTTCACTGTTTCAATATCTTATCCACATTTACAAGTTGCCTTTGATGATATTTTGAATTTGTATAAATATGCCTCAAATTTTCTATGTCCGGTTAAAAATTGAGTTAATTTGAAACTGGGAATTATATTTGGGCATTTAAGTCTATCGTAGGTTGTTGGGAAAAATAATTCTCGAGTTGTCATACCATTGTTAGTATTTTGCCATAATATATCCCATTCAGGACTCTTTTATTTTCCACTTTATGTAAGTAAGAGGACACAAGTCATAACTAATTGGTAAATTTGAACTGGCAGCTGACTTTGCCAGACTGTCTGCTCATTCATTCCCAGTATCTCCGGAGTGTCCTCGAATCCAGGACAAACAAATATGTGCTGAATTCTTCTGAAGCAAGTTTTTTATTTCGCAGGCAATAGGATCCAAATTAAATTTGTTAGCAATAGTTAGTAGAGCTGATTTGGAGTCACTTATTATACAAACACTTTGTTGTATATTTGAGCACCATTTAATAGCTTCTTTTATAGCAAATAATTCTGCTTGAAAAATGAGTATTGTGTCAAAAGCTTGAACTGAGAAGATAAAATTTGTACACAATCTTTATATATAATAAAAGCATAGCCCACTTTGACCTCTTCGGACATTTCATACACATATCGCGATCCATCAGAAAAGATCTTATATTCGTCAACATGTTCTCAAACGGTTCTCTTTGGTAACTTTCGTAATTAGCAGCGATTACCCTGTTCTGCATGTGCATTTAAGAGCTTATTGAAGCAATTCTTCCATTTATGTAATATATTCCTAGAAATTTAAATCATATCCTCATTTCCAATCCTAATTACATTTGTTCTATCAAGAAACAATGTCCATTCTACCCTAATTCCCTGAAATAATTGTTTGATATTCATATTTTCTACTTTCATTTCGAGATAATTAATCATATTTCTTAAATATTCCCTCTTTTTTTATTCTTTAAAAACCTAGTGGTTTTTCGTCTGGTGTACCGGATTGTTCTAAATTTATTTCGTTTGACCCGTTTAACCAATTCTTTTAACTAGCTTACTTTTCTTTATAAAATCAATATATTCCTATTCGTTTCGTACTTTGCCTCTCTTTTAAACAACCTATCTTTTCCGATGCTGACAATGTTTTAAGTTTTCTTATAATCTCCCATTTTCTATTTAAATCAGTTTCTTCTTCGGTTGCCACATTTTCATCTTAAATTTCCAGTATTACAATTTTGGCTTGGTATTCCTGCCGCATTCATCAATTCTCAATTTTTAAGCTCAAAATTCTCAGAATAGTCTTTAGAGTTTGTTCCTGTCATAAGCGATAATCGCTCACTGATTTCACCCTGACCAGATGATGATCCGAATTGAAGTCAAACCCTCTAACTGGCCTAAAGTTGATTATGCTAGTCTTCCAGAGTTTGACTATTAATAGGTGATCTAACTGGTTTCGTGTTTCGTATTTATGAAAATCCTTATTCTGGAATGTTGTACTCTTAACTGTAAGATTTGTTTTATGTGACAAGGGTGACCAATCTAACTCCATTGTCGTTACTCTCTACATTAAAACTGAATTTTCCTATTGTTTACCTGAATACATCTTCCAGTCCCACTTTTGCATTAAAACGTCTTAAGAAAATTTTCATATGGTATCAGGATGAGTATGAAATTCGTAGATAATAGTACAGTGTTTACTAGTGATATTGTAACTATTACTGATTGATTATTAAATCCTTAAATCAATTTATAATTGAAATTCAATATTTTTACAATGAAAATATAATGTTTTAAGTAAACTATACATTTTCATTGAAAATCTCTCAAATACACTTCTAATTCTTCGTAGAAATCGCCCTTAATCTTTTCGCCCTTATCTTCTATGGGACCAAGTAAGCCTACATTTAGGATTACTTTCTACAAAAGTTCACTAATTTATTTTTGGTCCCTCCATGGTATCTTTACCTTGTCGTGGTGGAGTGGCTTGTGTGCTTAAATGATCCTGAGAGCTATGCCGGCGGTAGCATTGCTGCCGATAGGGTTACCCATGCCGGACTGGTCAAGGGTGATAAGCCAGACGAAATAAGTACCTTGGTCGAAAGAGTGACGATCTTTCACCGTAAAATATACAACCGTCAAGAAATGCGGACATGGGTTCTACTGGGGTAAAATTTTCCGGAGGTCAAATAGTCCCCCATTCGGTTCTCCGGGCGGGGACTACTTCAGGGAACCCATGCCAAAGGCTCAAACACAGGGACATGTTCCTAGGAACATGGAATGTTAGGACTTTATACAATAGCGGGGCACTAGAGATATTAACGCGGGAATTGGATAAATCGCCCTTGGATATAGTCGCTTTACAGGAAGTTAGGTGGCCAGGAGAAGGTAGTCAGGAATCAGGAAGCTTTGCATTATACTATGGGGGTGCAGAAAGACCTGCATTTGGAACGGGTTTTTAGTCAGAAGGAGGATCCTATCCGCTATCCGAGATATTAAGTTTGTTAGTGATAGGATATCATACATAATTCTAAAGGGTAAACGACATGATTTTATAATTGTAAATGTACATGCCCCCACAGAAGATAAAGATGACAAGATCAAGGATGAGTTCTATGAAGAATTAGAATGCTTATTTGATAGCCTTTCACGATATCATATGAAAATTGTCTTGGGAGATTTTAATGCAAAAGTGGGGCGGGAAGATATATTCAAACCAACAATAGGCAAATTCAGTCTTCATGAAGATAGTAACGACAACGGGGTTAGATTAGTCACATTTGCCACATCAAAGAATCTCATTGTTAAGAGCACAACATTTCAGCATAAGGATATTCATAAATACACCTGGACGTCCCCAGATGGAGAAACTCGGAACCAGATAGATCATGTATTAGTGGATAAACGATGGCACAGTAGCATCATTGATGTTAGATCAGTTAGAGGGACAGACTGCAATTCAGATCATCATCTGGTCAAGGTGAAAATCAGACAACGGCTATCGCTTATGAGAGGAACAAACGCTAAAGATGATTCTGTAAAATATGAATTAAAAAACTTGAAAAATGATGAAATGCGGCAAGAATACCAAATCAAAATTGCTAATAGATTTGAAGTACTGGAATCTTCAGATGACAATGTGGCAAACGAAGAAGAAACTGATATAAATAAAGAATGGGAGGCTATAAGAGATACTATTAAATTGTCAGCATCAGAAAGCATTGGTTGTTTAAAAAGAGGCAAAACAAGAAATGGTTTGATGAGGAATGTGCCGACATTGTAAAGAAAAGAAAGCTAGCAAAAATGAAATGGTTACACGAGCCAAATGAGGTAAATTTAGAGCAATTGGGTAGTGTTAGACGGGAAACCACCAAGTTACTAAAGAGTAAAAAGAGGGAATATTTGAGAGAGAAGATTAATGATCTTGAAATGAATGCAAAAAATAGGAACATTAGAGAATTATATCAGGGAATTAGTATAGAGAAGAAAGGGTTTCAGGCTAGAACAAACATAATTCGGAATGAAAATGGGGATATGATTGCAGATTCCAAGAGTATATTAAATAGATGGAAAAGTTATTTTAATCAGCTATTAAATGTACATACAGAACAGGACATTGAGGAGGATAAGTTACAGACAGCAGAAATGCTAGTCGCAGAGCCAAGTGCATTAGAGGTTGAAATGGCAATTGAAAAATTGAAGATGTATAAAGCATCAGGTTCAGATGAGATCCCAGCAGAACTGATAAAATCAGGGGGAGAAAAATTGATGGACAAGATACGCTGGTTGCTTAGTATGATTTGGGAAAAAGAAGCTCTTCCAGATGAATGGAAGGAATCAATTATCGTACCAATTTATAAGAAAGGAGATAAAACTGATTGCAACAACTATAGGGGCATCTCATTACTTTCAACTTCGTACAAAATTCTAACAAATATATTAGTAAGCAGACTTACTCCCTATATTGATGACATTCTAGGAGATCATCAATGTGCATTTAGAAGAAACAGGTCTACAACAGATCAGATTTTTAGTATAAGACAGATTTTAGAAAAGAAATGGGAATATAATGGTACTGTACATCAACTATATGTAGACTTCAAAAAGCATATGATTCAATTAAGAGGGAGAAGTTATATAGTATCCTGCTGGAGTTCGGAATTCCTAAAAAGTTAGTTAGACTTATACGAATGTGTCTAAATGGCTCAACGAGTAGGGTGCGTGTAGGCAAACAGTTTTCAGACACTTTTGAAATCCAGAATGGGTTGAAGCAAGGAGATGCACTATCTCCTCTACTATTTAATTTTGTACTAGAGCATGCCATTAAATCTTTAGAGAATGAGGAAGGCTTACAACTGAATGGTATTAATAAGCTGTTAGTTTATGCTGATGATGTAGTACTACTGGCCGATAGCGAGGAGATACTAAAGGCCAACACGCACACACTATTGAGTAACACTAAGAAATTAGGACTGGAAGTAAATATCAGTAAAACTAAATATATGGTCACACGTAGAAATACATTATATAATGGAAATGGACAGCTAATGACAAATGAGGGAAATTTTGAGGAATTGGCTGAATTCAAATACCTAGGAACAATAATCACAAATAGGAATGAGATGCACAAAGAAATTAAACATAGGCTCAATTCTGGAAATGCGTGCTATTATGCATTGCAGAGACTTTTGATGTCCCAACTCCTTTCAAAAAACGTTAAGCTGAAAATATATAAAACTATTATTCTACCAGTTATATTATATGGGTGCGAAACATGGACTCTTACTTTAAGGGAGGAAAGGAGATTACGAGTATTTGAGAATAAAGTTCTTAGGAAAATTTTTGGACCAAAGAGAGATGAACAGACAGGTGAATGGAGAAGACTACATAACAATGAACTACATGGTCTTTATAGGAAGCCAGATATAATAAGAACAGTTAAGTCCCGTAGACTGCGATGGGCAGGACATGTTGCACGTATGGGGAATGAAAGACGTGCATGGAAACTTCTTGTAGGAAAGCCAGAAGGAAAACGCCCAGTTGGTAGACCAAGAATGAGGTGGGAGAACAACATTAACTATGATTTGAGGGAAGTAGATTATACAGGGAATGATTGGAAAGCATTAGCTCAGGATAGGGATGTATGGAGAGCTTATGTCCGTGCGGCCATGAACCTACGGGTTCGATAGTGCCAGTGAGTAAGTAAGTAAGTAAGTAATTTATTTATCTTACTTAAATCCCAAATTCAGATTTATATCGCTTTTGTTCCCAATGTCATTTAGTGTTGTTATCCCTCGCTGTTATGTTGGTCCATTGACACGTGCTCCCTCACCACCCTTTTCGTTTATACAGGGCCTCAACCCTCTAATCGCTGCCCGCATTAACACACAGTCGAGAGATATTAAGACACCCTCCGTCTCTCCAAGTCCCAGCCTGCTTATAAAAACAATTAACCGTATAAATGATCAGCTCGCATATTGCTTTGCGTTTTAAACCAACTTTCCATACATAGTAAATGAAAAGGATAATGCTTAATACCATTTGTAATCGATTCTTTTTTTACATCACTCATGTTATTAGAGTTAAATTAAAATCTCGACATATTGCAAAATAGAATAAGATAAAAGTTAAAAATTATAATGTACCTATTGGCAGGTGCCGTTGTTCTCAACTTTATTAAAATGGCGTATATAAAATTAACTGGAGCGCTTTCGGAAGTTAACTTCCATTATCAGCAGGTTGAGCTTCTGATGCTCGTTGTTGTTTACGATGATATATACTCCAAGTGTTTGTAGCAGCAACACTTGGAGTTTACATGATCGTAAACAACAACAACGAGTAGCAGAAGCTCAACCTGCTGATGATGGAAGTTAACTTCCGAAAGCGCTCCAGTTAATTTTATATACATCATTTTAACAAAGTTGAGGACGACGGCACCTGCCAATTGGTATATTTTAATTTTTAACTTTTTTTCTTATGACTATTCACCATAACGGAATTTGATTTGTATTTTATTGCATCATAAAATTAACGAACGTTAACCCTGAAGAAAAATAAAATAAAAATAAACCATGATGGATTCTTTACTCTAAAACTACTATTAGAAAAGCACAAGGAATTCAATATAGAAACTCATATCGCCTTCGTTGACTTCATAAAGGCTTTTGACAAAGTAGACAGAAATATATTACTACAAATTTTAGCTGATGATAACGTTCCACAACAATATATTACTAATATCTTCAACATCTATAAAGATAATGAAATCTCTGTTAAACAAGATGGCAAATTATCTTCTTGGGAAAAGATCAACACTGGAGTAAGACAGGGATGTGGACTTTCACCGGTGCTTTTCATTATATACATGAATAAATTAATAAATGAATGGAGGAAAAACACAACGAGGATATATACCCATCAATAGGAACCTCAAAACTCGATGCTATTCTTTTTGCAGACGATTTAGCTTTTCTGGCACTTTCCGAAAATGATTTGCAACGATCAATTTATAATTTACAAAAAATAGGTGCCAAATTTAATATGGAAATATCAATTAACAAAACTAAAATTATGGCATTTCATGGGAAGGACCCCATACAAAGTAAAATCTGTCTCCAGAATAAAATTTAGAGAGATCTAATCAATTTAAATATCTTGGATATTATCTCTCTATCTGGGATGAAAAGGATTTCCCTGAAAAAGTTACTAGTTATAATAAAAGTTTAGGAATTATTAATCAAGTTATGAAACCATCCCTTGTACAAAAAAACACCAGATTACGTTTATATAACACTTTGGCTAGACCAGTGTTGACCCTTGGTAGTGAAGCATGGACACTAAGAAAACAACATGAAAGCAGAATAACGGCTTGTGAAATGAGATTCATGCGCAGAACAGCGGGTTACACCAGATGGGATCGGAAAAGGAACACCGATATCTTAAAAGAATTGAAGACTACGCCAATTTTGGAATATATTAAACAGTACCAACTAAATTGGAAACACCATCTTGAAAGAGTGAGTTCAAATCGAATCCCCAAAGCTGTTTATAATTATATACCAAGAGGACGATGATCACTGGGCCGTCCTATGAAACGCTGGAGGGAAAATTTTCTATAGGATCGTAACAGGCCTTGGCATAATACTTGGAAGGAAGAAGAAGAAGAAGAAAAATAAACCAATAATATTTAAATATCTTAATGAAACCATTTCCACAATCATGAAAATATTTTTACAACAGAGGCCTCTTTGGAGTATTTTCTAATTGAAGCACTAGCCTCTTCATTGATTTTGTTTGTAGTTATTTCAAAATCTATTACTGAAAGATTATTTTCATTTTATAATTCAATAATTTCTAGAATATCCATATCAACTCCCTTGAGTAATACCAAGTAAATGACCGTCTGTTTAACAATATAATTTTTAACAAATGCAATAATATATTAATAATATTGGTAGTACACACTATTAAAATATGATATTCACTTCAAGAAGTAGAAAATATACTAAATTCATCAGAATAATGTGAATAACACTTTCACAATTTTAATAGAAATATGATAAAGAATTAATGAGAAAAATGTTTGTGACGTAAAAAATATGTTTTTATTAAAGTATGAGCAAATATTTTGCATGTGAGCTCGTATTTATACGCCATACGTTCAGAAATTTCCTGTATGATAAAAATAACTTAATAGGCCTATTGTTTCAATGAGAAATGTTAGTTATCTACCTGAAGAATAATAAAATAAAAAATAGAAATACAAATCCTATAAATAAATAAAAGGAATTATGTACAGTATAGATTTACGTAGAAAAATCATAGGTATAGGTGGTTTTAAATATAGGTGTATAACATAACATTTGACTCCTCTTTATCATAATTTATCTGATAGCAACTAAAGGTAAATGAATGTCTACTTGATATGAAAAATAGAAAAATTCTGTTAAGAAACTGTAACTAAGATTGAAGGATTGCGTGTACTAACCGCATTAATCCTGTACTTTCATTTAGTGACAGCAATGAGTTTACTCGACCTTGGGTATTCGGAGTTGTCTACTATTTCTTACTGATATATTCTACTCATTAATCATAAGAATTACGGGTCTTTTTCCAAAAAAAAATATGGTATTTGCAAGCTATTATTATTATTATTATTATTATTATTATTATTATTATTATTATTATTATTATTATTTTATTGATGCGGAATAATTTGTATTAAATTAACTTCATTCTATTTAATGGTATTAATTTTTTTCTACAGATTCCTAAAAATCACTTATCGAACAAAGCGGTTATTTTAAAATATTTTATAGGATATGTATCCTTATGTTATGAAATATTTTCATTATTAAAGAAATTTGCCTTCAGATATTCAAAAATGTAAGTACGTTATATATAATAAATTCAGGGTCCTATGCAATTATTTAATGTATTATATATTTCCTTACAGGTGAGAACGATAATTTCTGAAGAAAACATTAATGAAGTTATTTTATTATTTCGGAATATTTCATGAATACAAGAAAAAAGTATTGTTATAGAATTTACTTTTATTTTGACTATTTAACTCACGCCCCAAATGGCAGTCAGTGACCAATCACATTTCAATGAATTTTGATTTACAACCAATCACAGTCTTTTTCACCTCGATTTTATCACTTTAATTTTATCGCTTTCATTTCCAGAAAGTTGCTGCCAGATTGTATATATAGTGCACGAATGTAACCATATTCTGCTTGCGAGATATAATAGAAAAATCATTCGTAGCAATTGATTATACCATAAAAAATAGAAACCACTCTTTGCACTTTCTTAAACGTATTATTTCTCAAGAATTAACGTTGCAGAAAAATATTGACATATTTACATCATAGGACATCAGAAATTAATTAATAACCTGTAATGATGTGTTTCATTTTTTCTCCACTAGGGTGCATTCTTACAATATTGCGATTCTTTTTGGCAATACATATGATCTGGTTGCAGTGATGAACAAATGAAACATAAGGTTTATCTTTTTTTCCAAACATATATAAATATTTTAAAATAACTGTATTTAAATAATGATTTGTGAGTAAACAGCAAAATTTTATTCGTTAAATAGTCTAACAAATGTCACTCTTGATCTACAAATTCTCTAGATAAATTAACGACTCACGAGATAATTTGGAATTTACTCGTGGCATTACCTATGATAAAAATCTGATGAGGATAATCAAACTATAACGGCGTTATTACAATGCGCCGTAAATTAATTTACCCTTTTCCTTCCTATACCTAGGAAAAATATTAGTTTAAATGTTGCGCTAGTGATGACAATATATTTCTCGTGTGAAGGAATGGAGTTACAAACAACTTCTCGGTTTTTATTGTGCGAAATTATTCTTAAAACTGTTACTTTGATTACGCACCTTGCCTCTAGTCCCGAGGTTTTTGATAAACAGGCGAGTAAACCTTTGTCTAATTCCTTAAAATAATTCACCAAGTAAAGTATAAATTAATTCCTCGTATACTAATTTAATCATTGGGTTCAAACCCGGTCGAGGTTGATGGATTTCTTTAGGATGGAAAATCCAAGGAGCAAGTCTTACGTGGGTAATGAGACTGAAGATTTTAGGCACATAAAATATCCCCATGCCCGAATAAAAAGGCATCTAAGCAAATTGTTAATCATTTAGTAATACCTCAGTTGCCTGCTAGATGTCTCATCGGGTCGTTATATTTAACAATGCACAGAGGAAGATAAACTGATTCCCTACAGGCTTTAGGAGGCCCTTCAGATAATATGAGGTTATAGCTCCCACTTTTAAAGACAACCGGCACAAGATTTCGGTCTGGTTGTTAGCTCTGTGTGACGGCCGACTTTATCTCCAGAACAAGCATCTGGTACTCATTTTCGTTAGAGGCTGAATCGACTCCAGAGTCTTGGTATCGCCAGAAGTTTTAGGATAGTTTATATATCCTGACTCCGCCGGCATTCGAATCCAAGACCTTCCGGCTTGCAGAGTATCGCCTTCAGCGTGACCCAAGAGCCTGTATTAAATATCATTGTTGTGTAACTGGCAAAAAAAAACTCAGATTTAACCTATATACCGAATGTTCCCGAAACAATGTCAAACAATGTCTGGCGCAGAAATACTGCTGAAGACTATAATGCACTGGTGAAATAATAAGCAAAAATTAGCAAGTAATAAAACATTTGATTAACATGTAGAATTTCTGTTACAGATAATGTGTTCTTTGTCCACTTTGTTTCACTTAACTACTTGACATTTCGCGAGACTATTTAACTCATGCCCCAAATGGGAGTCAATGACCAATCACGTTTCAATGATTTCTGTTTTACAACCAATCAGAATCGTGTTTCACCAAATATTTATCAGTGTTATGATTACCATATTAAAGAAAGCTCCTCCTTACAATATTGCGTTCCTTTGGCAATAAATAGTATGATCTGGTTGCAGTGATAAACAAATGAAGCAGTAGAAGCGTACCTATCGTTTCTCATTTGTTTTCAAACATCGCCGTTTACATTAAATATAGGCTATAAATATTTTAAAATAACTATAGTTAAATAATGATTTGTGAGTAAACAGCTTAATTTTATTCGTTAAATAGTCCTAACAAATGCCACTCTTGATTTCCAAATTCTCTAGATAAATTCACTCCTCACTTCGTGAGTCGTGAATTTATCGATAATTTGGAAATCACTCGTGGCATTACTTATGATAACACTACAATGCTTGGAACCTACTGGATCCCAAATAGTAATTACAATAGTTACTAATAATATTTAATTTTCCATTGAGGCTTACAAAGGCTGTCGATAATACGAATCAAGTTTATAACCTATTCACACATATACCATTGGTAACCAAAAAAAAAAAAATTACCAAGGGTCACAAACAATACATGTCTCACTTCCGGTGAACCTTTTCAGCTATTGATGCTAACAAATTGGAGCGAGAAAAATGCCACGTGAAGGAAGAATATAAATTATTAGAAACGCAATATTGAAATATTTCTTAAGTGGACAAATACATACGTTGCCAAATGAGTGCATATTTATCAAAAAACAACAAAGAGAAAACATGCTCGATTTACCACACATTAAGAATTTACGTAGTGTCGTTCGTATATTTCCTTAAATGCTAAATTTTTAGTTCTCTAAGAACTATCATTTGGCGCTTTGGCCTGTTTTCTGAATGTATTATGTTTGATGGTCTACCCATGGCATGTACTTGTTTGTTGGTAAGAAATGTAGGAAGCAGTTTTTATTTAATTAATTTAGTTGTTCTAAAATTGATGATATAGCTTCCTCTAATTGTGGCTTCGTATTATCCGTGTTTATCTGGTCCATCTAATGATTGTTTATTTTTGCATTTTATTTTGAAATAGTTTCACTTCCTGACTTACTTACTCACTGGCACTATCGAACCCGGAGGTTCATGGCCGCGCGGACATAAGTACTCTTCAAATTTAATTTATCTTTCATTGAGAAATGTTAAATTAATAAAAAAACATCATTAGAGGCCTTACTGGCTTTTAAAGTAATGTTAAATTTCCAATAAATGTCTTCTTAACTAAGAAGCCGCAATTTGCAAAGATAGAAACAATGGTTTCAAAAGCATTTGGCGATAGGGAATTACAACGTATATAAGAGAAAAATTTGCGTCTAGATCGTAACTCGCCTCGGTAGCTCAGTTGGTAGAGCACTTGGCCCGGAAAGCCAAGGGTCCCGGGTTCGAGTCCCGGTCTAGGCGAAAATTTTTCTCTTCAAATTTAATTTATCTTTCATTGAGAAATGTTAAATTAATAAAAAAACATCATTAGAGGCCTTACTGGCTTTTAAAGTAATGTTAAATTTCCAATAAATGTCTTCTTAACTAAGAAGCCGCCATTTGCAAAGATAGAAACAATGGTTTCAAAAGCATTTGGCGATAGGGAATTACAACGTATATAAGAGAAAAATTTGCGTCTAGATCGTAACTCGCCTCGGTAGCTCAGTTGGTAGAGCACTTGGCCGGAAAGCCAAGGGTCCCGGGTTCGAGTCCCGGTCTAGACGAAAATTTTTCTCTTCAAATTTAATTTATCTTTCATTGAGAAATGTTAAATTAATAAAAAAACATCATTAGAGGCCTTACTGGCTTTTAAAGTAATGTTAAATTTCCAATAAATGTCTTCTTAACTAAGAAGCCGCCATTTGCAAAGATAGAAACAATGGTTTCAAAAGCATTTGGCGATAGGGAATTACAACGTATATAAGAGAAAAATTTGCGTCTAGATCGTAACTCGCCTCGGTAGCTCAGTTGGTAGAGCACTTGGTCCGGAAAGCCAAGGGTCCCGGGTTCGAGTCCCGGTCTAGGCGAAAATTTTTCTCTTCAAATTTAATTTATCTTTCATTGAGAAATGTTAAATTAATAAAAAAACATCATAACAGCTTATTAATACCATTGAGTTGTAAGCCTTCCTCATTTTCTAAATATTTAATGGCATGCTTTAGTACAAAATTAAATAGTAGAGGAGATAGTACATCTCCTTACTTCAACCCATTCTGCATTTCAAAGGTGTAGAACTGTTTGCCTACACGCACCCTATTCTTTGTGCCATTTAGACACATTCGTATAAGTCTAACTAACATTTTAGGAATTTCGAACTCCAGCAGGATACTATATAACTTCTCTCTCTTAATTGAATCATATGCTTTTTTGAAGTCTACATACCGTTGATGTACAGTACCATTATATTCCCATCTATTTTCTAAAATCTGTCTTATACTAAAAATCTGATCTGTTGTAGACCTATTTCTTCTAAATGCACATTGATGATATCCTACAATGTCATCAATATAGGGAGTAAGTCTGCTTACTAATATATTTGTAAGAATGTTGTACGAAGTTGAAAGTAATGAGATGCCCCTGTAGTTGTTGCAATCAGTTTTATCTCCTTTCTTATAAATTGGTACAATAATTAATTCCTTCCATTCATCTGGAAGCGCTTCTTTTCCCCAAATCATTCTAAGCAACCAGCGTATCTTGTCCATCAAATTTTCTCCTCCTGATTTTATCAGTTCTGCTGGAATCTCATCTGAACCTGATGCTTTATACATCTTCAATTTTTCAATCGCCATTTCAACCTCGAATGCATTTGGTTCTGCGACTAGAATTTCCGCTGTCTGTAAATTATCCTCCTCAATGTCCTGTTATGTATGTATATTTAATAGCTGATTAAAGTAACTTTTAGACCTATTTAATATACTCCTGGAATCTGCAATCATATCCCCATTTGCATTCCGAATTATGTTTGTTCTAGCCTGAAACCATTTCTTCCCTATATTAATTCCCTTGTATAATTCTCTAATATTCCTATTTTTTGCGTTCATTTCAAGATCATTAATCTTTTCTCTGAGATATTCCATCCTTTTTACTCTTTAGTAGTCTGGTGGTTTCCCGTCTAATACTACCCAATTGCTCTAAATTTACCTCATTAGGCTCGTGTAACAATTTAATTTTTGCTAGCTTTCTTTTCTTTACAATGTCAACACATTCCTTATCAACCATTTCTTGTTTTGCCTCTTTTTTAAATACGGTAACCAATGCTTTCTGATGCTGACAATTTAATAGTATATCTTATAGTCTCCCATTCTTTATTTATATCAGTTTCTTCTTCGTTTGCCACATTGTCATCTGAAGATTCCAGTACTTCAAATCTATTAGCAATTTTGATTTGGTATTGTTGCCACATTTCATCATTTTTCAAGTTTTTTAAATCAAATTTTTCAGAATCATCTTTAGCGTTTGTTCCTCTCATAAGCGGTAGCCGTTCTCTGATTTTCACCCTGACAAGATGATGATCCGAATTGCAGTCTTTCCCTCTAACTGATCTAACATTGATGATGCTACTGTGCCATCGTTTGTCCGCTAATACATGACCTATTTGGTTCCGATTTTCTCCAACTGGAGACGTCCAGGTGTATTTATGAATATCCTTATGCTGAAATGTTGTGCTCTTAACAATGAGATTCTTTGATGTGGCAAATGTGACTAATCTATCCCCGTTGTCGTTACTATCTTCATGAAGACTGAATTTGCCTATTGTTGGTTTGAATATATCTTCCCGCCCCACTTTTGCAATAAAATCTCCTAAGACAATTTTCATATGATATCGTGAAAGGCTATTAAATAAGCATTTTAATTCTTCATAGAACTCATCCTTGATCTTGTCATCTTTATCTTCTGTGGGGGCATGTACATTTACAATTATAAAATCATGTTGTTTACCCTTTAGAATTATGTATGATATCCTATCACTAACAAACTTATTATCTCGGATAGCGGATAGGATCCTCCTTCTGACTAAAAAACCCGTTCCAAATGCAGGTCTTTCTGCAGCCCCGTAGTATAATGCAAAGCTTCCTTATTCCTGACTATCTTCTCCTGGCCACCTAACTTCCTGTAAAGCGACTATATCCAAGACGATTTATCTAATTCCCGCGTTAATATCTCTAGTGCCCCGCTATTGTATAAAGTCCTAACATTCCATGTTCCTAGGAACTTGTCCCTGTGTTTGAGCCTTTGGCATGGGTTCCCTGAAGTAGTCCCCGCCCGGAGATCCGAATGGGGGACTATTTGACCTCCGGAAAATTTTACCCCAGTTGAACCCATGTCCGCATTTCTTGACGGTTGTATTTTTACGGTGAAAGATCGTCACTCTTTCGACCTAGGTACTTTTTTGTCTGGCTTATCACCTTCGACCAGTCCGACATGGGTAACCCTATCGGCAGCAATGCTACCGCCGGCATAGCTCTCAGGATCTTTTAAGCACGCAAGCCACTCCACCACGACAAGATAAAGATACCATGGAGGGTCTCTTCCTGACTTGAGTAACAACTTTTCCTGTGGAGTTGGTGACTTGACGTATTATCTTCTTTGATGAATTATGAATAATTAATTCATAAGTTGTAATGCTGTGGTCAGATAGTGTTTCTTCTCCCCGAAAATATAAAGTGATTCCGTTACAGGCCTTAGGGGACTCTTGAAACAGTGAGGGGTTAAGGTTTCCATTCTTCTAGACAATCGGCGTCAGATGCCATTCCTACGTGAAGACAGCTTTTACCTCCAGAACAAAAATCTGGTACTCATTTCCGTTAGAGTCTGAGTCCACTCTAGATGCATGATGCCTTCAGAAAATGTAGGATAGTTTAAAATTCCAGGTCCCTCCGAAACTCGAATGGCTGACCTTCCAGCTTGTAGCGAATTGCCTTAAACTACATCACGCCGTGCACTTTTCTTCTTCCTTGAGCTTGTAGTGTTTTTATTTTTTTTTTATTTTATGAAACTGGCTAATTGTTATAACAGCAATCCATCGATTCAGTGCCCCTTTGTCTTCCCTAACATTCCAGTTTTGGACTTTATGAGCCTGATTAATTTTCGTTACTATATTAATTCAGTGCACCCGTTTTCTTCTCTGACCATCCAGTTTTGGACTTCAGGCACCATAATAATCTGATATCAATCCAGTGCCCTTTCTTCCCGACCTTCCAGTTTTGGACTTCAAGAAACACATTAATTGTTGATAATCTAATATCAATCCAGTGCTCCTTCTTCTCTGGCCTTCCAGTTTTAGACTTCATGAACCAGATTAATTGTTGATAATCTGATATTAATCCAGTGCCCCTTCTTCCCTGACCTTCCAGTTTTGGACTTCATGAATCTGATTAATTGTTGATAATCTGATATCAATCCTGTGCCTCTTCTTCCCTAACCTTCCAGTTTTGGACTTCATTAACCTGATTAATTGTTGATAATCTGATTTCAATCCAGTGCCCCTTCTTCCCTGAACTTCCAGTTTTGGACCTCATGAACCAGATTAATTGTTGATAATCTGATATCAATCCAGTGCCCCTTCGACCCTGAACTTCCAGTTTTGGA
Source organism: Diploptera punctata (assembly GCA_030220185.1). Classification (NCBI taxonomy): domain Eukaryota; kingdom Metazoa; phylum Arthropoda; class Insecta; order Blattodea; family Blaberidae; genus Diploptera; species Diploptera punctata. Next base: position 685,690 of record JASPKZ010005671.1, on the reverse strand, counting down.
CTTCATAAACCTGATTAATTGTTGATAATCTGATATCAACCCAGTGCCCCTTCTTCCCTGAACTTCCAGTTTTGGACCTCATGAACCAGATTAATTGTTGATAATCTGATATCAATCCAGTGCCCCTTCTTCCCTGAACTTCTAGTTTTGGACTTCATGAACCTGATAAATTGTTGATAATCTGGTATCAATTCAGTGCCTCTTCTTCCCTGAACTTCCAGTTTTGGACTTCATGAACCTGATAAATTGTTGATAATCTGGTATCAATCCAGTGCCCCTTCTTCCCTGATCTTTCAGTTTTGGACTTCATGAACCTGATAAATTATTGATAATCTGATATCAATCCGGTGCCCCCTCTTCCCTGAACTTCCAGTTTTGGACTTCATGAACCTGATAAATTGTTGATACTCTGATATCAATCCACAGCCCCTTCTTCCCTGAACTTCCAGTTTTGGACTTCATGAACTTGATTAATTGTTGATAATCTGATATCAATCCAGTGCCCCTTCTTCCCTGAACTTCCAGTTTTGGACCTCATGAACCAGATTAATTGTTGATAATCTGATATCAATCCAGTGCCCTTGCTTCCCTGAACTTCCAGTTTTGGACTTCATGAACCTGATAAATTGTTGATAATCTGGTATCAATCCAGTGCCCCTTCTTCCCTGAACTTCCAGTTGTGGACTTCATGAATCTGATAAATTGTTGATAATCTGATATCAATCCAGTGCCCCTTCTTCCCTGACCTTTCAGTTTTGGACTTCATGAACCTGATAAATTATTGATAATCAGATATCAATCCAGTCCACCCTCTTCCCTGAACTTCCAGATTTGGACCTCATGAACCAGATTAATTGTTGATAATCTGATATCAATCCAGTGCCCTTTCTTCCCTGACCTTCCAGTTTTGGACTTCATGAACCAGATTAATTGTTGTTGATCTGATATCAACCCAGTGCCCCTTCTTCCCTGAACTTCCAGTTTTGGACCTCATGAACCAGATTAATTGTTGATAATCTGATATCAATCCAGTGCCCCTTCTTCCCTGAACTTCTAGTTTTGGACTTCATGAACCTGATAAATTGTTGATAATCTGGTATCAATCCAGTGCCCCCTCTTCCCTGAACTTCCAGTTTTGGACTTCATGAACCTGATAAATTGTTGATACTCTGATATCAATCCACAGCCCCTTCTTCCCTGAACTTCCAGTTTTGGACTTCATGAACTTGATTAATTGTTGATAATCTGATATCAATCCAGTGCCCCTTCTTCCCTGAACTTCCAGTTTTGGACCTCATGAACCAGATTAATTGTTGATAATCTGATATCAATCCAGTGCCCTTGCTTCCCTGAACTTCCAGTTTTGGACTTCATGAACCTGATAAATTGTTGATAATCTGGTATCAATCCAGTGCCCCTTCTTCCCTGAACTTCCAGTTGTGGACTTCATGAATCTGATAAATTGTTGATAATCTGATATCAATCCAGTGCCCCTTCTTCCCTGACCTTTCAGTTTTGGACTTCATGAACCTGATAAATTATTGATAATCAGATATCAATCCAGTCCACCCTCTTCCCTGAACTTCCAGATTTGGACCTCATGAACCAGATTAATTGTTGATAATCTGATATCAATCCAGTGCCCCTTCTTCCCTGACCTTCCAGTTTTGGACTTCATGAACCAGATTAATTGTTGTTGATCTGATATCAACCCAGTGCCCCTTCTTCCCTGAACTTCCAGTTTTGGACCTCATGAACCAGATTAATTGTTGATAATCTGATATCAATCCAGTGCCCCTTCTTCCCTGAACTTCTAGTTTTGGACTTCATGAACCTGATAAATTGTTGATAATCTGGTATCAATCCAGTGCCCCTTCTTCCCTGAACTTCCAGTTTTGGACTTCATGAATCTGATAAATTGTTGATAATCTGGTATCAATCCAGTGCCCCTTCTTCCCTGACCTTTCAGTTTTGGACTTCATGAACCTGATAAATTATTGATAATCAGATATCAATCCAGTCCCCCCTCTTCCCTGAACTTCCAGTTTTGGACTTCATGAACCTGATAAATTGTTGATAATCTGATATCAATCCAGTGCCCCTTCTTCCCTGAACTTCCAGTTTTGGACCTCATGAACCAGATTAATTGTTGATAATCTGATATCAATCCAGTGCCCTTGCTTCCCTGAACTTCCAGTTTTGGACTTCATGAACCTGATAAATTGTTGATAATCTGGTATCAATCCAGTGCCCCTTCTTCCCTGAACTTCCAGTTGTGGACTTCATGAACCTGATAAATTATTGATAATCAGATATCAATCCAGTCCACCCTCTTCCCTGAACTTCCAGATTTGGACCTCATGAACCAGATTAATTGTTGATAATCTGATATCAATCCAGTGCCCCTTCTTCCCTGACCTTCCAGTTTTGGACTTCATGAACCAGATTAATTGTTGTTGATCTGATATCAACCCAGTGCCCCTTCTTCCCTGAACTTCCAGTTTTGGACCTCATGAACCAGATTAATTGTTGATAATCTGATATCAATCCAGTGCCCCTTCTTCCCTGAACTTCTAGTTTTGGACTTCATGAACCTGATAAATTGTTGATAATCTGGTATCAATCCAGTGCCCCTTCTTCCCTGAACTTCCAGTTTTGGACTTCATGAATCTGATAAATTGTTGATAATCTGGTATCAATCCAGTGCCCCTTCTTCCCTGACCTTTCAGTTTTGGACTTCATGAACCTGATAAATTATTGATAATCAGATATCAATCCAGTCCCCCCTCTTCCCTGAACTTCCAGTTTTGGACTTCATGAACCTGATAAATTGTTGATAATCTGATATCAATCCACTGCCCCTTCTTCCCTGAACTTCCAGTTTTGGACTTCATGAACCTGATTAATTGTTGATAATCTGATATCAATCCAGTGCCCCTTCTTCCCTGATCTTCCAGTTTTGGACCTCATGAACCAGATTAATTGTTGATAATCTGATATCAATCCAGTGTCCCTTCTTCCCTGATCTTCCAGTTTTGGACCTCATGAACCACATTAATTGTTGATAATCTGATATCAATCCAGTGCTCCATCTTCCCTGACCTTCCAGGTTGGTCCTCATGAACCAGATTAATTGTTGATAATCTGATATCAATCCAGTGCCCCTTCTTCCCTGAACTTCCAGTTTTGGACTTCATGAACCTGATAAATTGATGTTAATCTGATATCAATCCAGTGTCCCTTCTTCTCTGAACTTCCAGTTTTGGACTTCATGAACCTGATAAATTGTTGATAAACTGATATCAATCCAGTGCCCCTTCTTCCCTAACCTTCCTGTTTTGGACTTTATAACCTTGATTAATTGTTGTGATTATGATATTAATCCAGCTATCCCGTAAGACTCCTGAAATTGTATTACTGTAATTTTCATTGAGTGTGAAGAGCCCATATTGGAAAATGAGCTTTCTTCCTCTAGTGTCGATGGTAGGACTATACTGCATGTCATTGTTTGCTATTAGAGTCCAGGTCCCAAATAAGTTTACTGGTTTGATAGTATCGAGAAGTTCCATAGACCAAAGGTATTTTCCAGGGTTTCATACGATGAGGATGTAAGAAATGATAATGTAATATGGGGGATCGGCTGACAATACAACCGTTATGTTTCAGGCGTGTAGAAATTGTACAGTAATGTTAATATATGCTATACTTAGCCTCTTATAAGTAGGCCTAATCAATACTTAAGTCTTAGGTTTTCACGAGTTGATTGTGATTATACAGGGAACAGCCTCCGTTTTCAATACAAAAATCGTCTTCCCAAGGGTGATTTGAATCGTTCCAGAACCTATACCAACTAACTCACTCACTCACTCAACTTTATAGAACTTTTTGGAAGCCATAGGTTAAATGCCAAATTTACTAAGGTTCTACACTGACCATTACCCTTTGTAAACTGAATCCAGTTTGTATCTACGATATTCAATTCTTTAAAATCCATCCGAATATTATCCTCCACATGTGTCTAGTCTTCTTATTCTCAAATATTTTTCCTCCTCCCTTAAATGAAAAGCCCGTGTTTCGCATCCGTATAATGTAACTGGCAGAATAACAGTTTTATACATTTTCAGTTTAATATTTTTTTAGAGAAGTTGGGACGACAAGTGTCCTGTGATGCATAATAACATGCATTTCCAAAATTGAAAATGTGTTTTATTTCTTTGTGTGCCTCATTCCTATACGTAATTATTGTTCCCAAGTATTTACATTTAGCCACTTTTTTTCAGAATTTCCCTCATTTGTTATTAACTTCCATTTCTTTTATTAATATCGGCCTCGGTGGACTAGCGATTATGCTCCTTGCCTCTGGTCCCGACGGTCGCGGGTTCAAACCCGGCCGGGGTCGATGCATTTTTTAGGATGGCAAAATCCAAGGAGCAAGTCGTCCGGGAGGGACTTCAAGCCGTGGGTCCCTAGTCTGAAGATTTTCAGGCTCGTAAAAGATCCTTAAGCCTGAATGAAAAGGCCTCTAAGCAAAATTTACCGAATTTTCCCGTCCTAGTACTACCTTGGTTTCCTATATGTCAGTATGAGGCGTAACGCTGATCACGGACCACTCAAATGACATCTATGCGAAAACAAGTGTAACTAAATTAGTATGGTTCAAATTCTTCCCTGTAGGGGAGAGCGCCTAAATATCTGTTAAGGGAAACATGGGCTTACAAGATACAAGAAGATTTTACGTAATATATTTCTATGCGTGACCATGTCAAAAAAAATTATATCCTTGAATTAAATCTGCTGGGATCCTAGGTTGTTAGCCAGATACGTTAGGAATTGCACCACAAAAGTTAGTGAAAATTTTATTGTTGCTTGTAAACTTAAATAATTGCTATATCACATGTATGTTTTTTTATTAATTCACATTACCTTCATACAATCGACACTCATGTGAATTACAAGAGTAGTTAGAGAAAATTGTTATTTAATTACCGGTACTTTAACTATTACCACGGTTTGAACACAATTGCTAAGGGAGGAGTATTTTTTAAGGTACATGGGAACATTTGGATGGTTGTCATTGTAACGCCCGCATGGCAGTGACGTCACTGTCAGCTCAAGTTATCTATGCTAGTAATTCAAACACAAGACAAAAGCACAGTACGCATGCTGCATGTTAAGGAATGAGTTAAGACTACCCACATACAATGTTCTTTACCTGTTATAAATTTGTCCATTCACAGTTATAAAATGTTTAATGTAAAATGAACCACCACTTTTCTATATTGTTTCCTGTCTTCAATTGTTTTCTCTTAATAAACAACACTTGGCGAAATCGTCACTATTTCCGTCAAAATTAATTAAAGAAACTGCATGTTATACAAAAAATATATATAAAAAACTGACTATGTTTGATGATATTGAAATCGAGAATTCCGAGCACATTACCGGTACGTTTCTCAGTTCCTCAAATGTATTCTTTAATTACAAAGTATTTATGCATCAACACTTTTTTGTTGGAGTAATTAATTTCTCATTTCCTTTCATTTTTTTTTCATTTAGGCTAAATTTGGTTAAGGACTATCTACTGTGTTTTTATTTTTTATTTTATTATTATTAGATAGCCTAATATCGCCCGCGGTGGACTAGTGGTTATGCTCCTTGCCTCTGGTCCCGAGGATCGTGGGTTCAAACCCGGCAGGGGTCGATGGATTTTTTAGGATGGCCCTCCGGGAGGGACTTTAAGCCGTGGGTCCCGAGTCTGAAGATTTTCAGGCTCGTAAAAGATCCTTAAGCCTGAATGAAAATGCCTAAGCAAAATTTACCGAATTTTAGCGTCCTAGTACTACCTTAGTTTCCTAGATGTCAGTATGAGGCGTAACGCTGACCACGGACCACTGAAATGACATCTATACGAAAATAAGTAACAAAATTAGTATGGTTCAAATTCTTCCCTGTAGGAGAAGAGCGCCTACATGTATGTTAAGGGATACATGGGTTACAAGAACAAATCATGAAATTCAAGATACTCTAAATTATTTTAAATTTCGCAGGTTATAATATAATGAAGTTTATTACTATAGTTATTTATCACCACATTGTCCTTGGCTTGTAATCTAGGATTTTACCACAGCTGTTGCCAGGACCAGCATAACCTGTTACTCTTATTACAACTTAGTTAATTTTGTGCGACTATATTGCTATGCAAAACAATATAACCACTTTTGAATGCATGTACTATACGGATCTTGTTCATATCTTATGTTCTTAAAAGAAAGTTCATGATGCAGATGTTGAACTTCACGTTTTCTATATGGAGAAGTTGGACCCCTATCTATAGGTCTGCTTCCAGTAAAGTTCAATTATATTAAAAACGCACATTAATCATTTATAACAAAACATGTATTTTAAATAGGAGCTCATTTACAGTTCTAGTTTGTCTTAGTAATGAGAAAATGAATATAATTCTTTGTAAATATTTTTTTTAAATATTATGTCCATCATCATTATTCCTATGCCTTGATTTTGCGCTTTTTAAAGCTATCCATTTCATTTCTTGATATTTTTCAGTATTCTCTAATGGCGATGATAGCGAGAAGAAGAGGCGAAAATGTCTCATTTAATTTATTTTGGTGCGTCCACCGCTGTGGTCTCGGGGTAGAGAGCTGACTTTTCACGCAGCGGGCCCGGGTTCGATCCACGGTCGGGACAGTTCTTCTGGGTGAGGTTTTTATCGGGGTTTTTCCTCACCTGTAAAACAAATGTCAGGAAAACTTTAAGGCCCAAACGGTCCCCGAAATCATATGGCCATCGCAATCATCATCATTCATATTCAACTTAGGTTAAGCTTAGGATTAGGGACTCTCCTGGCGCACCATTATCATCATCATCACCCATCATATCTTCGGGACAACGTAACCCCGCCTTCCAGGGTTATTGCTTGGATATTAAATTTTGGTAGATGAAATTTTGTTTATTATCAGATGTGGGTTACAAGTACGCCATGCCAGGAGAGAACCCAGGAATATCGAAAGACAACCTGGGGCATTTGAAAAAAAAAAAACATTTATAGTGCCTCGCTGCTAATAATATCCTAACATTCCATGTTCCTAGGAACATATCCCTGAGCCTACGGCATGGATTACCTGAAGTAGTCCTCCCGCCCGGAGAACCGAAGGCGGGACTATTTTACTCCGCAAAATTTTACCCCAATTGAACACCCATGTTCGCGTTTCTTGACGATTGTACTTTTAAGGTGAAAGATCGTCACTCTTTCCACCAGGTTCTTTTTTCGTCTGGCTTATCACCTTCGACCTGTGGGTAACCCTTTAGACAGCAAAACTACCGGCGGCATAGCTCTCGGGGTCATTTAAACACGCTAGCCACTCAACCTCGACAAGATAAAGATAACATGATCTTTAAAGGAAACCAGATATAAGAAGAACAGTAAAGACTCGTAGACTGCGATTGGCAGGACATGTGGCACGAATAGGGAATTAAAGAGGGGCATGGAAGTTTCTTGTAGGAAAACCAGAAGGAAAACGCCCAGTTGGTAGACCAAGAATGAGATGCGAGAATAACATTATGCATGATTTGAAGGAAGTAGGTTATACAGGGGACGATTGGAAAACATTAGCTCAGAATAGGGATGTATGGAGAGATTATATCCGCGCGGCCGTGAACCTACGAGTTCGACTCAGTCAGTGAGTCAGTTAGTTTTTAAGTAATCCTATTACAGACCTTAGGAGCCCTTGGGGTAGTAGGAGGTTAAGGCTCCCACTTTTTCAGACAATCGGAACTTAATGTCAGCCGGGTTGTCAGCCCTACATGACGGCCGCCTTTACCCCAGAACAAGCGTCTGATACAGATTTCTGTTAGAGGCTGAGTGGACCCAGGGGCATAGTGCCCGCCTGAAGGTTTGGGTTAGTTTAAAAATCCTGACCCCACGGGGACTCGAACCTTCGACCTTCCGACTTGTAGCGTAGTAGACTACCTCAACCACTAATACTAATGAAATTCATTGTTAAAACCGTTGAGGTGGAGAGTCATAAAATAAAATAAGTTAAAATATACCTTCTTAGGTAAGATCCGTCGTCCTCAACTTTATGCAGGCCTTTCAGAACATCCGTTCCATCTTCAGCAGGTCCTTATTCGCTACAATATCTAGTATGATTAGGACCACATTATGACCAGCATCATCAACCATCATACTAGATATTGTAGCGAAGAAGGACCTGGTGAAGATGGAACGGATGTTCTGAAAGGCCTACAGGCATAAAGAATACATATTTTATAAGTTGAGGACGACGGACCTTACATAAGAAGCTATATTTTAATTTATACCTTAACCACTACGCTACGGCGTGCCCGCAGTTAGTTATGAAAAATAATAGGCCTACATATTTTAGAGGTAAAGACAAAAGTGATTTTTACAGATTCCATAAACTGTACAGGGTTGGTAGTTGGTATTGTAAGTGTGCATATGGTAAAATTTAGATATATTAACAAAAATTTAATAGCTTCATACAAATTTCAAGTAGACACAGGTGCAATGTGGTATTTTCATTAAAAGAAACCAAAGAAGGTAAATAATTTGGAAAAGTGATGTAGGGGTGGTTTGAGCAGCTGCATGACCCTGCGGGTTTGACGTTGCTGACCTGTTGACCCATGTATTAAGTGTGCACATTGGTATTACTACCTCCACGTCTCAGGAAACGTTCCCGGAACCATTTTACCACCTGCAGCAGGTTATACACTTTAGAACTTCCTCTTCAGTCTGCTAACACTTATATGATATGCTAATTGCAGGCTAGAAGCGCGTCCTTCCTCTCTCTTTTCATACCTCCCGCACAGTGAAAAAGTTTTTTTCAGTCTCGCCCATCCTCATACAATATTTACCCTTGTTCTTAATAAACATGTAAAGTAGAAATTTGCAAGAGACCTAACGTCTGCTCATCTGTTTAACAATTAATTTGTATTAATGTTTGAAATCGTAGGAACAGCTTTGGTCGCCGGAAATAATAAATTGTTGTTAGTACAGAGATCGTGAAAAGAATGGACATTTATTACTTCTGATCACCATCTCCCTATACTCGTAATGGTGTTACTTTAAACGATGAGCCCTGTTGTGTTATCTGTAACGTGTTATTTATTACCAATTCCCTTCTATCTTAAATTTATTACGCACTTGTGATATCTAGAGCAGGAAATTTGCATTTAAAAGCCAAATCTATGAATTCTAATTAATCAAAGGTATAATAAGGGAGGAAAGTAGATTACAATTATTTGAGATTTAAGTTCTTAGGACAATTTTTGGACCAAAGAGAGATGAACAGACAGGTGAATGGAGAAGACTAAATAACAGTTAACTAAACGCGGAAAATAAGAATAACACTCATTCATGAATAAATATACAGAGAGAGAGAGAGAGAGAGAGAGAGAGAGAGAGAGAGAGAGAGAGAGAGAGAGAGAGAGAGAGAGAGAGAGAGAGAGAGAGGAGAGAGAGAGAGAGAGAGAGAGAGAGAGAGTGTGTTATCAAAATGCAATACTATTAATTCTTAATTAGCCTATACATAACTTAATTAGTGTATAATGCTATTGTATTATTATATAATTGTAATATTATTGTGTTTTCTTTATGTAATTGTACTGTTATTGTTTTTTTTTCTTTGTACTATTACCAATTATTACTTTATTGTAACGGACTGCCAACAGCACGTACGGCTTACTGCCCGTGCGACCCATATTTGTAAATAATATTGTAAATATCTTACTTTTTGTCTAATAAAGTCCTCCTACTACTACTACTACTACTACTAACTAAATGGTCTTTATAGGAAGCCAGATATAATAAGAACAGTTAAGTCTCCTAGACTGCGGTGAGCAGGACATGTGGCACGAATGGGCAATGAAATACGTGCATGGAAACTTCTTGTAGGAAAACCAGTTGGTAGACCAAGAATGAGGAGGGAAAATAACATTAATCAAGATTTGAGGGAAACAGATTATACAGGGAATGATTGGAAAACTCAGCTCAGGATAGGGATGTATGAAGAGCTTATGTCTGCGCGGCCATGAACCTACCGGTTCGATAGTGCCAGTGAGTTAGTTAGGTGATGGTGGTAATGGTAGTACAGTGAAAGTGGTGGAAGTGTCGGTAGTAGTGGTAGTAGTAGTAGTAGGAACAGTAAAAGCAGTAGAATTTAGTAGTACATTTAATGGCGCAGTTGTAGCTGGCAAGAAATGTATTTACCCACTTACACGCTATTTTAATGCAACTAATATTCATAAAACAATATATGAAATGTATTTAACGACGAAATATTATCTTTAGTTGAGAGCTGTAGTAACCATAGTTATTAGTGTGGTTATGACTTCTATGTTGTATAATTTCACGGGTATTAGAGTGGCCATAACAGGAAATAATCCCACTTTTTTAGTATTTACTAGTAAGAAATTCATATTAAAACACCATTAAGGTTATGTAATAAGATGTTAATTATAAAATTGGTACTTGGTAAGTCAGTCGTCCTCAACTAGATTATTAAACTGCACGGCCTTTAGAGAATTTACTCGTATGTTCAGTTACACTTATAGTAGCGTCCAGATCATAACTGTCAGTGCTGTTATAATTCTTTGCCCGGGCCCATCAGAGGCAAAGATTGATTCATCTTTCCTATATAGATTCATAAACATATATTAATTATTGACAAATTATTTAACACACTGTAGTAATTTATGATTCGTTATTAAACTCGGTATATTATTTTCAACCATGAAAGATAGACGGGAAAGGGGAGCTAATATAACCTTGAGAAAGCTCGTAAACAGGAAACATACAAGACAACAGTAGCATAACTAGCAAATACAATAATTCGACATTCTTATTTACTTAAAATAAGATTATATATATATATATTTGCTTACTTGTTATAGTCAGCTACTAGATGGCAGTGAAGACAGTGTTCTCGCGACATCTAGTAATAATGGAGAGTATAATACATATATAAGAAAAATAAGTGTTTGAATTGGATTCGCCTGGTAGTGTAATGGATATCACGCTGAGGTACAGACTCAGAGATCCGGGTTCGAATCCCGTCCAGGCATTTATTTTTCTTATCATACCATATATATATATATATATATATAATCTCAATTGTAAGTCTGAAGTTGAAATATAAAAAATATTCAACATAAATTATACTTGATCATTCTAAAGTTTAAAGAAAACAATAATAATAATAACAAAAGTAATAATATTTACACACTCAAACACACATGCATACCTTTTTAGTCCAGTCTAGGCTATCCTACCCTGGCTTACCGGACCAAACTCAAAACAACACAGCTCTCCTTGAGCTCATGTCCTTCAGGCGATAACCAAACTAACTGAATGAATTGAATGAATGAATGGTACAGTTTACCACTTGAATCGCCTATTTGAGAGTTCCGAGGTAGAGGGGAAGTTTCGTAGTACAAACAGAGCAAAGGGAGGTGTAGGAAGGAGAGTGGGAATAAACACAAAGAGACAGGAAATTGGCATAGTTCATTAATCTCACTGTAGAGAGACGATCACCGTACAGATGTTTCGTACCGAAATAGCACTTTCGGTATAAAACTTTAAGTTATTCCAATATGGAGGCCTTTCAAAAAACCATGTTTTATCTTCTGCATTTTAACTGGAACTCATGGTGTTGTATAGGTTGTATAACGCTTTTATATCTGCGGGTATATAGGTTGTACAACACCATCAGTTCCAGTTAAAATGCAGACGATGAAACATTGTTTTTGAAAGGCCTCCATATTGGAATATTTTGAAGAAGTTTAATAATTTAGTTGAGGACGACTGACTTACCAGGTATCAATTTTATAATTAACATCTTACTAAGCTCCGTCGATAACAGCGCATCTCTGTCGATAATAAATGGTTTCAATAACACAACTCTGTCGATAACAGTGAGAGTCTGTCTGTAACAAAGATTTCTGTCCGTATTTAGCCTAGTATTTTTACAGGTTAGAGTAATTAAATTAAGTTAGGTTAGCTTTTAGGTTATTATACATGTATTTTATACGTTTTTAAAATGTGTTTAACTGCGTAAAAAAAACCTCTTCATTAGAGTTATTCTATGGAAATTTGAAAATTGACAACGGTTATAAAAATAAATAAATACTTGCACTCCATTTGATACTATATTTTTAAAATACGCTACTTTCACAATAATATTTTCGTAGATAAATGTTACCAATATCATATATATATATATATATATATATATATATATATATATATGTAATGGCATAACGCATTGTTGAGCCATAGCCTCTCCTTTGTAAGGAGTTATTAGACCAAGTTAATTTTAATTACCTTATTTGCTCGTAGATGTCATGGATGGCATGCGGTCAACACACCGACACAAAGAGACATCTAATAGGCAACTAAGTTATTACTAGGACATTGTTTCTTGTATTGTAAGCCTATGTTTTTCCTTTACAGAAATTTAGGCGCTCTCCCCCTACAGGGAAGAATTTCAACCATACTAATTTAGTTACACTTGTTTTAGTATAGATGTCATTTTGAGTGGTCCGTGGTCAGCGTTCCGCCTCATACTGACATCTAGGAAACCAAGGTAGTACTAGGACGGGAAAATTAGGTAAATTTTGCTTAGAGGCCTTTTCTTTCAGGCATAAGGATCTTTTACGAGCCTGAAAATCTTCAGACACGGGACCCACGGCTTAAAGTCCCTCCCGGAGGACTTGATTCTTGGATGTTTCCGTCTTAAAATAATCCATCGACCCCGGCCGGGTTTGAACCCGCGACCCTCGGGACCAGAGGCAAGGAGCATAACCACTAGTCCACCGCGGCCGACATTGATGTCGGTAAATTTTGCATAGAGACCTTTTTATTCATGCTTAACGATCTTTTACGAGCCTGAAAATCTTCAGACACGGGACCCACGGCTTAAAGTCCCTCCCGGAGGACTTGCTCCTTGGATTTTTCCGTCCTAAAATAATCCATCGACCCCGGCCATATTTGAACCCGCGACCCTCGAAGCCAGAAGCAAGGAGCATAACCATTAGTCCACCGCGGCCGAATTATCAGTAAGTAATGACATTAAATACAAGAAAATTGATTTACTAAATTTCTGTACTATACAGTCGAACCCATTTAAGGACACTCTTTAACAACGAAACTCATTCAAATCTTAATTCATAGGACATGAGAGCGTTGACAAAATTTGCTATAATTTCAGACATTGTGTTCTATTCTTTGCCTTAAATCTACGACACGAGACACGTGGTTTTACTTACAATCCAATGGAACTCTATTCAACCATTGCGGTGCCGATATCTACCTTAACATTTCTTCCAGAGAAGCGTTGTGATATACAAAGGCCGTGTCCAAAATATAGCTGCCGTTTTTAACTGCACGACTCTAAAATCTAGCGGCAAATCTCTCATTTAAGCTATTGGGGAGTAATACAACTCTCATTGGATAACCATCACTATCTACCGTCCACGCTAGTCCCGCCTTACTCCACTCGGCTCTTAATCGTGCAGGGACGTCCATTTGTATCGCACAGTGGGTTGCCATTGTTGGATTCTGGCTTCGATTTTTGTGCCTTGTGTTTAAAAATGGCCCCTAAAGGGCAGAGAATGACTGGGGCGGATCTGAGGATGAGCTATCAGACTCTACAAAAGGCTCCAGATAGCGCAAAATATGCCCTCTCTCTACCAAACCCTTCCATCTACCTTCACGTGGTGGGACGGTTTTTTTTACTGAAGATGGAGGGTGAATGACCAGTTTCTGGCGCCATAAAACCAGATGCTCGGGGCAGACAGAGCTCTGTAGCCTTGTAAGGCAGTCTGTCTAGGAGAAATACAACTCCGAAATTAAACTCTGGTCCTCCAGGTTGGAGGTCTTGCGATTGGGCTGGTAACACACCCAAGTAAAAAAAAAATCACTCAGAAGTCTCAAGTGCGATGGACTTGAGACCGGAACAGGTCACATTGACCTAATCCTGGAAAGGAAGAAGAAGAAGAAGAGGAAGAAGTGTTTAAAATGTAGCTTTTTTTACACGGCCTTGGTACATCACAACGCTTCTCTGGGAGTAATCCCAAGGTAGGTTTCGGCATGCAATAGTTGACAGTTACCGCGTCAGTATACTTCAGTTCTAAAATTTCATTGACCCCGGCCGGATTTGAATAAACGATTTTTTTTAAATAGAGGCGAACAGTAATCACTAATTCACTAAGACCGACTCAACGAGTTGGTTAATAATAATAATATAATAATAATAATAATAATACTAATAATAATAATAATAATAGCTTTATTTTACCTGGTAGAGTTAAGGCCTTAAGGCCATGTCTGCCACTCAACCAGGTTTTAATAAATACAAAAAAATAGTCTTACATCTAAATTACAATATACATAAACGATTACATGTTATAAATACAATACAATTAATATTTATAATGTATTTTGATTTACTCTAAATTTCACGAATTAAATAGCCTATATAATATGTACAAGATATATAAAAAAACGAGAAAAAGATTATTAATGACATAGTATAAATTTAAATAAATAAAGAGAAATTAATTATTAGACAACAGGTAACTGTAGGCTATAAGCATGACTTAAAGGTGCCAAGTGTGCGGCAACCCCTGATATCTTGAGGAAGGAAATTCCAGGCTACTGTGAAGAAAGTAGAATAAGAGTAAGTGCTATGAAGAGGAATTGTTAGTAGACTGTTATCTTGTGACCTATTGTCAATATTGTGGTAAGAGGATAACTTCTCAAATCTGGAAGCCAGGTAAGTAGGAATGTAGGAATTCAGAAGCTTGAAAAGTAGTGAAAGAGAGTGCAATTTACGTCTGTCAGTAAGACGGAGCCAAGAGATGTTATTAAAGTGTTCGGAAATATGGTCATAACGGCGGATATTGAAAATGAATCGAACGCAAGCATTATGGACACGCTGCAGTCTTTGCGACAAGTCATGGTTTAGATCATTATATATAATGTCACAATAATCGAAGTGTGGCAACACAAGATTCTGCACAAGGATTTGTTTTAACGAAACTGGGAGAAAATTCTTTAAACGTCTAAGATAATGTAAGATGGAGAAAGTCTTTTTACATATGTGTTTCACTTGTGTTTACCGGGTTATATTTGCGTCTAGATGTAGTCCAAGATCTATTACTGAAGAAGAATAAGGGATAATTATATTATTTATAGTAATGTTAATCGACTCAGGCGGTAGATTTCGAGAGACTGGTAGACCTTTTGTGGAAGTCTGGAGTGTTAGAATCTCAGTTCATTTTTTGTTCAGCCATGGTTAATGTTATAGTATTCTCTCACCCTTTCTTGACTATCAACTGAACGTTTACCCGTTTTTTCTACAAGAAGCTTCCATATCCCTCTTTAATTCCCCATTCGTGCCACATGTCCTGTCCATTGCAGTCTACGAGATTTAACTATTCTTATTATGTTTGGCTTCCTACAAAGCTCATTGTGTATGTAGTCTTGTCAATAACAACTGTTACATTTAATTCTTACACATTTATTGTTCATACTAAATTAATCATCATCATCATCCAGGGATTAAGCCTGTTGGCTCGTTCCGGTTTCATGAAAGCTAGAATTGTTAAAATTGTTCAGATCATCATCTGTGTGGGCGTCCAACATTTCTCCTTCCGTGCGGTTTATAATTTAGCAATAATTTTGGAAGTCTTCCTTCTGACATTCTATCAATATGTTCTTTCCAGCCGTTCCTATATTTAATTATTCGGTCTGTAAGTTTGAAAATATTTAGTTCCTTTCTTATATCTTCATTTCTTTTCTTATCCAGCAGTGTATATCTTGCTATCTTTCTTAAAAATCTCAACGCAGCTGCTTCCAATCTTTGTTCTTGTCTTTTAGTGATCGTCCAACATTCTGATCCATACATCAATACAGGAACAGCCATTACTTTATAAAATTTAATTTTTGTTTCTTTTCTTGTGTTTTTAAGGATTCTTTTAATAGTGCCACATATTAGATTAAATTTATTTATTTTGTCATTAATATCTTCAATTTTAACATATGATAAATTGAAACCTCAGCCTCTAACGGAAATGAGTACCAGACGCTTGTTCTGGGGTAAAGGCGGCCGTCACACAGGGCTGACAACTCGGCTGACATCAAGTGCCAATTGTCTAGAAAAAGTGGGAGCTCTAACCTCCTACTACCTCAAAGGCCTCCCGAGGCCTGTAGTGGAATTATTTTACTTTATAAATTGAAACCTAGATATTTAAAACTGTTCACTTGCTCTAAAATTTTATTATCAATTACTATTTTTGCTCTTAAGGTATCATGTTCTTTAAATGCTAAAATTTTAGTTTTATTCGTTGAAATTTTAAAATTGTAATTGGCACTTATTTTTTCTAAATTAAAAATAGCTCTATATAGATCATCTTCTGAACTGGAAATCGCTACTTGATAATCGGCAAATAATATTGTATCCAACAGTTTATTATTTATTTTTAAATGTTTATTTAAATTAATCTGCCACCTTAACATAATTTCGTCTATAGTAAAGTAAAGTAAAGTAAAGTAAAGTAAAGGACGTTAAGGCTCCCACTTTTTCTAGACAATCGACACTTGATGTCAGCCGGGTTGTCATCCCTGCGTGACGGCCGCCTTTGCCCCCAGAACAAGCATCTGGTACTCGTTTCAGTTAGAAGCTGAGTCGACCCCAGGGCCATGGTGCCACCAGAAGGTTTGGGTCAGTTTAAAAATCCTGAGCCCACCGGGACTTGGACCCTCGACCTTCCGGTTTGTAGCGCACTGTCTTAACCATTACGCTACGGCGTGCCCCCATTTCGTCTATAGGCCTACATCAATTAAAAAGAGAAGGGTATAAAGGACACCCTTGTCTGACACCACGATATATTATTACCATTTTTTGTTGTTTAGATTTAAAACCCATGTCTATTACAATTTTATTATTTACATATAAACTTTGTATAACCATAATCAAATGTTGTGGAATACCTTTATTTTGATATGCTAGTAAATAAGAAACGGTCTTTTATTATAGCACTTGTGATATGAAATCACATGAGACAGTAACAGATACAGGGGCGGACAGATGTTGAGAAATAATAAAAGTTTGTTAGTACAATATATGTTTGGATACGAGCACCTGTCCAACTAGGCACGTGACAATGAGTCTGCGCGGTATCTCGGGGCAGGTTGCATTGGGTACATACAAGCAGCTGATATATCTCATACATGGGTCAACGTCTCACTCCCAATACTTTCTTTAGGTCACTTGAACAGTATCCTCTCTAGACTCTTGTGCAATCAAATCGCTAATCGAATGTTTTACAATATCTATCTACCGAGCACTTCTCTTGTAGAAATTTAATATTTTACATAAGTGTGCAGACACCTCTATTTAATTTTGGTTCATAGATATTAATCATGATTAGCTTTAAAATATTTATAATTTTAAAAAATCCTATCATGTCACATACTGCCATATGTTATTTAAGTGATAAAATGCACTTAGCATATCAATAGCATATATTATAATTTATAATAATTTATATGAACCATTCCATGTAAATGATGTCATATTTACTTTTTCTATATTTTATCATCATCATCAACAACAACAAGGATTAAGTCCAATGCCCTGTTCCGGTCTCATTATAGGTCGAATTGGTCCTTCCATCTCTTCAATGGTCTTCCCAACAATCTTCTCCCTTTTGGTTTATAATTATACTTTCTTCTTGGTATGCACTGTTCATTCATTCATTCGTAATACGTGCTGAAGGTAAGCATTTTGATAATATTTTATTCTTTCACAGAGATTAAATATATTAAGTTCTGTTCTTATATCTTCGTTTTTCTTTTTATCGGTCCTTAGGTATCCTGCTATTGCTCTCAACATCTTCATTTCTGCAGCCTCTATTTGTTTACTATCTGCCTTTGTCAATGTCCAGGTTTCACATCCATAGTAAGAGATGGAAATGCCAATACTTTATAAAACTTAAAAAAAGTTTATTTTCTAGTTTTATTCAATAAAGTACGCTTAATTGTGTCACATAGATAATTGAATCGTAGTATTTTAGTGTGTTTATCTAAATTTCTGTCATTCCCTAAATGATATCCCAAATAATTAAAATTCTGAATTTGGTCTATAATTACATTGTTTGTCACTATTTTTGTTCTTATTGCACATTTTCCTTTCAGAGCTAGTATTTTTGTTTTAGATGTAGATATTCTTAAATTGTATTTTAGAGAGATATTATTTAAAGTATAAACGAATTGTTGTAAAGCATTTTCTGATGCTGTCATTATTACTTGATCGTCTTCAAAAAGCAGAGTTGTCAATACAGTATTTATATTAATTTGTTCTCGCCATTCATTTATGACGTGGTCCAAGTATAAATTAAATAATACTGGTGAGAACGGTTGTGTATTTTATGTTTTTTAAAATGTGGAATTTCAAACTAATTTCAATTTTAGAAAGTCCCTTATTTTTCTCAGATAAATGAGCACACGAACTAGTTTATCTTCTCTGCAGTTCATTAATATAATCACTATAATTTCTTAATGATTCTCATTTTGATGCACAGATACGACTGAAATGACACTAATTATAAATTAAAAAATACATTAGGCATATATACAGCAGAGTAGGTCAATTTTGAATGTCGAAATATGGACATTCACTTATTTAACAAAAATAAACTATTTTTTCATTATCAATATAGTTTTTATTTATAAAATAAAACTAATAAAGTTTTATTGATTTTCATAAATATTTATTTTAAAACTTTGATAGTTTTATTTAATAAAGAATATTGATTTTCATCAAGTAAACGCCAGTTCAATCGATTACAAAATTGTATTAAAATCCCTCATTTCCTAAAGTAAGCCCTATAAGATATAAAAATTAGGTAATATATCGCATTAATACATTGTAAATACTGTTAGGAAATTAATCATATATATAATAATTAACACTGATAATATTATTAACAGGCCCTATACTCCTAGAGTAAAGAAAGTTGATTGATTGGGCTGTGGCATAGAGATCTAAACCGAGGGCAAACAAGAAATTTGATCTCCTATACATTTCACAATTTTATTTTAATCGTATATATAATTTTATAATTTACATTTTGGTCTGTTTCTTCAAACCACATGCTATTCAGTTTGGTTCATTAATTTTATGCATAATTAAATATCAATTACAATAAATTATCTCTGATGATATTTTATCACTAGTGCAATAAGAACGTATACTAAAATTGTATAACAATCATAATCCATGATTGTATATATTATTTTTAATAGAATTTTGACAGAAACGTGTATCAGATTTAAAATGTGAAAATTTAATTATTTGTTTCTAGTAAAGTAAAGTAAAGTAAAGTGATCCCACGACAGGCCTCAGGAGGCCCTTGGGGTAGTGGGAGGTTAAGGCTCCCACTTTTTTCTAGACAATCGGCACTTGATGTCAGCCGGGTAGTCAGCCCTGCGTGACGGCCGCCTTTACCCCCAGAACAAGCGTCTGGTACTCATTTCCGTTAGAGGCTGAGTCGACCCCAGGGCCATAGTGCCGCCAGAAAGTTTGGGTCAGTTTAAAAATCCTGACCCCACCGGGACTTGAACCCGCGACCTTCTGGCTTGTAGCGTAGTACCTTAACCACTACGCTACGGCGTGCCCCTAGTAGTAAGGTAAATTATATTACAATACTATTGTTAGTTATGTATTCTTAATAACTAGCTAATACCATGCATGTGCTGCTACGCCTAAATAAACGAAAATTGTTGTGCTTTTATGTTTAGTTGAATAAGTAACAGGAAAAATAATTATAGATTTATATTTTTTAGATACCCCGCGCTGATTACTCGGCGCTGTCCGGGAATCTACTTATCCCGATCTTCTAGACATAAATGAGCTGAAATACGAAACATAACGTGTTTTATGTTTAGTTAATTATTGGGTGAATAATCTGTATTTCAAGTGTCCTGCATTAAATAAATAAATGTTCAGTTAAATAAGTAAAAGGAAAAATTTATATTGTAATTATTTTTAGATACCCCGTGCTGTTTACCCGGCGTTGTCCGGGAATCTACTCATCCCGATCTTCTTGGCATAAACGAGCTGAAAGACAAAAATAATGTACTTCTTATGATTAGTTGAATAAGTAGAATGAAAAATAATTATAAATGTATATCGTAATTATTTTAAGATTCCCGTGCTGATTACCCGGTGTGGCCCGGGAATCTATTTATCTCGATCTTCTTGGCATAAATGAGCTAAAAGACAAAATTCGTTATTATGAGTTATCCGTAAAAGAATACCCGCCATGTGCTCCTATGCTTGCACAGAAATCTATGTACTTGTCTCGATCTCCTTGACATCAATGAAAGATAAAAATGGTTTTTGTGAGTTATCCGTAAGAGATAAACATATGCTGTCGCTGACTTTTTTGTAGAGCTTTTTGAGATATTCAATTCAGTGTACATTAATTTTGTGTATTTGTTATGGTTTAGGCAAAGAGCTACTTTTTTCACGTATTCCGCTACAAAGGGCTATTTTTAAGGGTGTAGGAGTTGAATATCACAACTCTCTTATAGCCTATGTCCATCCCATGAATCTGCTGAACATTTTTCAAAAAGCCCCATCACAATCGGATCAACGGTATGGCCGCACATAAAGTGCAAACAAACTAACAAACAAACAAGCAAAAATTCATTTTATATATTATAGATAGATAGATAGATAGATAGATATAGATATATATATATATATATATATATATATATATATATAGATATATAGATATATATAGATATATATAGATATATATATTGATAGATAGATAGATAGATAGATAGATAGATAGATAGATAGATAGATAGATAGATAGATAGATAGATAGATAGATAGATAGATAGATAGATAGATAGATAGATAGATAGATAGATAGATAGATAGATAGATAGATAGATAGATAGATAGATAGATAGATAGATAGATAGATAGATAGATAGATAGAATGGAGAACAGTACATTAGTGAAGAAAGTATGTGACTGGACACGTCAGCAGGAAAGGCCTTTAGGACGACCACAACTACGATGGAAGGACGTCATCATACACCGGACCTGTAGTGAATGAACACGCAATAAGCTGCCAGCTTGCATGCGTAGGGGAAGAAGAAGAAAGAAGAAGAATGTATATAAATATATATGTGTGTGTGTGTGTTTTATGCAGTGAGTAAGGCTTTGACGAACATGCATAATGTTCTGATGTTGGTAATTAGAATTTTTCACCAGCTCATTCGTTTTTAACTTACTAAAAGTAAAATTTTATAAAGCCTATAACTAACCCACTGGCGCTAACGAATCCATTGGTTTATGGCCGCATTAACATAACCTCTCCATTCATCCATATCCCGAGTTAATATTTTCCAATCATCCCCTGTACAATGTACTTCCCTCATATCATGGTTAATGTTATTCTCCCACATCATTCTTAGTCTATCAACTGGCCGTTTCCTCTAAGGTTATCCTACAAGAAGCTTACATGCAGCTCTTTCATTCCCTCTTCGTGACACATGTCCTGCCCATCGCAGTCTACGAGACTTAACTGTTCTCATTATATCTGGCTTCCTATAATGACCATGTAGCTCATTGTTATGTGGTCTTCTCATTCACCTGTCTGTCCATCTATCTTTGGTCCAATAATTTCCCTGAGAACTTTATTCTCAAATACGCATAATCACTTCCCCCCCCCTTAAAGTAAAAGTCCGTGTTTCGCATCCATGTGATATAACAGAGAAGTTTTATGTATTTTCAGTTTAACGTTTTATGAAAGTGTTTGGGGCGAAAAGAGTCCCTGTAATATATAATAGCATGCATTCACAGAAATGAATCTGTTTAATTTCTTTGTGCATCTCATTCCTATCTGCAGTTATTGATCCTAGGTATTTGAATTCATCCACTTCTTCAAAATCTCCCTCATTTGTCATTAGCTGTCCATTTCCCCATTTCCATTATATAATGCATTTCTTTGTGTGACCATATATTTAGTTATATTTATGTTTACTTCCAGTCCCAATTTCTTAGTTATGCGTCTTGGCCCTTAGTATCTCCTCGTTATCGCTCAATAATACAACATTATCATAAGTAATGCCACGAGTGATTTCCAATTTATCTAGAGAATTTGGAAATCAAAAGTGGCATTTGTTAGGACTTTTTAAGGAATAAAATTATGCTGTTTGCTCACAAATAATTATTTAACTATAGGCGTAGTTATTTTAAAATATTTATATATTTAATGTAAACGGCGATGTTTGAAAACAAATGAGAAACGATTGGTACGCTTCATTTGCTACTTTTGTTCATCACTGCAACCAGATCATATTATTTATTGCCAAAGGATCGCAATATTGTAAGAGTGCACCTTAGTGGAGAAATTTATAACCAACATTATAGGTAATAATTAATTTCTGATGCCCTATGACGTAAATATGTCAATTATATTTTTCTGCAACGTCATTTCCTGGAAAATAATTCGTTTAAGAAAGTGCAAACAGTGTTTTTTTTTTGTGGTATAATCAATTGCTACAAATGTTTTTATATTGTCTCCCGCATGCGCTATCAGCTGACATTCATTCACTAAATAGGCCTATACAATCTGGTAGCCGTATTTCTTGGAAAGTCAGTCACTGCAAAATAATGTTAAAAAAGGAGGTGCTTTCTTTAATATGATAAACTTTAGTTGATAAATTCGAGGTGAAACACTACTATGATTGGTTGTAAATAAAAAATCATTGAAATGTGATTGGCCATTGACTCCCATTTGGGGTTTGAGTTAAATAGTCAGCATAAACTAACAGTGTACTATTATCACTGATTTGTAGACCATGTTCATCCTCCAAAGTCTTGATGGCATGCTCTAGTACAAAATTGAATAATAGAGGAGATAGAGCATCTCCTTGCTTTAACCTACTGTGAATTTCAGAAGTATCCGTAAACTGTTTGCCTACACGCACCCTAATCTTTGTACTATTTAGACATTCCGTGTAAGTCTAACATTTTAGGAATTCCATACACCAGTAGGATACTATATACACCGTGTCCACAAATATAGCATCTTATTTTAAGCTACTACTACGTCGCTTTGGACAATCGTAACTAAATGAAATTGGTGACAATCAAAATAGAAACTAGTTTTGTGCATGTTAACAATTAAAATATAAAATTATGGAATATTAACTGTAGCGCTTTCGGGATTGTCCATCATCGGCAGGATTCAAAACTGGTGTTTCACTGAAGATCTGGTAGAGGGGGTTACATGTATTGGTTAACAATGTCAATAATGGAGTATAATGGACAACAATACAGAAACTAAACTAAATTTAATAATGTTTTTGTGGTCGATATGGGTTCATTGTTGGATATTTAGATGTATGCAGCGTCACTCGTGGGGGCCACATTCAATGTTTATTAATTATAGCAAAAAACTTTTTGAGTTTCTCTTTTGATTGTCACCAATTTAATTTAGATACGATTACACTGAGCAACAAAAATAAACTTTTTTTTTTTGTCTCAGAAAGAAAAATATGCGATTCTGATAGTATTTTTTCTCCTTAATTCAAATATGATATTGGTTTTTCTCCATCACGCTAGGTTTCCAACAGACAGGAATTTACAATTTCAAACGCTTTAATATTTTCTACATTCGTAACTACACAATATTCGAAACATTCAGACTCACCTAGAAAGTAAGAAATTAAGATTTTCTGCTATATTTCGCCTATGGAGCATCCCTCTCGATTCAACAATAATCGGCCAGCATATTAGGATTCCATTTGCCTTGATATCTCTTTTCCATAGCTGAAATATCCTGATGAAAGTGTTCCCCGTTTTATTTTACAATGGACAAATGGACGAAAAAACGTCTATTAAAAAATAATTAAATAAATCCATTAATTGAAATTGAAATAAAAAACTGTGGGTGATGAAGAAATTCCGAATACTACTTCTCCTTCCTCTACGCATGAAAGCTGGCAGCTTGTTGCGTGTCCATTCACTACAGGTCCTGGGTATGGTGACGTCCTTCCATCGTAGTTGTGGTCATCCTAAAGGCCTTTTTCTGTTGAGGTGTCCAGTCACGTACATTCGTCACTAATCTACCCGTCGGTATCTCTACCTTGGCGTGGTGGTGGGGCTTGCGAGTCCTGATGACTCCATTATCTATACAGGCGGTAGTGTAACTACCAACAGGGCCTCCCATGCCTGGCAGGTCATGGAAGAAGGTCCAGACTAAAAGAGATACCCATCGAAGAAGAAGGGCTAGTAACTCACTTCCGATTCCAATTGAGGGTCTTTCCACTTTTCAGCGGTTGCCCTTTTACCGCCGGCTGCTGGCCCTTCACATCCACATGTGTCAATCACAGAGGTAGATGATCAACAGCCAGTGTAGGGGTGACATGTGGTTAGCATGTCGAGTCCCCCAGCCGTTATAGCTGGTTCCTCAACCTGGAGCCGCTACTGATTGTAGCTACCCAATTGCCTCACGATGCTGGGTGGGCACCGGTCCCATACTGGCCGAAATACCATGAGAAAATTTCTTCCCCCATGGAGACTCGAACCAGCGCAAGTCCCGTAGCTCTGCGCCAAGGCTTCCTACCTTAACCGCTCGGCTACTTCCAAGATGTAAAATTTTCCATTACTCATAGAAACATTCACGAAGTAAGCCGGACTGATTAATTGGATAAATTCCGAATACATATTTGAAAACACGATAAAAAAACTGCATTAAGTACAACTATTGGTACTCATGAGACAAAACTCATGTTGACAAGTGTTATCCGAAGCGACGTAGTAGTAGTTTAAAGTATGATATTATATTTGTGGACACGGTGTAGATAGACATACATTTAATTAAAACAAAATTAAGAAATTCGTTTTTACAAGGCAAGACAAATTGTGGAGATTATCTTGCATTCTAAGAACCTAAACGCATCAGTATCCCAGTCAATGAAGCTTTACTATTGTTAATGGGATCACTAATTCAAGAATACTCTTTAAGTAAATTAAGTCACTTACAAAGGAGACGAGTAATAAATTAAAAATCCAACTTGTGCAAATGGGAAGGAAGTGCTCGCTAGAAGATTGTGCAGGTGCAAAATGAGCGGTAACTTACAGAATACACACCCACGCAAAGCCGTTTACAAATTTGCATCATAATTCGATAGTGAGCTGACGATGTTCCCACCTGGATCCGGAAGCAATATAGTGTGTGTTCATACATGTGCAAGTAATACATGTATTAGTGTATGAAGCCAGACCACCAGAAATCGATAGCTGTAGGTACAAACATACACATTACAAAACATGTCAAATACATTAGAGCTGCAGTTATTTTTAATTATGGTCATAATATCCGCCACACGTCTTAGAGCAATTGTGACCAATCTTCGCAAATATTCGTACTATATGTAAGTTATTCAATATTGTAATATCCACACATACACACACACACACACACACACACACACACACACACACAAACGCACACACACTTATATACGATTAAGACGGTTTTCTTGGGTTTTCCGCGTCATGCATTCAAGGTCGGCCTCTGGCCACTGATACCGACGTTTCGGCATGATCCCACATATCATTATCAAGGAATGATAGGTTCGAGTCACTGATTTACTTCTAATATAATTAAACACATTGAGTTTTCATTGTGGTCCGTTTCGGAAGCCGTACACCTATCCAAGGGTCGACCACGATCCATGTTGCCCAACTGTGGTTTTCTTCACATCTTCTACGCTGTTCTAGGGGTGACACAGTAGGCAGCGAGAGCAGTTTTTCATGTAGATGGTAATCTTTGGTCGTCATATTCTATAAACACCAGACATTATGCCCAAAGATTACCATCTCCATCATATATATATATATATATATATATATATATATGATGGCAGTGAAGACCGAGTTCTCACGACATCTAGTAATAATGGAGAATATAATACATATATAAGGAAAAATAAGTGTGTAATGGATAACACGCTGAGGTACGTACTCAGAGTTCTGGGTTCGAATCCCGTCCAGGCATTTATTTTTCTTATCTTATCATATATATATATATATATATATATCCATCCATAGTAATTTGCCCGAGGGCAGGTCTTTCACTGCAATCAAAGCATTTTCATGCTATGCTTTTGCAGTTTACTAGGGAATAATTGTAGGTGTGGTAGCTTCCCGTTGTTTTCCACACCGGTGAAGGAAGATGATGAGATGATAATGATAAGGATGATGATGATGATGGCCATATGATTTCGGGGACCGTTTGGGCCTTCAAGTTTTCCAGACATTTGTTTTACAGGTGAGGAAAAACCCCTAGAAAAACCTCACCCAGAAAAACTGCCCCGACCGGGGATAGAACCCGGGCCCACTGCGTGACAAGGCAGCACGCTACCTCGAGACCACAGTGGTGGACGCATATATATATATATATATATATATATATATATATATATATGAGTCTGCAAAATGTTATCAAAATCGATATAACTCTGCAAGATTTGTTTTCTTTGTACTTCTTTCCTATTAATGAGATCCAGATGTCCATTCCAATAGCGGCCCTTAGTTATTCACCATGGGGTCAGCGAACTCCTATTATCTAAAACATTGGTGTTCTATTATCAATACATAAATATTAAATGCCAATTAACAATAGTGCCAACAGTCATGCACCGCGCATTCAAATGAGAACGGGAACTGATACGTAATTATGTTTCTGATGCGTTGAAAATAATGAACTCCCAGACCCATTCCCCAAATTTCTCTTGTTCTAGTAAAATAATGGCCAATGATCTCACCATAATAAAATGTTAATTCTAAAACTAAATTAGGTCTATATTTGCATTAGCCCTGACTATTCAGTGACAAAATAATAATAATAATAATAATAATAATAATAATAATAATAATAATAATAATAATAATAATAATAATAAAGAGACCACATTCAAAGTACATTTATTACAAGATAAAAGTATACAAAATCTGTATCAGAATAGGCTAAATGAACAATTAATATTAAAACCTACTTCCGAAGAAATAAACCGAGAATGGGATAATATAAAAGAAAGCATTGATAAAGCAGCATATCAGGCATTAGGAACAAAATATAAAATATATAACAAGAAGGGTTTAAGAATATGGAATGAAGAATTAGAGAGGATAACAAAAGATAAAAAAGAGGCTTATCACAAATATTTACAGAATAGAACACCAGAATTAAGAGCTGATTACAAACATAAAAGTGCAATAGCCAAAAGAGAAATTAAAAAAGCACACAAAGTCAGTTGGGATAGATATATAAGCAGACTAGAATACGATATACATGGGCAGCAAAAAATAGCCTATAAAGTAATGAAACATCTAAATAAACAAGAAAAAGATACAATACAGATCAATGCAATTGAGGAGAAACAATGGGAAGAACATTATAAAAAACTGTGGTATAATGAAAATAAAATAACTAAAGATAACATATATGAGTGTGAGATAGGAATAGATATGATAACAATGGAAGAATTAGAAGAAGTACTGAAAACAACAAAGAACAGAAAGGCAGCTGGAATAGACGGAATTAATATGGAATTAATAAATATGGAGGAATTTTTTTTAAACTGAGATTATTACATTTTTTAAATTTATGTTGGAAACATGCAACAATACCAGAAACCTGGACAACAGCAATAGTACAATCTATTTTTAAGAAAGGAGAACGTAAAGACTGCAACAACTACAGAGGAATAAGCATTTTAACTGCAGGCTATAAAATATACTCAAGAATCTTAACATTTAGATTAAAAACAAATAACAGAGGTAATGTTAACAGAAGAACAAAGTGGATTCAGACCAGGGCGTTCATGTATGGATAATATATTTACGATAAAAGAATTTATAAACAAAAGAAGAGAATATAACATGGAAACACACATAGCTTTTATTGATTTTGTCAAGGCATTTGATAAAGTAGACAGAGGAAAACTCTGGACAATTTTAAAAGAAAAAGGAATTCCGAAACACTTAATAGCAGCTATAAAGAGTTTGTACTGGAACACAAATTTTGTTATAAAAACTAGAAATGAAGTAAGTAAAAATAAAATTCATACTAATCAAGGAGTTAAACAAGGATGCAGTATCTCTCCAGTTTTATTTAACCTATACATCAATGATATAATAAAAAAAATGGAACGAAGAAACAAATAAAGGAATAAAATTAGATAAAACACACTACTTGAAAACATTATTATACGCTGATGACCAGGTAATAATAGCAAATACAGAAGTCGAACTTCAGAGAAATATTTTTAAACTACATAATATATGTGAACAATATAATCTCAAAATATCCATAGAAAAAACTAAGGTAATGGCATTCCAAGGGAAAAATCAAATAAGATCGAAAATAGTAATAGGAAACAAAATCATAGAACAGGTGAACCATCTCAATTATCTAGGATGTGACATTTCATTTAATTATGATAATGATATAAATAACAAAATAGCAAAATTCCAGGGAATATGTGGTACGATAAAACGAACACTAAATAACAAAACAACAAGAGAGACCCAACTGAAATTTTATAAAATGTTGGCAGTACCGGTACTGATCTATGGTTCAGAAGCCTGGATACATAAAAAACAAGACCTAAGTAGGATAACGGCGGCAGAAATGAAATTTTTGAGATCTGTTAAAGGGTGCACTAAGGAAGACAGAATCAAGAACACAGAAATAAGACAGGAACTTGAAATATTTGCAATAATTGATAAAATGGATACATATAGACAAAAATGGAAGCAACACATAGACAGAATGAATGAAGATAGATACCCAAAACAAATAACAAAATACAAACCTAAAGGCACCCGAGATGTGGGCAGACCTAGAAAGAGATGGGCTGAAGTCGGAACGGGTCAACAGACCTAATCCATGAATGAAGATGATGATGATGATAATAATAATAATAATAATAATAATAATAAAAATAATAATAATAATAATAATAAAAATAAAAAATAATAATAATAAAAATAACGGTAATAAAAAATAATATTAATAATAAATAATAATATAATAAAGGTAATAATAATAATAAAATAATAGAAATAATAATAATAAAAATAAAAATAATAAAAAATAATAAAATAATAATATTATATATATAGGCTATATATATATATATATATATATATATATACGTTTTTAATACGAAGTGTAACAAAACTCAATGGCAAAAATTCAGGAATGAATTCCTCACATTAAGAGAAGAAAAAAGTGTAGTACAACATGGGTCCGGAAATTTATAATTACAGAGAGATTCGAACTTTTATGGATGTCAATAAGCCACTGAAAACAGACAAAATACTAACTTTCTCAGCACACAGAAATTACTGAAAATGTACTTCTTCCCATCACATTGTGTATCACTGAAAACAGACTTCAGACAAACCGATCTGATACGGATAAGTAACCTAAACATGGTGGGAAATCATTTTTCAGATGCTAATAAGTATGCTGGTGGAAACTAATTTTATTCGCAACATGTTTCCTTATTTACAGTGTGATGGAAAGAAGTCAGCTTTGAGTGGTTTACAGTGTAATGAGAAGGTATTATGTCTGTTTACAGTGGTTTGCTAACGTTCATAAGTTCGAATAACTCTGTAATTATAAATTTCCGGACACATATTCTACTAGACTTTTTTTCTTCTCTCAATATGAGGAATTCATTCCTGAAATTTTGCCGTTCAGTTTTGTTACATCCTGCATGTCGTGGCGAGTTTTTTTTATTATTTCAATTTGTGTTATTTTTACATTTTCTATTTTAATATAAATGTAGCTGACGATGAATTTATTAACCCCCTCAATGTATCTCTTCTTTGACGTAATGCAGGTCCTTATGTGGTCATATGATCCTTATAGCTATATCGATGGTTGGTTATACTGGTAAGACATCCCTAGCCGGAGAGGTTAGGGTGATAACGCAAACGAGAGGGGGTTATCTTGGTCTTCACCTCACACCGCAAAAAAAAAAGTTTTTTTTTATTTCAGGACTGTTTCTGTTATTTACACAGATATCCTCAACCAATATATACAATAAAAAAGTTAAAAATCCAATAAAATGCTTCGGAATGGTGGATCATCTGTTAAAGACATTTTGGCAAAGTTTCACGGAATCAAAAACCGAAATTGATGGTATAGTAAGAAAGACATGGAACTGTTGCAATTCATGGAAGAAGATGAGAATTACAAGATAGTGAGAGAAGGTGTTTGATAGATTGTAGGCGTATATCAAGGAGACTAAAGTTCTTCCTAAATTGTGATATCTTGGAAGGAAAAAGAAGCATAATATTGAAATTTTTAATTGCATTATTTTATTACAACTTTTTTAACACTAGATATTTTGTCTTTAGTATCTAGGATATTTGAATATAGGCGAACGCAAATAAGAAATGTTTATTTAAGTGAAATTTTATCATTTTACCTCATATCTTCTTCTTCTTCTTCTTCTTCTTAGATCGGTTTCGGAACTTTCTTCTTCAGTTTCATCCTCAGTATTTTCACGATCGTTGTTTTGTCGTCTTGAAGACCCACATCTTACGGCAGGTATCAGGCTTATACAATTATTTATTATTAATAATTTTTTTTCTCGAGAACTAAATTTATTATATGTTATTAATAGTACATTTTTTCTAGTTTTTCTATTTTGTACAGCCTTTGAAATAATTGTTGGCGCATATATACCAAGAGGACGAAGATCACTGGGCCGTCCTATGAAACGCTGGAGTGAAAATTTCATGTAGGATCGTAACAGGCCTTAGCCTAATACTTGGAAGGAAGAAGAAGAAGAAGCATAGATAATTTTCAAGTCCCAGAACGAAGCCACTGCGCATGACCAGAAGTCAGTTGTTTAGTTCACAAGTATACAAATATTTGGGAAACTAAAATCCGTTTTATTTCGTTGTGTGTCGTACAATGCAAAATAATTTCGCGTATATAAGTAGTGCGGTAAATACTGTAAATAAAACAAAGCAAAAGAAATAAAAATACGTACTTGCCGTCATTTTATAACTGATTGGTCTCACGGTCTCCTGTAGTTTCAACTAATAAGCATTGCCCACACTGTTAACGTTATTCAATTGTTTATAATGAACATAAATATTTCCAACATATATATTATTATTTTACTATTATTTATTATTTTGAAAACACCATCGTGCAAAAAATAATGTACAACGCATGTTTGTGATGTGTTTACAGAATCTCGGAAATTAGAAACCTGGCTATCGCTCGGTTTTATACATTTTCCTCGCTTCTGTAAAAACCATTTCAGAACCTCGCATCGTAAGAAGTCTTTAGACCAGTTGTCGTTTGATCATCATTTGACAAGTTACTTTTCAAAACGTTAAAAGTATATAATCAACACAGGACTTGGTACGGTTTAAAGTAAAAAAAAGACATAATTTTCACGTTACTGTGATATGCCCTCTTAACGAAGTAAGAGGATTCAATACTGATGCAGCGTACAAATAGATATATTCAATCTGAGGGAGTTCTGAGGCGGGGAACACTTCATTAAAATAAATGCAACAGCAGTTTACATTGTTATTAAGGTGTGAAAGAGAATAATTAGAGGAAATTGTTATGTTGGCAAATAACCTATAGAACATGCATTAGTCAGAAAAACACAGAAGTGAAAGTACATTCAATATATTATAGCCTACTATAAGAATCACGTTTCGAAAGTCTTGAGAAATCGGAATTTTTACTACTCAGAAACAATCAAGTTCCCTAGGAAACAATTCAGTCCACAGATTTCTAAAAAAAATGTTTTTACGCTTATGTTGTGTAAATTAGTTAAATTGCTGAATCAGTGTGCTGTTATATCAAAGAGAAGCGATTAGCTTTGATTATTTTAACTACAATATTGAGCTATTATTGTTATCCAATCAAAAAAATCGGGAAAATACCTCATCATCATCATCATCATCATCATAGTACATTCACGAATTTAGGCCATTTGTTGACCTGTTTCGGCCTCAAGAGAAACACCATCCAAAAGTCTTTTGAGTGGACGTTCTGGTCTTCTTCTTCCTGCAGGTTGATATCTTAACATTTGTTTTAGTATCCTGTGATCTTCCATTCGATGAACATGTTGCACCCATCTTGACTTATAATCAGAAATTTTGTTTTCTAAAGGTTCCATGTGTAATCCTTCTAAGATGTCTTCATTTTTTTTTTGTGATCTAGTAGTGTGTTTGCTGCAGTTCTCCGAAGGTATCTCAATTTCGCACATCTAAGTCTCTGTATATCCTTCTGTTTCAACGTCCATACTTCGCTACCATACAAATGAGTTGTAAGAGCCAGTATTTTATACACTTTTAATCTTGAATGTTTTTGGACTAATTTTGGCTTAAAGATAGAATTTATTAACCCTAAAATTCTTAAAAATTTAGATATTTTTGCATTTACATCCTCTTCTTCTTCATATGCGATATTGCATCCTAGATATGTAAAATTATTCACCTGCTCCAAAATTGTATTGTTCAGTACAATTTTACTTCTCACAGGATCTACACCTTGAAATGCCATAATTTTTGTTTTTTTTCTGTAGATATTTTATCAATAATATCTTAGTATATTAATTACAAAATTAGAATGGTACAGTCATATAAAAAGAATAACAGAAGATAGATTCCCAAGAAGAATACAGTAAAAGCTCCTTATAAGCGGTTCCCTTTTTCGCGTTTTCATTCTTCGCGGGTTAAAAAATTGCGACACAGTTCCTGTATTCGCGGCTAAATCTTTCTTTATTCGCGGATCCATTTGGAATATTAGAAGGATTAGTATCCTTTATTACCCACCGGCAACTTTTTCATTGCAGGCACGTGCCAAGGCGGCTCTTACAACGAGCGATTCAAATGGCAAATGAATATCAAAGTAAAACAAGCCTTATTGTCACTAAACCTAAAGTTCGTTGTTAAAAGCCGCCGCCGCCGTAATTCACTTGCCGCTATGTCCCTTGATAAATGCCTCATCACGATTGGTGTTTCATTGTTTCAACTTGCCATTCGTTGCAATAATTTTGATTGAATAACACGTGCCTCTTCTGCTCTGTGTCAATTTATAATGTAGAGTAAAAGGAAAGAAAACTAGTTCTGAAACGGAAAAATGTAGTGTTGCCGCTTAAAGTAAAAATAAAAATGTTTGATCGTTTACGTGTTGGCGAGTCGTTTGCATCTATATCACGCTGTTTCAATACAAATGAATCAACTGTACGATTCATCAAGAAACCCGAAGACAAAAAAAAAGGAATTATATCGCTGAATTCACAGCTAAGTATTAATCTGAATTGGAAGACCTTATAAAACCGGCAAAACATGAAAAAATAACTAAGCTTTTAAGCACTTGCCCAAGTCTGGCAGAATTAATTAATATAAATTGTTCAAAATCTCTCATTAATTGATTTTATTTTGATACGTTTCATCTTATTTTGGAACCATGGAACATATCACCTATATACCCATACAAATTACCATTCCATATTCAAAGTTTCAGTATTCGCAGCATATTTGCGAAACATATCCCCGCGAATAAGGAGCTTTGATGACGCTTGGTAGCAGAAGAAGAAAACGGCCAAATATAAAGTGGATTGAAGGCGTTTTGAACAGCATAAGGGAAAAAGGATTGGATACCGGCGATTGGAATGGCAGAGAGATAAGGAGACTTACAGTAGATTAATTGGGCGCAGGAAGTTGTTGTGAAACATTGTGAAAGCTGCTAAATATTTGTTTTTCAAATGTTGAATACGTAATCTAAATAGTTTATATATATATCCAATTGCTAATATATTGATAGGCCTATAATCATACACCAAAAATCCTTAACCATATATAATAAATAATAGTTTTAAAAAACTAAAACAATACGCTTTATTAGAAAACCGAACTAAAAAAAAATTAAAAATAATTTTAATTTCCAACACGCTTGGGATAAAATTAAAGTGGTCAACAAAAAAAATCATCTCCAACACATCTAGAATAATACTAGAGTTATCTACAAAAAAATAATTTTACCATCAAAAGTGTGTGGTGCTCTATACCAATTAATATATCTGATAATAAACATATATTGGTAAAAATAAAGTCTCTAAGAAGAAAGCATAAAAACCATAAAAAGCACTCCACGCTTTTGATGGATCTTTTTTTTTTTGTAGATAAATCTAGTTTTATTCTAGATGTGTTGGAGATGATTTTTTTGTTGACCACTTTAATTTTATTCCAAGCGTGTTGTAAATTAAAATTATTTTTCAATTTTTAGTACGGTTTTCTAACAAAGCGTGTTGTTTTAGTTTTTTTTAAACTATTATTTATTTTTTAGTTTTTAGTTTGTTTTTCTAATAAAGCGTGTTGTTTTAGTTTTTTAAACTATTATTTTTTTTAATTTTTAGTTTAATTGATTGTCGTAAGCCGGAATCCCATTAAAATTTAACTGCTTACGATATTTTTAGTGTCTAGGCACGAATATAATTATATGTTTTAAAATTTATTATTATCCAACATTATTATAATATTTTTGAATATTTTAATATAAAGATATAAATAGTTACAGGTAATCGTATCCTCCTCATATTTTTTGGATAAATTACAATGCGGTAAGTCTACAAAATTGTCATTAATATTTTACAGAATAAGATACAAATGTAAATATCTTTAAATTCGATACTATTGTAGTATGAGCTAAAAGTAATACTCTTCTAAAAAATCCTCCGGGCCGGATTTGAACCAGCGACCTATGGATTACTGATATTATACCACTACAGTCCACCGATCTACCAACTGAGGTACCAGAGGATATAATATTAATTTCTTACAACAATGGACTAAAAAGTCGATAAGTCCGCAATCTATTATATATTATTTATGAAATTATTGTATTGTCATTGGTACTTTACAAGTATACAAAGTTTCTCAAGTCGATCCAATGTTTTAAGTGGGTGAAAATCGTGTTGAAATATTCCGTTACATAGATAGATACAGGTCAAGCTAATATAAAGCGTATAAAATGAGAAATATTCAAAACAGTAAAACATGAAAGAAATATCGAAGGATAAGAAATAGTGCCAATAGTTGCTGTTGCGTGGGTATAGACCGAATTTCTTTAATTTAATGTTGCATCAGTTTTCACAAAAAAAATCCAAATCTTCTTTATTTTATTCACAATTCTATCACTCTGCAAGCGCATATGGTTTAGCTGCTCTGTATCTTGTATAAACACAATTTATATTACAGATTTTTCAGACGTCCTCACTTACAACACTCTTTCTCACTATTCAGATCACCACCACTGTTGTCCTGTTAAACAGGACAGGACCGAGACTGATTCATCAGACCACTCGCATCCCTTATATATGCAAGGGAAGAACAATATGGAAGCGATTTCTCCAAATGTAAACCCCGAGAGCCTGATCCTTCCAGAAGGCGAATCGCAGACACACCTGGAAGTTCCCAGCGGGCATCACTGACACATGAGTTGTCAACTCTTTCAGTATAGATATATAAGGTGAGACTTGATTCCCGCCGTCGCCCGCGAGTTTTAAAAGTCGGCTAACAATGCGTCGCAATAGTAACGTCTAAAAATGAAGCTTGTAACATCTATAATAAATAGGCGCCATGATTGCATGCCACTCATGGCATTTTTTGGGCAAATAAAGTAACTAAAATTAATTAGGTCTATAAACTCCTCACAAAGGAGAGGCTATGGCTCAACAATGGCCTACGCCATTAATAACATCACATTTACGTACTTACTTACTCACTGGCACTATCGAACCCGTAGGTTCATGGCCGTGCGGACATAAGCTCTCCATACATCCCTATCCTGAGCTAATCCTTTCCAATCATTCCCTGTATAATCTACTTCCCTCAAATCATAGCTAATGTTATTCTCCCACCTTATTCTTGGACGTTTTCCCTCTGGCTTTCCTACAAGAAGCTTCCATGCAAGTCTTTCATTCCCCATACGTGCAACAAATAACATCATATTACTATAAAAAATAAAATTTTGGCGCGACAGGTCTAGAAGTCCATTGGTCTACCAGCCGGCTGCTGGACTCATCTACAAGTGTTAATCTCAATGGTGATAATCTTATCAGTGTAGGGCTGACATGTGGTCAGCATATCGGGTCATCCAGTCGTTATAGCTGTTTTCTCAATCTGGAGCTGTTACTTATTGTAGCTACCTAAATTCCTCACGATGCTGGATGGGCACCGGTCCAATACTGTCCGAAATTCCATGAGAAAATTTGTTTCCCCATGGAGACTCAAACCAGCGTAAGTCCCGTAGCCTGCGCTAACACTTGCCTTATTCATTGGCTACGGTGGGGGACAAGCGCCCTTACTATAACAGTTATAAAAAGTAAACCCACTGCTCGTGTCTGACGTAATGCCATTTCGAGGGAAGAGACGTATCATTATTATAGAACATTTTGATTTACGAGGATATGGTATTATCAGGCTTGTCGCACCATACAATGGCCGATGAAATGAAATGGAACGAAATTATTAAAATGAGTATGGAGAAGTGATGGATGAAGTTTTTAGTATAGAAAACAGGAGAAACGATGAAAAACTGAATATATTTTTTTTAAATAATAAAAATTATAAAATAAATTCAGTTTATTAGATAATGATGGAATATTAAATTTTCTCTAGATGAAATATGGGAAAATTAAAAAAAAATAGTAGCCAATAACAGAATCAACATAGGAAGTAATTCCAAAAAAATACGTACACTTAAGAAATTAAAAAGCGTGGTTCAAAGCAGAATATTTGCAAGCAGTAAAGAAATCAAAGCAGCAGGAAAAGATGAAATTGAACAAATCAATCTAGGCGGACCCATCATCAAGAAAAACATCAAATAAAAAATGGAAACAAGAAAAAAATCCAGAAAACTGGTAAACAGCCATTATATTCCCCGTAAAAGGATATATATGTAAATGTGATAGCTATACGTAGAGGCATTGCTCTAATAAACATTTCTTTTAAAATTTTGTTTCACAAAATTCTCTACAGAATCACACCATATATTCTAGAATGTACTGGAGATCATAAAGCATATTTTATTTAAAGAAAATCAATAATTCGTACTTTAACTTTTTCTTGACTTAGAAACAGTAGCCTATGACATTAGTAGAATAGACATCCTGTGGGTTACTTCAGCTGAGAATGGAATATCCCACAAGTTAATAAATTTGATTAAATATGCTCAGTAGAATCTAAAGGCAGAATTAAAATGGATAGTCAACTATCCGACATCTTTAATATAGGCAATCTGTTGCAGTTAAATAAGTTGATGGATTATCTCAATTCTGCTTAATTTTCCTATCAAAAAAGTTACAGAAGAGACAAGAAAATGGTGATTTTTTTTAACGATCAAAAATTTAACTTGGTTACTTACGCGGATGATGATGCATCGACTGAGGAAACGAAATAAGATATTCAACACACTTTACAGTAGGTGTTAAGAGCCACTCCCCGCCAAACATAAGTCAAAAAGTATTCATCAATACCAAGGCACTTTTCTCTATTATTAGCCCAGCACCTTTGCACTCATAAAAAAAGTAAAAAAGTTAAGTGCCTGAAGAAAAAGTGTTGTTTTGATAGAATAGATCATACAAAAATATTTGCCATCACTAATAATTTTTAATATATTCACTTTACACTTGTAGAACAGGTGAAAGAAGCTAGTCTAACAATCAGTGTCTCAAAACCAAACATGCTCATATTTCAAGATATTCTAGTAATGTCAAGAAATGTTAGAAATTAAATAATTGGACATTTTTAAAAGTTAAACAATTTAAATATTTGGGTGCCATTTTTTAATGAAAAAATTGCATGAAAAAGAAATTATATACCGCTTAATCAGTGTCAATACAGTTATCATGTAGTACGAATAAAGCTTTGGACTATAAGCTCTTAAATAGAGCAACAAAGCTTAACTGTTACAAAACTATAATTTAACGAATATTGTTCTATTGTTGTATGCAGCTGAAATCTGGACTAAAAAAAGTTAGTAATATATCTCATTATTTTTAAAATAACATTTTACGGATGTCTTGTGGCATTAAGGAAAATGAGGGATGGAGAATGAGAAAGAACAAATCATTAAACATGTTGTTTCAAGAGTCGGATGTGATAATAATAGTGAGTAGAAGAAGAATATAAAGGCTTAGTCACATATTACGTCAG
Source organism: Diploptera punctata (assembly GCA_030220185.1). Taxonomy (NCBI): domain Eukaryota; kingdom Metazoa; phylum Arthropoda; class Insecta; order Blattodea; family Blaberidae; genus Diploptera; species Diploptera punctata. The sequence continues at coordinate 647,345 of JASPKZ010005671.1, read as the reverse complement.
AGAACACAAGATTAACAAAAATAGCAATGAACAACTATCTACGAGATAAAAGAACATTGGGCAGACTAAAATTATGCTGGAAAAACCAAGTGTATCAAGATGTCATATCAGGTCACTTGGAAGAAGCGGAACACACAGATTTCAGAAGGACCTTCGTGAATGAGGCAGAAAAAATCGACTTCAGTTTGGAATATCCCAAAATTAATTTGTTGATTAATAAAAAATAATTAAAATTTTCTAACTGTAAATACTGAAATGGAATTATATCGATGTCGTAATGTCTTAAATAAATTTGATGGAAAAATTAAAATTGTATGATCTGAGCTCCTATCAAATGGATGGACAATGTGGATAAAGATCTCAGAGTGGTGGTGGTGAATTGATGGAGGAAGAAGGTAGAAAACAGAAGAGAATGGAAGCATATTGTTGGGACGGTCAAGATATGCAATAGGCTGTAGCGCCTATGAATAAGACGACGATTATGCCCGAGCATATGGTTTTCTAGGAAAAATTACACTTTTATCTATATTTTTAATATGTTAAAATGCCTGTTAAACCAAGTTCCACTTTGGCATTTGTGTTTTTAATTGAGTATAAAAAGGTACGTTTTCCCAATAAAACTTGCAATGTACTCAATACTTAAAATAATTTCTTATAAATAAAAAATGTTTTCTTTTAAAACTTCAAAGAGATTTTTTGTTCTTTTCTTCATAAGCCTAAAACACATATTTTATATAAATTACACTTGAAATTAAGTAAATTTTACTCTTCATCCAGTACGCATTTATATTACTATCTAAGTCCCTTTTCCCCAATGTGCAGTTAATTTTCATGCAAATAAAAACACGTTAAGTTAATATTTTATTCCGAACAGACTCAGAGAGGTCGCAGTTTCTAAAATATGTGAATTACAGGTTATGTCCTTAATGAATGAAAATAAATGTGGCGATTTCGGATTTAAATATATTTATAGAAAATGTTATTTTATTCTCCACGAGGTGAAAGTCCCAGAATGTAATTGCCCTACCATCCGGCTGTTGGTCACACATTCACTAGTGATATTTATAGGGACGAACAATCACCCAACTAGTTTAGGGGTGATATGTGATTAGCATGACGGGTCCCCAGCTGGTTGTATCAATCTAGAGCTGCTAGTTAGGTCCATGGTAGCTACCCAAATTCCTCATGTCGCTGGGTAGATACCGGTTCCATATCTGCCGCCATTCCATCAGAAAAGTCTTCTCCCATGGGATTCAGACTAGTTCTTGTTCCGCAGCCCTATGTACTTTTATAAAAGTGTAACATTAAAAATATTTAATTATATTTAAGTGAATTTCACAATTTGATGCTGTGATTTTAGATTCTTTCTACTGCTAATTAACGTACTTACGTTAGTAAACGATTTCTTTTTTCAAAATTCATAGTGAAAAACTCCACCGCTGTGGTCTCGAAGTAGCGTGCTCCCTTGTCACGCAGCGGGCCCGGGTTCGGTTCCCGGCCGGGACAGGCTCCTGAGTGAGGTTTTTTCGGGGTTTTTCCTCACCTGTAAGACAAATGTCAGGAAGCTTATGGTCCAACGGTCTGCGAAAATCATCCGGCCATCATTATCATCATCTTTCACATGTGTGGAAAGCAACGGGAAGCTACCGCACCTGTAATTCCCTAGTAAAGCTGCAAAGCATAGCATGAAAATGTTATGATTGCAGTGAAAGACTGCCTTCGGGCAGAATTAATATGGATAGATGGATAGTGAAAAAAATATTTATCCATATATTAATAATCTAAATTAAGCTTAAGATTCGTCAATCACGAAAGCTATATGGAGTTATGCTCTATCTATCTATAATGGCGTAGCGCAGTGTTGAGTCATAGCCTCTCCTCTGTTAGAAGTTAATAGTTACCTTATTTGTCTATAGATGAGACATCTAGCAGGCAACTAAGGTATTACTAGGATGTTTGAGAACGGTACATTTTGCTTGGATGTCTTTTCATTCTGGCTTAAGGATATTTTACGAGCCTGAAAATCTTCAGACTGGGGACCCACGGCTTAAAGTCCCTCCCGGAGGACTTGCTTCTTGGATTTTCCATCCTAAGACAAATCCATCAGCCCCGGCCGGGTTTGAACCCGCGACCCTCGGGGCTAGAGGCAAGGAGTATAACCTCTAATCCACCGCGGGACGGTAACGCGAATTCGGGATTCAGAAGTGAATGACAAGTACTTAACCTTTAGCTCCACGGAGCCGCCACTATATCAGATGTAACATATCTAAATAGCATGCTTGTATCGATTCCCAGCTATAACTTAGACATTTTGTGTTTGACCTATGTGTCAGTTTGGATAAGGATAGGTATGAGACCTCGTAAGGACAACTAAATACTAAAGAGTTGAGAAAAGCAAATTTGGTTAAGAAAACTGAATAAATTTCAGGATTGTATCACACTCGTTACAATCTCATTATTTGCTAGTTACAGCAATGACTTTGCCTTAACCCTTCGTTGTTACAGTGCAATTCATTCATTATTTAATCAATCAATTATTGATTTGGTGTTTACTTGATGAAAATCCATGATACATTTAATAAATAGGACTATTAAAGTTTTATATGATTTTCATAAATATTTATTTATGAATAAATAAATATAGGAACGCCTGGAAAAAACATGTTGATAAAATGCCGGAAAATATATTTCCAAAATTATTGCTAAATTATAAACCACACGGAAGGAGAAATTTTGGTCTGAACAATTTTAACAATTCTTGCTTTCATGAAACCGGAACGAGCCAAAAGGCTTAATCCGTGGATGATGATGATTTATTTTATTTAAAATTCATAGCGGCTGTTTCAATACACTGTATCTTCAATAGACGAATGATAAATACAAATAAATTATTTTTTTTATTTATGACATTCGTCCAATGACAATACAGTTTATTGAAACAGCTGTTGTGAATTTTAAATAAAATAAATATTTATGAAAACCATACAAAAATGTAATAGTTTTATTTATTAAACATGCGATTCATTATTTATTGGTGGAATAATTTTCAGCATTAACACATTATGATTTTTTATTTTTTTCAAATGCCCCAGGTTGTCTTTCGACATTCCTGGTGTTCTCTCCTTGCTTGGCGTACTTGTAACCCACTTCTGAGGTTGGGGCGCCTAGAAGGCAGAGTTACGTTGTCCCGATGTTATGATGGGTGGTGATGATGATAGTGGTGTGCCAGGAGAGTCCTTAATCCTAAGCTTAATCTAAGATGAATATGAATTACAATGATTGCGATGGCCATATGATTTACGGGACCGTTTGGGCCTTAAAGTTTTCCTGACTTTGTCTTACAGGTGAGGAAAACCCCGATAAAAACCTCACCCAGGAAAACTGCCCCGACCGGGGATCAAACCCGGGTCCGCTGCGTGACAAGGCAGCACGCTACCTCGAGACCATAGCGGTGGACACATCACGAATTTTAAGTGTTCAGAAAAATTACATATTTTCCAACTCTAAAATTAATTTAACTCTTGACATTAGTCTGTACCTGTTCCATAAGTTTCTACGTTATATATTGTATTCTATAGTGTTCTACCCGATGGCAGGTCTTTCACTGCAATCATAATTTCATGCTATGATTTGCAACTTTACTATATACATAGAATTGTTATTTTATACAGGTTTATAGAATTAAGAGCATCTACTTGTTACCAGTGATTAGCATCATTAACTTTTCTCCTGAAAATTGATCCACATTTCCATTATCATTCTAGAAGCTTTTTTTTTTCGTTGATTTATATGTACTACATTATAACCATGTGTTTCTAATATACTTTTCCCTTTCTTATTGTAATCTCATCTCCCATCACATGACTATACAAATTTAATTGCATTTTATAAAATAAGAATTAAATTTTATGTATTATTTTGGTTATTAACTTGTGTTATTTTAAAACATTTTAACATCAATATTTTACTGAGTTAAATACGACTCTCGAGATTTTTCTTTCGAAAATACTAAAAAAATACGTATCGTTTATGCTTAGAAACTAAGTATCAAATCCGAAAGTTTCAATACATGTTCAGTGAATTAAATTATGAATTAATTTATTCATTAAAACTCCAATACTGTTTAAAAATGTTTGTCCTTGAAGAAGGAATGAAGTCATTCCAAGGAAAACTATTTCAATGTAAACCAGTGTCTGCAGTAGGTTTACATCAGAGAAACGAACATAATTAAATATTGCACAATTTTTTAAAGAACAAGCAACATTGCATTGATTATAGGGTATTTCTGTATTATGAGTAGTTGTATAATATATGGGATGATTATATGTGAAGGTCGGTTATTGCCAGTATACGTCGCCTTTCGAGTTCGTTTATTATAATCGAACTTATACAGTAATAATAAATAATTCATGTTAATAAAATTCAACCCAACATTTGTTCTTATGACTGAAGAAACAACGAAAATCCCGAATCAGGTTGAATATCCCTTAATTCGACATCTGTATTTTAATCTAAACGCAACAATCTGAGGTATCTTGCTCCGTAAGTATGTTTGTCATACAGTTAGTGTAGAAAATATTGATACACTTAGAAATAAAACAGACAAAAATAGATAATTTCATTATTTCCTCACTGTATACAAAAACAAAAATATGCACCTTAAATTGAACTCTATGAAGTTAAATGCACGCAGTTTCCTCTGTTTTAACAAGACAATTAAGGAGTAAAATAATCATTTGTATATAAACAACATAAATTAACAAACAAAAAGTATTGATACAGTACTAAGTTTTGGTCAAAAGAATGTGCACATGACGTCGAGTGGGGGTGTGTCTGGTTGTGTTGTTATTCATGTTTGCAATGTAGCTATGTATATTTTGGCTGCAGATTGACGCTGGAATGGGGCGCAAAGGTGGAAAGACTACAGTACAAGAAATAGAATTAATTATATAAATTATAATTAGTAGTTTGCACTAAATTAAATTAGTGAAATAATGGGAAGGTCAAGAGCAACCATTCAGAATATAATTGGCGAACGAAAATAATTCGAAAATAGCAACAGATCAGGACTCCTAGAAAACTGCATGTTAATGTTGATAACGGATTAATAAGTAAAGCAAAAACCTCAAAGTAATGCACCTAAATTAGCAACTTTGAAGTTTTAATGACTTCAATATTAGAATTATATGACTTTAATATTAGAATTTCCGCTAGCAACGTTCGTAATTCTCTATGAGCTAACGAACTACACGGAAAAACAGTCCGTAGATAATGCTTTGGAAGTGAAGAAAACTGAAAGAAAAAAATAGAACTAAAACACAGATAAATAGCCCCAAAGAATTTTGTAAAAAAAAAAGTAATTTTTAATGATGAGCTTAACTTCAACATTTCCTGTTCAAATGGAAGAAGAAAAGTCTGGAGCAATTAAAATACAGAGCTATAAAGCAAAATCTCCAACACACTGTGAAACATAGTGGCGGTTCTTTATTAGTATGGGGATACATGAGTACCTCTGGAGTCGGGACCTTGCATTTTGTCGATGGTGTGATGGATCATAAACAGTATATAAACATGCGTTATACCTCTGCAGAGAAAATGCGGATTACGCAAGATAATGATCGCATGCACACTGCTTTCAATACAAGTTTTTAGATTTTGTATAACACACCAAAGTACATGTAAACGCCTCGCAGTCTCCGGACATAAACCCCATGGAGAATTTATGGGAACATCTGAAAAGGAGAATTCGTTCAAGGCAGGTTTCCAACAAGCAAGATCTGAGAAACGCTTTGGAAAAAGAATGGAGAAACATACCTTCTTCAGTAACTTCAAAGTAAAGACTCAAAACAGCCATAATTTGAGAGTGTATCAATACTTTTTACTTTTTGTTGTTCGTGTATAAATTATTTTTTACTTGTTAATTGTTATGTTAAAACAGAGGAAACTCTCCGCTCCGAGCAGGCAGTGGAGACGCTCAACAAAGACACGCATTTTGTAAACAATGTGTATAGAAATTAGTTACTACCCTGATACCGATACTTTTTTTTCAGTTCTAGTTATAACCAACTATAACCAACATTATAGGTTATTATTTTTTAGGAAACAACATAGTAAAATCATTATTTAATTACACAATTAATGATCACACAATTATCAAATGTGTAGAATATGTTCATTATTCTGCTATATTCAACGTATTTATTGGTTAGTCAGTCCTTGCAAAACAGTGCTCTGACCTATTCGGAATATTAAAAAGGAGGGTTTTCTTTATTTTGGTAAACAGAATTCAATAAATATCGAAGTGAAATACGACTGTCATTGGTGTAAAACAAAATTCATTGATACATGATTGGTTATTGACTCCTATTTGGAGCATGAGTTAAATAGTCATGTTAAATGGACGGATTACAGTTAGAATACATTTTTCGACTTCGAGAAAATTACATTTAACACAAAAAAAACATATATATATAATCTGGTATCATGACAGCTGCCGCCGTCTTCCGGAAACCAAACGCCATTCCTCTCTGTCCATCCATTGATCTTCCTCCAAACCTCTGATATTCATAGCCGCTTGTACCCCTTCTATCCAAGTTTTCTTCGGTCTACCTCTCTTCCTCCTTTCCATTGGGATACATTCCATAAACATTTTAGGCAATTTTTGCTCTGGCATTCTTTTGACATGTCCATATCACTGTAATATTTTCTTTTCTCTATTTGTGTGTATGTGTGTGTGTGTGTATATATATATATATATATATATATATATATATATATATATACATATATATACAGGCTTCTAACTCTCAACCGATCTTCATGATAAATTGTAAATACAAGGTTTTCAGGCACAGCGAGTGTTTAAAAAAACTCCGAGCGCGACAGGCCTATAAGGCCCTTGGCCTACCAGTCAGCTGCTGGCCTCACGTCCACATATGTTAATCACAGAGATAGACGATATTACTTTTTTAAACCATTAGCTGTAGAAGTTCACATGAAAATAAAGTTTAAAAATTGTTCTGGCGGCCGGAATTTTCGTTGTTTTACAACGAACTCAGTATATGCTATTGAGATAAACCGAGGTACGCATAGCTTATACAAAAATCAGTGAAATCCGGCCATTAGAATTGAGGTTTACCTTCATCTTCTTCTTAAACATAATTTGTAGGATTTTCATCCTGTTTATTTCCAAAATCATTCCTCGGAGGAAGACGTACTGGATGTGCATGCACTGTCTACCCATCTGAGGTTTACCTGAAACAATAAATTAAAAATTGACTCTAGCAACCGCCATGTTTGTTTCGTATCAATGTATATCATACAATTTCATTAACCCTTCGTTTCCTTTTTACTTATCCAACTAAAAATAAAAACACATATCTCATTTATTTATGTGCAGTAGCGCATGCCTGGTATTAGCTTGTATTTTAATAAATTCGGGAATAAAAATGTTGCAATGTTATCAATTTAGAGCTGTTACTAGGATCAAAATTTAAAGCGGCCCCTACACGATCAATATTTACGTCAATATATTGCACAATAATTGACATTGTGCAATAATATTGAGCGTCTGTATATCACATTGAAAGATTGCGCAACATATTGAGTCAATCAAAAACAATTTTATTTTTATTGTGCAATGTAGTAAATATTGCGTCGTCTGTTGGCAATATTGCGTAATACTAGTTCAGGTCTGTGTTAACAGTGTTGCTGTCTTATTATTCCACATGTGGACTGCACAAGTACCACCCGCGAACTAATTTATTGAGCAATAATATTGCACCGTGTGGGTTGGCCAAGTAACACTATTGTACAAAATATTGTGCAATATATTGAGGTAAATATTTATCTTGTAAGGGCCGCTTAACGTAGATAATTGAACTGAAATTGTACAATGCATTTTAATGGTTATAATCTTGCTATTGATGAAAATGATTGAGGCCTACACCGCTGTAACTTTTACCCATTTAGAAAAAATGTCCGTTATTATATAGTTTAGTGTGAAGAATGGATTTTGTCATTACTTCTTTGCAAAAAATGTCGCTTTTAAATTTGAGGACACGTGTAACTATGAGATGTTCGAAAGATTTGATATTCAAGTCACAGCATGTAATCAATTAGGTAGCCCTGATTTTACCAACATGGGTAACTTCCTGGACACGAATAATGTTTTCCAAGTAAATTGTCTCGTGATGTAACAATCCGTTTCCTTACAGTGTTTTTCAATAAAAAGGATGTATTTTGATTGTACGTTGCAAGAATTAGGATTACTTTAATAAAGTTTGTTGGTAGGTTCATAGACAATCTCCATCAAACGTAAGTTACATTCTGTTAAAGATAACGTTTTTAATTTCCTGAAAACGTCCCTACAAAATGTAGACATGTAAAGAATGTTTAATTTTGTAATATTAAACCGGAACATTACTTTAAATCCTTAAATAGGTTTATTAATTTTAGTTTCTACAATTCGAACCCATGGTAATGACCTGTTTATATTCTAATGGATACCTAAAATCCTGTTTTGATCCCTCTGTTTTATTTAATTATTTAATTATATAATAGGATTTACATAAACATAAACCATTTAAAATTAATATATCCTTATTATAGCCTAAAATCATTTATAATATTATTAGGAATATATATGACATATAGTTATATAATAAATATTAGATTTAAATAAGTCAATTATATATAATTAAATTATTTATAGTACATATATATATATATACATACATATCCATCCATAGTAATTCTGCCCGAAGGCAGGTCCTTCACTGCAATCATAGCATTTTCATGCTATGCTTGCAGCTTTACTAGGGAATTGTGTAGGTGTAGTAGCTTCCCGTTGCTTTCCACACCGGTGAAGGATGATGATGATAATGATAAGGATGATGATGATAAAGATGATGGCCATATGATTTCGGGGACCGTTTGGGCCTTAAAGTTTTCCTGACATTTGTCTTACAGATGAGGAAAACCCCCGATAAAAACCTCACCCAGAAAAACTGCCCCGACCGGGGATCGAACCCGGGCCCGCTGCGTGACAAGGCAGCACGCTACCTCGAGACCACAGTGGTGGACATATATATATATATATATATATATATATATATATATATATAAACTTACAAACACATATGGAATAATGATCAATAAATTTATTAAAATTTATATAAATACGTGAATATCAATATTAATGACTAGATTAATGGAAACTTCTTGTAGGAAAGCCAGAAGGAAAACGCCCAGTTGGTAGACCAAGAATGAGGTGGGAGAACAACATTAACTATGATTTGAGGGAAGTAGATTATACAGGGAATGATTGGAAAGCATTAGCTCAGGATAGGGATGTATGGAGAGCTTATGTCCGTGCGGCCATGAACCTACGGGTTCGATAGTGCCAGTGAGTAAGTAAGTAAGTAAGTAAGATTATTCAGGGCATAGTAATTATTAGGCCTATTATTTATGGATTTATATTAATATATCATTATTATTGTCTTGGCGCAGAGCTACGGGACTTGCGCTGTTTCGAATCTTCATGTGGGAATAAATTTTCTCATGGAATTTCGGCCCATATGGGACCGGTACCTACCCAGTATCGTAGTAAATTTGGATAGCTACAATAAATAGCGGCTCCAGGCTTAAAACAGCAGTAACGGCTGGGGACCCGACATGCTGACCACATGTTACCCCTATACTGGCTTGATAATCGTCCAGCTCTGTCATTAACACATGTAGATGTGAGACCAGCAGCCGGGTGGTAGGACAAGTGTCTTCTACGCCAGTCGCGCCAGGGAATTTGAAGTTTCTTATTGTTATCCGGTTCTTTTCCGCGTCCATAACTTGCCACTTTACATTTCACAGCCTTTTTCAATGTTTCTCTAATTATCTAATGGAAGGTTAAGTTTGTTTAGCCTATAACCAATTAATTTTATATTTATATAATTTTCATACAAGTTTGATGGAAGTGAATTTAAAATAATTGGAATTGTTTGGAAGCTTCATGTAAAACTTTTATTAGAGTTTTGTAAAGTAAATAACTGCAGGCTAAGTATACTTATGTATATTCAGTGAGTATTTAACTAATGCATCAAATGGTAATCAATGACCACTCACGTTTCAATGAATTTTGTTTTACAACCAATGACAGTCGTGTTTCACCTCGCTCTTTATCGATTTCTCTTTATCAGCTCCTGCTTCTATGATAAAGAAAGCTCCTCCTTTTTAATATCCTGAACAGGTCAGAGCATTATTTTTCTCCAACAAATACATTGAATATAGCAAATAATGAACAGAGTACGTGATTTTACCGAGTTGTTTACTAAAAAAAATAAATGAATAACCTGTAGTGTTGATTATAATATACAGTTTGATGTGTTTCATTATTTCTCCACTATGGTGCATTCTTACACCACTGCGATCCTATTTGGCAATAAATAATATTATCATTTTGCAGTGAATATACATAACCTAACGTTTCTGATTTATTTTCAAACATCGCCGTTTACATTAAATATATAAATATTTTAAAATACCAGTATATATATATTTAAATAATAATTTTTCAGTAAATAGCTTAATTTTATTCATTAAATAGTCCTAACAAATATCATTCTTGATTTCCAAATCGTCTAGATAAATTCACTTTGTGACTCGTGAATTTATTGGAAATCACTGGTGACATTACTTATGATAATATTTTACATGTAACAGTAACTACACCGCATCACTGACGAACATTATTTGGGTCCTGACATCACATCGCATGCGTCAATAACAGAGGTGAACAATTATCCAGTCAGAATATGGGTAATGTTGTAAGCTGTTATATCTTGTTCCTTCAACCATCAAGACCTCTACCTATACTTGTTGTAGGGCCCAAATTAATAATCCTGGGTTGATCACCATGTCCCCTTAGTAAAACCTATATATCATGAGGAAACTTCTACCGCCATGGGGATACGAACCAGCGCGCGTCCAGTAGATCTGCGCTCGGCTACGAGTTCCGGCCATTTGTCTTATTAGTGGAATATAAAATAAACCTAAATGAACAACATAATGGTCTGAAGAAAGTATTTTCTTCATCATCTTATTCACTTCACCGCATAGGCAAACTGCCTGTTTCGCCTCACGGTTATTCTGTCCATCTTTTCACTGGCCTCCTTTTACATTCTTTAACCCGCTTGGCATGTTAAATGCTGTTTTTGGTAATCTTGTTACAATCATTCTTTCTACATGTCTAAACCATTTATGTCTGTATTCTCTGGGTTTTTTTATTCAGTGGATATATATTTAACTCTGTTCTTGTATCTTCATTCTTTATCCGTTCCAATCTTGTGCAGACTTTTGTTCTTCTAAGGAAGTTCATTTCTATGCTTTGTATTCTACTTTTAATTTTTTTGTCATTACCCAAGTTTCACTCCCATAAAGTAATGCAGCAACTGCCAATGTTTTATAAAACTTCATTCTAGTATCTCTTCTTGTTTTAAAAATTATTTTTATTAATAAGTTACGTGACTTTTTATACATGTTAAAATACAGTATTTTGAAATATGTAAAGAACACATTTAATATTCGTATTCGGCCACAGTTCAGTTCTTTATACCACATTTTTAGTGGTTTGGGGGAGATAATGCGTTAATTAATATACATTTCAATAAAGTGGTAACTTTTTTTTACAAAACTGACGATGTATAATCCGATTTAATTCAAATCTTTATGAGCTTTTAAGACAGTCCTACTTTTTTATTTTTAGTTTGCTTGTAAAATTTTAATGTACGATATGTGTTGTAAGTTCTCCTTTGTAAAGTTTACATACTTATTGTATTGTTTTAAATTATAATCCTGAAAATATATCTTACACTAACAATAACAACTAACTCACTGGCACTACCGAACCTGTAGATTCATGGCCGCGCGGACATATGCTCTCCATACACCCCTATCCTGAGCTAATGTTTTTCAATTATCCTCTGTGTAATCTAATTGCTCAAACCATTGTTAATATTATTCTCCATTTTTTTCTTTAACATCACGCGGTATATATGAATTTCATTCAAACTCCAGTCTCGATATTACAATACACAATTGTAATGACGCATATTGCACATGTCCATCCTTGAGAATATCAACACAAGTGAAATATCTAGGTATTGAAATAGACCTACCTTTAAGACATGACAAACACGTTTCCTTGCTGTGTAACAAACTACGTAAAACTATTCACAAATTTATCATCCTTCTTTCATATTTACCAATGCATGTATGTAGGCTATTGCGAACTGTTTACTTAGCTCTGGTTCAATCGATAATATAATACGGAATATTAGGTTGGGGTTGGAAGCCAAATTCTATCCTTTCTCCCTTAACATTACTATAAAAACGAATCATAAAAATCTGCTTGCAGAAACCTTTAGATTACCCTACAAATTTAACTTATTTAGAATTCAACGTGCCAAATATTAAACAAATTTTCAAGCATGCATTGCTTACTTATTTTCATAAAAATAAAAACGAATTTAAAGAGCACAATCGAAGTTTTTACAGCACCAGACAAAATACTACTTCTTTGCTAAATGTTCCAAAATTTTGTACAACTTCTGGACCTAAACATAGTAGATATCTAGGACCCAAATTATATAATGAATTAATTAGATCCAATCCAGAACTAAGTAAACTAAACACAGCTAGTTTTAAAAAATAATTAAATTAATTATGTTTAATTAATTAAATAATTAATTAAATGAATAAAATTAATCATTTGAATATTTTAAAATAATAAATATAAAGTAGGGGCCTATCTATTTTTGCTTATATTATTATAAATCAATATATTACCGATTACTTTCATCTGTGTTATTGGCTATAATCCATCACATTATATGGTTTATATTATTTTATGTAAATCATTCTCCATTGCATTAATTCTTTTGTTAGAATAAGTCTTATTCCCAATATATTATTTTTTATTTGTATGTATCATAATGTATGTAAAAATGAAACTGGCCCCTAACTTTAAATGTATATATTATATTTGTAGGCCTATTATTCGTGTAACTGAACTGCACCCAAGCACGAACACTTGCTCATTCGGGTGTCAATACTGTATATAACATTTGCAAATTAAATATATTCTTATAAAAAACATATTCATCTGCCTATAGAACGCTTTCCCTCGGTTTACCTAAACTGCTAACAATATACAATGCCATTCAGCTCATTGATGCCAAGAAGATCTGGATAAATAGATTCCCGGGCAACGACATGTATTCAAGCACGGGTTATCTAAACATAATTACGATATAAATTTATAATTATTTTCTTTTTATTTATTGAACTAAACATAAAAAACAGCTTATTTATTTATACGCAGCAGCGCACGCCGGGTATTAGCTAGTAGCATATAGGCCTATCTAATTATATTCTGAACTTTTTGTGATGCAGTAGCTGAAACGTTTTGATCTCTCGTGGCAAACCGTAATTTATTGGTGGGTTGAAATCAGTTTCCTACACACATTAGGTCCGTTAATTTTAAAGCCAAAACATAGACAACTGTCTAAAACATTCGGGGGGATTTTTTCCCCCATCTACATTTAGACATAATAAAACTCGAGTGCACTGTTACTAAAGTAGGCTACATTCAATTTCTGCTAATTGTGTTTTAGCTTCTTTTTTTTTTACTTCGTCCGCTGAATGTCAGACAATATGTTATTACACCCTACATATAACTCATCGACACGACAGACCTAGATGGCCATAGGTCTACCAGCCGGCTGCTGGAATCACATCCACATGCGTTAATCACAGAGGTAGACGACCATCCAGCCAGTGTTGTAGGGATGATATGTGGTTAGCACATCGGGTCCCCAGCCTATGTACCAATAAAATATATACGTAAAGAATTATAGGCCTAAGGCCTATATATATAATTTATATAAATTATGCTATTTGTATTTTCAGTTGATCACTATTACAAAACCCAGAAAATATAAATATGTACGTATCATTTTTTGGCATAACATTGTAAATGCACTGAATTTTCTCATTATAACATCTTCAAAGTAGCGTGAGATTAAAACCTTGGTGAACATATAGTGATCGTGGCAAACATGACAACATTTAGATGAAGATCATGGAATGTGACTACATTTGAAGTTTCACCTGTATTAAAAATATAGTGATCGTGGCAAACATGACAACATTTAGATGTAGATCATGGAATGTGACTACATTTGAAGTTTCACCTGTATTAAAAATATAGTGATCGTGGCAAACATGACAACATTTAGGTGAATATCATGGAATGTGACTATATTTGAAGTTTCACCTATATTAAAAATATAGTGATCGTGGTAAACATGACAACATTTAGGTGAATATCATGGAATGTGACTACATTTGAAGTTTCACCTGTATTAAAAATATAGTGATCCTGGCAAACATGACAACATTTAGATGTAGATCATGGAATGTGACTATATTTGAAGTTTCACCTGTATTAAAAATATAGTGATCGTGGCAAACATGACAACATTTAGGGTGAATATCATGGAATGTGACTACATTTGAAGTTTCACCTGTATTAAAAATATAGTGATCGTGGTAAACATGACAACATTTAGGTGAATATCATGGAATGTGACTACATTTGAAGTTTCACCTGTATTAAAAATATAGTGATCGTGGCAAACATGACAACATTTAGATGTAGATCATGGAATGTGACTACTATTTGAAGTTTCACCTGTATTAAAAATATAGTGATCGTGGCAAACATGACAACATTTTAGGTGAATATCATGGAATGTGACTACATTTGAAGTTTCACCTGTATTAAAAATATAGTGATCGTGGTAAACATGACAACATTTAGGTGAATATCATGGAATGTGACTACATTTGAAGTTTCACATGTATTAAAAACATAGTGATCGTGGCAAACATGACAACATTTAGGTGAATATCATGGAATGTGACTACATTTGAAGTTTCACCTGTATTAAAAAAATAGTGATCGTGGTAAACATGACAACATTTAGGTGAATATCATGGAATGTGACTACATTTGAAGTTTCACCTGTATTAAAAATATAGTGATCGTGGCAAACATGACAACATTTAGATGTAGATCATGGAATGTGACTACATTTGAAGTTTCACATGTATTAAAAACATAGTGATCGTGGCAAACATGACAACATTTAGGTGAATATCATGGAATGTGACTACATTTGAAGTTTCACATGTATTAAAAACATAGTGATCGTGGCAAACATGACAACATTTAGGTGAATATCATGGAATGTGACTACATTTGAAGTTTCACCTGTATTAAAAATATAGTGATCGTGGTAAACATGACAACATTTAGGTGAATATCATGGAATGTGACTACATTTGAAGTTTCACCTGTATTAAAAATATAGTGATCGTGGTAAAAACATGACACATTTAGGTGAATATCATGGAATCTGACTACATTTGAAGTTTCACCTGTATTAAAAATATAGTGATCGTGGCAAACATGACAACATTTAGGTGAATATCATGGAATGTGACTACATTTGAAGTTTCACCTGTATTAAAAATATAGTGATCGTGGTAAACATGACAACATTTAGGTGAATATCATGGAATGTGACTACATTTGAAGTTTCACATGTATTAAAACATAGTGATCGTGGCAAACATGACAACATTTAGGTGAATATCATGGAATGTGACTACATTTGAAGTTTCACCTGTATTAAAAATATAGTGATCGTGGCAAACATGACAACATTTAGATGTATATCATGGAATGTGACTACATTTGAAGTTCCACCTGTATTAAAAATATAGTGATCGTGGCAAACATGACATTTAGATGTAGATCATGGAATGTGACTATATTTGAAGTTTCACCTGTATTAAAAATATAGTGATCGTGGCAAACATGACAACATTTAGGTGAATATCATGGAATGTGACTACATTTGAAGTTTCACCTGTATTAAAAATATAGTGATCGTGGTAAACATGACAACATTTAGGTGAATATCATGGAATGTGACTACATTTGAAGTTTCACCTGTATTAAAAATATAGTGATCGTGGCAAACATGACAACATTTAGATGTAGATCATGGAATGTGACTACATTTGAAGTTTCACCTGTATTAAAAATATAGTGATCGTGGTAAACATGACAACATTTAGGTGAATATCATGGAATGTGACTACATTTGAAGTTTCACCTGTATTAAAAATATAGTGAACGTGGTAAACATGACAACATTTAGGTGAATATCATGGAATGTGACTACATTTGAAGTTTCACATGTATTAAAAATATAGTGATCGTGGTAAACATGACAACATTTAGGTGAATATCATGGAATGTGACTACATTTGAAGTTTCACCTGTATTAAAAATATAGTGATCGTGGCAAACATGACAACATTTAGATGAAGATCATGGAATGTGACTACATTTGAAGTTTATCCTGTATTAAAAATATAGTGATCGTGGCAAACATGACAACATTTAGATGAAGATCATTGAATGTGACTACATTTGAAGTTTCGCCTGTATTAAAAATATAGTGATCGTGGCAAACATGACAACATTTAGATGAAAATCATGGAATGTGACTACATTTGAAGCTTCACCTGTATTAAAAATATATAGGCCTATGTGGATTATCTTTACCAAGAAAAATTTCAACTATCTAATTATCCAACTTTATGCCTTTTCAATATTTATATTTCCGTCCACCGCTGTGGTCTCGTGGTAGCGTGCTGCCTTGTCACGTAGCGGGCCCGGGTTCGATCCCCAGTCGGGATAGTTTTTTTTCTGGGTGGGGTTTTTATCGGGGTTTTTCGTCACCTGTAAGACAAATGTCAGGAAAAATTAAGGCCCAAACGGTCCCCGAAAGCATATGGCCATCGCAATCATCATTCATATCCATCTTGGATTAAGGTTAGGATTATAGGGACTCTCCTGGCGCACCACTATCATCATCATCGCCTTATAGGTAATTTTACTTGTCACGTGCCACCCAGGCCTTACAGTGACACGACCTGCCGGGAGAGGGATTTTAATTTATGAATCACACACACACACACACACACACACACACACACACACACACACACACACATATAGGATATATATATATATATATATATATTCATACTAAACATGGAGAATATCATAACGATGATTGTGATGGCTTCGTTTGGGCCTTAAAGTTTCCAAACATTTGTCTTACAGGTCAGGAAAAAACCCGTAAAAACCATTACCCAGGAAACTTGTCCCGACAGGAGATCGAGCCCGGGCCCTCTGCTAACGAGCAAGGACGAAACAACTGCTGCTTTTATAGAAGAAATAACATTCAAATTTGAAATAAAGAATGTCAGAAATTGGGTTAGAGCAAGTTTCGTAATGTGTAAAATACTCCTCTATAACCAAGGTAATAAATTACTAGAAAATTTAATACTAACACACACACACACAGATATATATATATATATATATATATATATATATATATATTAAGCTTGCATTGCTCAATGTCAAAAATTTAATTATAACATCGATAAAGCGTCACTGCTATAAAGTAAAAATATTATCTTTAATTTGCTTACTTATTAAAGTCAGCTACTAGGTGGCAGTAAAGACCGAGTTCTCGCTACATCTTGTAATAATGGAGAATTAATATAATATATATATATATATATATTATATGTATATATATATATATATATATATATATAAAAGAAAAATAAGTGTTTGAATTGGATTCGCCTGGTGGTGTAATGGATAACATGCTGGGGTACCGACCCAGATGTCCGGGTTCGAATCCCGTCCAGGCATTTATTTTTCTTATCATGTCATATATATCAATGAGACTTAGGCGTTCTCCTCCTACAGGGGAGAAATTCAACCATATTAATTTAGTTACACTTGATTTTGGATAGATGTCATTGAGTAGCCCGGGATCAGAGTTACGCCTCATAATGACATCTAGGTAGTACTAGGATGGGAATATTCGGCAAATTTTGCTTAGAGGCGTTTTTATCCAGGCTTAAGGATCGTTTAAGAGCTTGAAAATCTTCTGACTCACGGCTTAAAGTCCCTCCCGGAGGAATTGTCCCTTTGATTTTTCCATCCTAAAAAAAAAAATCTGTCGACCACGGCCGGGTTTGAACTCGCGTCGTCCCTCGGAACTAAATGCAATGCACATAATCACTAGCGGCCGACATATATATACATATATATACATATATATAGATCACCGGTTGATTAATGTCTAACATCGTCCGATTCCTAAAAACCCAATTTTGCCTGTTCATCCAATCTTTTATTTATAGTGTGTGTGTGTATTATTATTATTCCTTGATAATGGCATGTGGGATCATGCCGAAATGTCGGAATTAGTTGCCAAATGCCGATCTTGAATCCATGACGCAGAAAACCCAAGAAAATGTTATTAATCATATATATATATATATATATATATATGTGCGTGTATGTGTGTGTGTGAATGCGTATGCGCATTTTGCGCTATAAAAATAAGTAAAACGCACTTGTACGTTTGAATATCTATTTTAACATAAATAATTATTCATTTTTCATTCACAGATAATGAAGTTGGCTGAAAAATAAGTGCCCTGTAAGATGATAATTTTACCGCTGTGTCTTATTTTTTGCTGCAATGCATGTCGATGCTCTCACACATAGCGACTTTGAAGGGGCAGCTGCTAATTATTAAAACTTACACGTCACTCAACATCGGATTTGGCAAACAAAGAAAATAATGAAAAGAGTATCAAGATGTAAGTGGAATGGTCTGATACAGCTATTTGTCAAAAAAGATATGTCGGTACTTTGTAATTTGATCACGGATAGACGTTTATCATACCGGGAGTGCTTAATCCGTCGTCATGTGTGGTGCAACATAGCAAATGAGCACATACACGACTTTATTCACAGTAGCATATGGTCTACAAACGTTTCTTGCATTAATAAGCTCCATTTTATTTTCAGCCTCCTTTGTAAAAAACGGCGGTGTATTATACGTGACTCTAGGTAAGTGTACTGACGTGTTTTATTATTTCTAAAACTGACACTGCTCACTAAATCACTTATTATAAATAGAATTGGAGAACTTGTGGCTATAATGAAATTTTGGTAATTATATTATTCCCAGTCCACCTCTGTGGTCTCGAGGTAGCGTGCTGCCTTGTCATGCAGCAGGCCCGGATTTGATTCCCGGTCGGGGCAGTTTTTCTGGGTGAGGTTTTTATCAGGGTTTTTCCTCACCTGTAAGATAAATGTCAGGGAAACTTTAAGGCCCAAACGGTCTCCGAAACTAAATGGTCATCATCCTTATCATTATCATCATCATCTTCATCCTTCACCTGTGTGGAAAGCAACGGGAAGCTACCACACCTAAAATTCCCTAGTAAAGCTGCAAGCATAGCATGAAAATTCTATGATTGCAGTGAAGGACCTGCCCTCGGGCAGAATTACTATGGATGGATGGATATTATTCACTTTAAAAATCATTATAACACATTTGGATTTTTTTATATCTTAAAATCAATTTTTTGCACATAAATTTTATCGCATAGGCTTTACAAAACCTAAAATATTGAATTTCATTGAGATAAAAATACGATTATATGCATCTAAAATACACTACTCAAAAAATTATAGGAACACAAACCAAAGCCACAAAATTAATATTGAAGCAATTTCATTTCTGAGAATCAGATGTTTTGATTTGAAGTATTGTTTAAAACAGATTGAAGATCTTTTGGGTTTTATTAATTTTTCTCTGAATATGTTAGTGTAATTCCAAGAGTTGCTGAAACCAAAGTGAGTTGGTATTGATTTATTTTTTTAAACAGGTTTGAAGAATAATCTGTGGCAGAAAATTATTTTATGTTCTCTGAAGCTAATACAGAGCAATGAGACATCTGAATGAAACATCAGTTGCTCGAACAGTTTCATTGATTGAAGAAGTCCCTTCCATTTGCCATGTCTCTAGGATTCTTGATGTCAGCCCTTCCGTCATCCATAGGCTCTGGAGACGGTATACACGTGGATACAAGAGGCAGGACCGTAAGAAGAAGATTACAGAGGTATAGGATACATTTCTTGTCCTATCTGTTTTATGCACACGAACATTTACAGCCAGAGACCTAAAAAATTATTTACGAACAACTGGAGCGGTAATTTCTGATAGAACTGTAAGAAACAGACTGAGAAATGCAAGGTTGAGCTCTAGAATCCCCTTTACAGACTCTCGTTTAACACGTCAGCACAAACAAATCCGGCTGCGATTTGCTCAGAACCATGTCAACTGGCAGCTCCGCCAATGGAAGGGTATTCTATTCACGGAAGAATCAAGATTTCGTTGAACGGGTTCTGATGGTCGTACGCGTGTATGGGGACGTCCTGGTGAACGTTTTGATCCAGCCACAATTATTTAACGTGACAAATTTGGAGGTGGTTCGGTTATGGATTGGGATGGGATTACTAATGAGTCTTGGAAAGAGCTTGTCGTTGTCCCACAGCGCATGAATGCTGATGCTTATATTAATGACATTATCCTTCAATATGTTGTACCCTTTGCTTATGGTCTGGACCCTAATTATCTTTTAAAGCATGATAATGCCAGACGTCATTCAGCACAGGCTACTAGATAGGTGCTGAAAGAATTCCAAATTCGAGTGATGGACTGGCCTGCTTGCAGTCCGGACCTCAATCAAATCGAGCATATGTGGGAAAAGCTGGAAAAACTTGTTCATAAGCGTCCTGCTGTGCCACATAACCTGGAAGAGTTTTCAAATGCACCAACCGAAGAATGGGAGAGAATCTAAAAGCTTCTGTAAGAAGGCTTCTACGAAGCATATCTCATAGGTGTAATGCAGTCACTGAAGCTCACGGAGGACACATTAAGTACTGAGTGTTGAAGGAACTATGGAAACATTGATTCCTAAAATAATAAATCTCAAATTTCCTCTTTGTTTTCTGTTACAAATGATAATTTATTCGTATTTCTAAAGACTTGCGTGGAAGCTTCTTGTAGGAAAGCCAGAGGGAAAACGCTCAGTTGGTAGACCAAGAATGAGGTGGGAGAATAACATTAACTATGATTTGAGGGAAGTAGATTACACAGGAAATGATTGGAAAGCATTAGCTCAGGATAGGGATGTATGGAGAGCTTGTGTCCGCGCGGCCATGAACCTACGGGTTCGATAGTGCCAGTGAGTAAATACTGTATAATAAAATATTGTTTGAATGTCTATTATAATTTTACATAAATCTTTAATTCATAATTACAAAAGATCAAATATTAAATTGTTTCAATATTTATTTTCTAGTTTGGTTTAAACATGTGTTCCTCTAATTTTTTTAGTGTATACTTCGGCCTACTTATATCATAATACCAGTAATTACTGCAATTAGTTCTGAAAGATTAATATTGAATTGTTTATTAACTAATTAATTCACTGGCACTACTGAATCCATAGATTCATGGCCGCGCGGGCATAATCTCTCCACACATCCCTATATTGAGATAATATTTTCTAATCATCCCCTTATAATGTACTTATCTCAAATCATGGTTAATGTTATTCTCGCACTTCATCCTTGGTCTACCTACTGAGCGCCTTCCATCTAGTTTTCCTGCAATTAGTTAATATGGTCCTCTTTCATTCCCAATTCTTGCCACATGTCCTGACCATCGCAATCTACGAGACCTGAGTGTTCTTATTATATCAGGTTTTCTGCAAAGATCATGTATCTCACTTTTATATAGTTTTCTCCACTCGCCTGTCTGTTTATCTTTCTTTGGTCCAAAAATTTTCCTGAGAACTTTATTCTCAAATACACGTAATCTTCTCACTTCCTTAAAGAAAGAGTCTATGTTTCGCATCCATAGAATACAACTGAGAGAATAACAGTTTTAAACATTTTGAGTTTAACGTTTTAAGAAATGAGTAGGGACTACAATAGTCCTACAGCGCCGAACTAAGTAAGTTATTTTTATAACTACAGAGAATATTTTATCTTAACCGGGATTTGAACCCACGATCTCCAACTTTATAGGCCATCATATGTTTTTACGAACCTAATATTAAACTTCATATTTATTTATCTTTATAATAACAATAATAATAACAATAATGATAACAATAATAATATTAGCTTTATTTTACCTCGCAGAGTTAAGGACTTAAGGCCTTGTTTACTACTCAACTAGGTTAAAAAAATACAAAAAATTATTCTTAGATCTAAATTAGAATAAACATAAATATACATGGTATATCTAAAATATAATTAGCACATACTATATTTTTATTTAATCTACTTAACGAATGAAATATAAAAATTACAAGATAGAAAAATGAGAAAGAAGTACTAATAATGACATAGAATAAATTTAGTTCTCGAGAAAAATCATTTATTTAACAACACGTAATTGTATAAGCGTAACTTTAAAGCGTCAAGTGTGCGTCAACTCCTGATATCTTGAGGGTGGGAAATCCAGGAGCGGGCTCGTTGGCCCTATGACGTTTCTGTTTAAAGTTTTGAATACCCTAAGCTATAATTCGGTTTTGAACATTATCTTCTTGACTGATACAGTGTGATCGCTTTATAAATTCACTACATGTTGTCAGAAATGGAATGCAGTATTTGCGTAGAAATATATTGTGTACTAAAAAAACTAGTCATCGTTTCCAACTGAGTAAATTTGTCTGCAGATAGCCTAATTGTCAGATCATGCAGGTCAGAATGACATGATGAAAATAAAATATGGTCTCGCATAACTAATAATTTATTTATTTATTTCATTGTTGATATGCTCACTGGTCATAATTTTTTTAAGTTTTTTTTTTTCTGGATACGTCAAATTTGTTATTTATATCTACATACTTTTAGTCCCGCATTGTATCAATTTTGTAATCAACATTAAGTGGAGGAAATTGGTATAAAGGCACTTGTTAGAAGTGTGAACACAAGTTTATTTACTCTTTCTTTGGCATTTTTCTATCTTAACTTAGGAGGTGATTGAGTATAAAACGCACACAAATAATGTCAAAATTAATTATCCATTTCCGTCTAAAAAGTACATGAAAACTGAAACCACTCTAACATATGGGTGGAAATTAGCATAAAGGCACTTTGTGTATTTCACAGATTAAACCAAAAAAAATTGAGCACAAAGTTTACAACAAAGTTCTAAAATTTAGTTGAATCTCCATTGTTGTTAATTACTTGGAATATTCTCTTTGGCATTGACTTGATGAGGGTGTTTATTTCTTCCACTGAGATTGAAGCCCACTCTTCCCGAATAACATTTTTCTGCTCAGTCATTGTCCCAAACTACCGTCCATTGCGATACACACGCCTTGCCAGGATCCCCCATAAGTTCTCAATCGGGTTTAAATCAGGACTTCTGACTGGCCACGTCAAAAGTGGTATTTCTTTCTTCCTGAACCACTCCTTTGGTTTGGCAGACACGTGAATGGAAGCATCATCTTGCTGAAAAATTAGATCTTCGCCAAATTCCTCATACATTCGTATCAATTAGGACTCCAGAAGCTCCTCAGTGTAGGACTCAGAATTCGTCTTGGTGCGTATCCATGCTATTTTTGATCTTCCTTTAAAGCAGAATGCTGCCCAAATCATAACGCCTCCACCACCGAAGTTTCTACTCATTCTAACTTGCTCTTCAGTACGGAGGTCGTGCCAGTAATACTGAAAGCCATCAGGCCCGTACAGATTAAACTTCTCATCACTGAATATTACTTTATTCCATTCTGAGGACATGTGTTCTTCAGCAAAAGTAATTCTAACTTTCTTATGTGCATTGTTCAGGGGTGTTTTTTTTTTATTTTAGGTTCTTGTCTTCTGACAGAATTTGTCTTACTCATCTGACTTTTACTGGCAACTTCAAATTAGCCTGAAATTGAGAAGAAAACATACTCTTACCTTTTGCTTTACGTAAAATTAGACGTTTAGTGCTCTCAGCAATTTTTTTTTATTTATTTATTTTTTCCATATTGTGAGCCCAGTTTGATAAAATTATCAATGACACATCTTGAAGCTCCAATTTCGTAGGTATTTGTCTATTGGAAATGGCCCATGTCTTTGAAGGCAGCTCACAGACACGTCGTCTCCATGTAACTGCAGTGTTTTGTTTACACTTAAGTCTCTGTAAGAGCCAGAAGTTGACCTGCCTTTATACCGATTTCCACCCCTAGGTCAGCTTTTCTTAGTTTTATGTAATATTTTGCGTATATAATAAATACAAAATGTGGAGACCTGTATGAAATTATGTCCAAGATAATTATATGTAATCTATGACACACATACGGTATTTGCATTAATATTTCAGGTTGTTTTACTACTGAAAGTTAGTGTCTTTATACCAATTTCCTCCACTGTATAATTAGACATATCTTAGTTTATCGTTCCCGCACACTGAAATGGCCAGGTGACTTTAAACGAATCAGCTTCCCTAAATAAATTTCATAACATTTGTGATGCCAACCTATCTGTCATTAACTTTCATATCAATTTCACTTATATTGTGTCACTCTATATATTTTTAAATAAGTGAAAACTTACCATTCATTCTGACTTTTTTCTCTTACAGTTATGAGAACAATCACTTTTTGATATCAATAGTGTAGTATGTAAGACGAAGGCCATGATTATAGGAAGGAAACCAATGATGATAGACATGATGATTAAAGATGAGACCATTGAGCAAGTGGAGAGCTTCAAATATTTGGGTTGTAGTATTAGTAGTGACACGAACTGCTGTCAAGAAGTAAAACAGAGGATAGTAATGACAAAAGAAGCTTTAACAAGAAGAGAAGCATTTTCTGCGGACCTTGGACAAAAGAATTACAGAAGAGGCTAGTGAAGTTCTTCGTATGGAGTGTAGCATTGTATGATACAGAGACTTGAAAATTACGACATAATGAGAAAAAGCGGCTGGAAGCTTTTGAGATGTGGATATGGAGAAGGGCGGATCGTATAAAATGGACAGACAAAATAAAATATAAAGATGTGCTGGATAGAGTGGGTGAAGGAACAACATGACGAATTTGATAAGGTGATTAAGATGGTCAAATTATGTACTGGGACATAATAATAATAGGCCAAATAATATTAATAGGCTTAATATTAATAGGATTAATAACAGGCCGAATAGTAATAGGTGTAATAATAATAATAATAATAATAATAATAATAATAATAATAATAATAATAATAATAATAATAATAATAATAATAATAATGAAACTTTTGGTAAGCAGCTGTTTATTTTTAACTGATACAACCGTAATTTAATCTTCCCGAAACTAATTAACTTATTTATGATTGATTGACAGTAGCTACATCGGAGAGAAGCATAAGTTTGGGTTTGTGTTAATTAAAAAATTGTTTCGACAGTCTCTTGAGGATGTATGACTCATTCGCATAAGAAAACGTGAATACATGAATAAGGCCATGCCGTCTCACCTGTAAAGAAATGAGACAAATCTGAATTAATTTTGGTGTCTGCCTATCAACATAGAAAAAGTAAAAAAAGTAAAAAGTAAAGTGATCCCACAACAGGCCTCAGGAGACCCTTGGGGTAGTAGGAGGTTAAGGCTCCCACTTTTTCTAGACAATCGGCACTTTATGTCAGCCGGGTTGTCAGCCCTGCGTGACGGCCGCCTTTACCCCAGAACAAGCGTCTGATACTCATTTCAGTTAGAGGCTGAGTCGACCCCAGGGCCATAGTGCCGCCAGAGGGTTTGGGTCAGTTTAAAAATCCTGACCCCAACGGGACTTGAACCCTCGACCCTCCGGCTTGTAGCTCAGTGCCTTAACCACTACGCTATGGCGTGCTATCAACATAGAGGGCATCCATAATTAAATTTGTAAAACAAATAAAATCCTGAATAATATAAACAATGTAACGTTCTATATCTAAATGGTTCCGTATGAATACCATGTATCTCACTTACGTAGAATCATCCATTCACCTATCTGTTTATCACTCTTTGGTTCAAAAATTTTAGTTAGAATTTATTTAAGAATGTATGTAAGGTTACAAGTCAATACTGATTAACAACGATTAATTACCTTAAAAACAGTGTTTTGAAGTTAATGAAGACCTATTCTCGTGTTTGGGGGGAAAAATAAGATGTTAGACAAAACACAATACTCTATAGTAAACAGTTTGAATTTTACCATCATAGTTTAACTAACTAACTCACCGGCACTATCGAACCCGTAGGTTCATGGCCGCATGGACATAAGCTCTCCATATATCCCTATCCTGAGCCAATGTTTTCCAATCATCCCCTGCATAATCTACTTCCCTCAAATCATAGTTAATGTTATTCTCCCACCTCATTTTTGGTCTACCAACTGGGCGTTTTCCCTCTGGGTTTCCTACAAGAAGCTTCCATGCACGTCTTTCATTCCCCATTCGTGCCACATGTCCTGCCCATCTCAGTATACGAGACTTAACTGTTCTTATTATATCTGGCTTCCTATAAAGACCATGTAATTCACAATTATGCACTCTTCTCCATTCACCTGTCTGTTCATCTCTCTTTGGTCCAAAAAATATTCCTAAGTGCTTTATTCTCAAATACTCGTAATCTCCTTTCCTCCTTTAAAGTAAGAGTCCATATTTCGCATCCATATAATACCATTGTAGTTTAAGGGGCTAAAATTACAAAACAAAAAAATAAGTTTCGTGGATCGCATTTATCTAGAAGTATTTATTTCCCAATTCAAAATATTAAGTTCTGAGTCCTCTATCATAAAGCACAACATTAATTTGATTCAAGGTGTCTAGAATACTTTGCATATCTACAGGACGCAGATAAACAATCATAAAAAATATTAGAGCGCAAATTAATACAAAACCCCATTCACCAAAGTGACTATTGAATATGACGATCACAATATTTCATTAATTTTATGATGTTTTCTTGTATCTTGGTGAGAGAAAAAAAAAGTAGTTTTATGTCATAATAGTTTACTTAAAACACTACATTTTCATTGTAAAAATATTGAATTTCAATTATAAATGTATTTAAGGATTCTATAATCACCTTAGTATCGGTTAAAAATGTAAATAATATGACATTTTTAGTTATTAACGGAAACAACTGTTACAAACAATGTTATTAGTTCACAAATGCCAGGAAAGAATCAGCGTGTTTCGGAATGATTGCCTGTGACATCAAGCCTACGTCACAAGCACTCAGGTTTCTTTCTGCAATAAGCCTATTCATAATTATGTCGTGTACGTGGTGGCGCTTGTTTAAATTAACATGTCGCGAGTGAAGAGGGAAGTAAGTATGCATAATCAAAATAGACAGCTTATGTACAATGTGATTAAGTTCAGTGAAGTAAAAGTTTGAATTCATTCCGCGTATCGTTCTCCACTTTTCATGTTTTGCGGACTATGCGCTCTAAGTATGGCATTATGTTTTCTGGCTCGCCATACTAGTGATCAACCTTCTATCCTATTCTGGCCTTTGTAGACTAATACCTATCTGAATGCTCTATACCAGGGACGTACAAACTACGGCCCGCGGGTCAGATATGGCCCTCCATTACTTCATATCGGCCCCTGTAAGCCTATAGCATTCTGGTGCATTAAAATAGGATAAGGGCAGACCGACAATATTACTCCTTCAGTAATGGAATAAAAACTTGTAAAATAAGTTATAACGACATAACAAGAAAATTAGTGAATCAACACACGCCTATAATAATAATAATAATAATAATAATAATAATAATAATAATAATAATAATAATAATAAAATAATAATAATAATAATAATAATAATAATAATAATAATAATAATAATAATAATAATATATATTATTATAAAACTATTAATAATGATGTTGATAATAATAATAATCCACAATAGCAATAATAGGGCATGACCTGCGCCACCTTGATTTTTCTTCCATTTTGCCCACGATCCAAAAACATTTGGGCGGCTCTGCTCTATACAGAGTGTAGACGATTTAAATCGAGAAACTTACCTGGATATAGAGGAGCAAATTAAGAGTATCAGACAAATAATATCCGAGTTATCAGTTGTTTATATTTGACACTCATAATTCAGTTTTTAATACTATAGTTTTAACGTTTTTACTTTTTAGTTTTCCATTTTTTTTAATGTTTTCCTTTATATATATTTTTTTTCTTTTTTACATTTTCCCCTTTTTACTATTATCCTTTAAGATAGGCTACAGGCACAGGCCAAACATTCACTTAAATCCCAAGGAGGATATTTAAAATCCCCCACCCGCCGGGAATCAAACCCGGGTTGCCGGAGTGGAAGATACGGACTCTAACAAGCACACCACGGCGACGGACAACATTAAAACTGTTAAGAACTATTTGAATAATTTAACCTGTAAACTATGGTGGGAATGATCAACTAACTATCCACCGAGTCTAAGGTTTGATGTTAAAGCTCCTGTAAATGATAATGGAATGATAATAATTAGGGCCTAAAAAATCAGTCATGTTGCCTGAGTTATTTGGGTTATCTTGCAATCAAGAACCCATTAATATAACAAATTTAGTACAACATAATTTTTTTCTACTGAATTTAGCAAAATTGAATTAGGCTTTCTGCTTGTCGATATACCATACCTTTTCGTAAAATGGTATAATATAAGTTTACAAAAATATCCTTCGAAATGCTTACATCCTAACAAAGAAGTCAGATTTTAACCTGCATAGTTGAGGTCGACTGCACTTGCCAGATACTTATTTAAATAGTTTATTTTGTAACTATTTACATCAACGGACTTAATATTATGAATTTTATTAGTAGGCCTATTGAATCTATCAAAATAGATTGTAATCAGTTTCAACATTTTGGCCTATTACTGTCTTCCATTGTGTCCTTAAGATTCAGTGAACTTGACAAATAATTTTTATGTAAAAACAAAAATTGCTGGAAAAGTAATTTAGGTAATGGAAGGTGAGATTACAAACAATGATAACAGTTTATGAACTTGGCAAGATAGATTTGCCAAAAACGTATTTTCCAGAATGTATATTATAATATGTCAAATGTACTGTTGAAGATAAAATAAACATTATTCAAAGCGGAGCCAGCATAATAAATCGATTTTATATTTGTAAAAGCCAATTACCAACCAAATGAGTTACCAACCAAATGAGTTAACAGATAAGATAACTGTTTCTACTCGTAGGTCTACTATTAGGTATCTTTCGTACAAAACAACAAATCCTAGAAGACCAATAGCCAGTATAGCAAAAATTATACCTAAATTACCGAATGCCTCTTTTTTTCCCATAAAAAATAATTAGAAATAAATTAAAATTTAAATTTCACCCAAAAATTCACCTTTCTGCAAATTTTGAATATGATTTAAAGAAAATTATTGCTCTTTCTACTCTAAGCCAGTTAGGTTTAATAATAAGAATTTTATCTTTAGGATTCGCCGGGTTGGCTTTTTTTCATTTATTAACCCATGCTTTATTTAAAACATTACTTTTTTGGAACAATGCAAATGTTTAATAAAAATAATGTACTTAATATTATTTATTTTTTATAATTATTAATAATATGCCTATATTATTAGGAGAAGGGAAGCGAACTAACAACAACGCGGGAACCTCAACGGCTTCAGAAGCGGAAGAAGAAACGTGTTCTCAACGGTAAAGAAGGCAGAAGATAAACCTGCAAGACAAGGTATAGATGGGACTCCAAAGCTTTGATTAGCAACCCGTCTAGGAGAAGGAAACTCCGAAGTAAATCCCCGATCCACTAAGAATGTGGTTGTGCGTCTGGGCTGGTAACCCGTCCACGTAAAAAAATTCCAAACTCATCTCTCTCACAGTACTTTATGGGAGTGAAACTTGGGTAATGACCAAAAAATTACAAAGTAGAAAACAAAGCGTAGAAATGAACTTCCTTAGAAGAACAAAAGACTGCACAAGAATAGATCGGATAAAGAATGAAGATATAAGAACAGAGTTAAATATATATCCATTGAATGATAAAATCTAAGAATATAGAGAAAAATGGTTTAAACATGTAGAAATAATGAACGTAACAAGATTAGCAAAAGCATCATTTAACTACAATGCCAAGGGGTTCAAGGAATATAGGAAGGCGAGTGAAAAGATGGACAGAAGAACTGTGAGGCAGAACAGGCAATTTGCCTAGCCCGTGAAATGGTGAAAGAGAAGAAGAAGCCTATATTATTAACAGGCAATAAATTGACTCCACTGCAGGCCACTATCCTGACCTATTACGGCCTCAATATAAATTTACCCATCGATCTTTAGACTGGTCGTGTCTGTCTAATTCTCCTTCCTGAAGAATGATAAGCAACCATCTTCCTTGATAGCCTGTCATCTTCCATTTGAAGAACATGTATCCATCTACTTTTATATTCTAAAATATTGTTTTCTGAAGATTGCATGTGAAATTGTTTTAAAATATCTTTCTTTATTTTACAATCAATAATTTATTTCCACAATCATCTGAAAATATTTAATTTCAGCAAGATTTAAGACTCTGTAGGGTTGTAACATTTTTCTTCAGTGTCCATACCTCTTTACTATACAAAATGGTTTGAAAGACCAATGTTCTATAGGCCTATTATTTTATTCCTCATTATTTTTTTTTTGGACTGAGACTTAAAAATATGATTTATTAGTCCTAATATTTATATTTTTCTAAATTTTTATATTAGCATGTAAGGTATTGCAACCTTTATAAACATATATTGCTATTCACCCGCTCCAAAATATGTTACCTAATTCAATTCTTACGAGTTCTACACCTCGAAACACAGTTATTAATTTTTTTGTGTGGATATTTTTATTCTATGCAATTTATATAGCCTATTCCTTTCAAAAGAATTAATGAATAATATAATTCAATGCAGAATAGAGAGTGTCGGTTTTAATTTTCATTACTCAGTTTGTCAAATAAGTTTGCTCAACATAAATTTTACATTTAATTAAAGTTAGTTGTTCGAATTTTAATCATGCTTACATTACAGTTTACAATAAGCTGAGTTTTTATTATATACAACTTTCTTTTTTTACGGTACAACTATAAATAAATATCGGTGTTTTTCCACTGAACATACGTACATTTGTGTTTCCTACCATCCGATGGAACAAATCTGATTCTGACTGTTTGTATGGTTCTGAGTTTGAATAATTTCGTTTCACTTATTCCGGTGGTAGTTTTATTCTATATTTAATCGTAAAGTGAATTATGCCTATGTTTTCAGTTGCATAATATTACGACACAAAACAAATATATATGTAGATAGATTCACTAATAATAAACCAATTTTTCATCAATTTGTAATATTTAAGTAACTAGTCAAATCGTTAAATATATTATTTACATGTTTAAATGGATCTTAATACCTAACGATTTATTCATCAATTTACTCCATGATACGACAGGCATATGAAGGCCCTTGACCTCCGGCCGGCTATTGCCCTCATATCGACATGTGTCATCACAGAAGTGAATGATCATTCAACCAGTATAGGACTGAAATGTGGTCGGCATGTTGGGTCTCAACCTAGAGTCGCTACTTATTGCAGCTACCCAAATTCCCCACGATTCTGGGTTGGCATCGGTTCCACGCTGGCCCAAATTCCATGAGAATTTGTCTTCCCCCATGGAGACTCTAACCAGCACAACTCCCGTAGTTCTGCACCAAAGCATCAAGCCTTAAACCTTTCGGCTACGAAGCCGAACTTATTCATTCATTTATTTATTTTGTCGTAATGGATCTTCAAAAGTATATTATATTAATGTACTGAAGAACTGAAGCATACATAAAGCATTGTTATTATATTTTTATTATTAGACCTACTACATTATTAATACTATATATTACTATATTATTATTATTATTATTATTATTATTATTATTATTATTATTATTATTATTATTATTATTGTTGCCACATATGGAACTGAAGTATAGACATTCAACAAAAACTTAGAAAAAATATTATGTTGATGGAAATAGATTTCTTGAGGGGAGCAGCAAGATGTTCAAATTTAGAAAAAGAAAAAAAATGTCATACGAGAAAAAAATATTCAATATTCAATAGTTGATTGTCTAAAATACAAGCAATTACATTTGTATGGAGATGTACGACGAAAGCAAGAAGAAAGGTTACCCGGAAAAACTTTGGAATGGTGTCCAACTGGAAGAAGAAAGAAAGGAAGACCTGGAAACTCGGTGGATGCAAGAAATAAGAACTGGAGTACACGGAGTTGAGATATAGAGACGAGTGGAGAAGGGAAATGAAACTTTATCACATAAAGATGTGTAAACATTGAACATGTGTAAATAAATAAATTATTATTATTATTATTATTATTATTATTATTATTATTATTATTATTATTATTATTATTATTACTATTAATTTTTATTTGTATTCTTTATTTAAATTGACGTGGTTCCTTTATTACCAAACTTCTATCATGATAATTTATTTCGGGGTTAATGTAACTGACGGTCACATATAGGTGGGCCGATGTTATGGAAGGCATCGAAATATTGCGTCTACCTAGGAATATTAGTTTCTACAGAGAGTGAAACGCGCGCGCGCACGCAGGCTCGTAATTGAGGTTTGTCTAACTCTCAGACGCACAAAAAAATTTGCTACGCGAGTTGTCTTGTAGTACGATTATGTTGGAAATTCTAATCAGACATAAAAGGCTCTATTTGTTTTAATTACAAACAATAAATATATTCGCGCAGTAAATCAGTTCGCTATTTTACTAGTTTTAATATCTTAAATTAGACATTTATTTATTATTAGATTACCGGTAAAATAATTATTTATCCATTGTGAACTCCAGATACAAAAATCGCTGCATGTACGAATCTGACACCTTGTAATGTTATTTAAAACAAATTTCAGGCAATAAGAGATTTCCTGATAAAATGTAATATTTAATACAAAAGGAATAATTGATCTAAGAAAGGAAGAGAATTTATTTTTGAATTGACGGTGAAGAATAATACCACCTACATTTACTTAATCTGCTGGGAAATTAAGAAGTGAATAAATTTACAATTATTTCTACAAGAAACATTTTTTAGTAATTTTGAAGTGTTTTCCTATCCAGTGTACCAACTTACGACCCTAAGAGGCTCTACCGAAAATTAAACCCAACCTGAACCAATAATTATTTTTGGGACACCAATCTTTCTTCAAAATGTTACAACATCGGGCATGAAGAGAATTACTTCAAAATGTCACCACGACGTGAGACAAAGCTACCCCAACTGACACTCTGTGCCATAAAGTTTGAAATACGGTGCATTGACTAAAAGCTCACTTTAACTTAATTCACTCCTACCATAATACATTTCTGGGCTATTCAGTGCCAGGTATCAGTCTTTGAATCATGTAACGAATTACTAATTATACTAATAGCCATCAAATACTTATGTGATAACTTTCCTGCTAGCAAAATTATTGTCAATATATTCATATAAATTTCCGCTATAGTTTCCAAAATGTTTGTTCAGATTAGGTTAGGTAAGATAGGAGAACTTGGAATAGGTAGGTTAGGTTTGATTATTTAGGAAGGCACTCAAAGATAAAACTGAGCAACAAAAAATAAACTTTTTTTTTTGTCTCAGAAAGAAAAATATGTGATTTTTTCTCCTGAATTCAAATATGATATGGATTTTTCTACATCACGCAAGGTTTCCGAGAGACAGGAATTTATAATTCAAACACTTTAATATATTCTACATTCCTAACTACACACTATTCGAACATTCAGACTCACCTAGAAAGTAAGAAATGACGATTTTCTGCTATATTTCGCCTGTGGAGCATCCGTCTTGATGGTCCAACAATAATCGGCCAGCATATTAGAATTCCATTTGCCTTGATATCTTTTTTCCATAGCTGAAACAATTTCAGTTAGCTCATTTGGTTTTATTTTACAATGGATAAATGGACGGAAAACGTTTATTAAAAAATAATTATTTCAATCCATTAATTGAAATTGAAATAAAAAAAACTGTGGGCGATGGAGAAATTATGAATACATATTCGAAAACACGATAAAAAACTGCATTAAGTACAACTATTGGTACTCAATATCATGGCAAAAATCATGTTGATCAGTGTAATTGATCCCTGTTTGGTTCATCTTCCGAGAAATGAAAGAAGTGCATGGAAGCTTCTTGTAGGAAAATCAAAGAGAAAACGCCCATTTGTAGAACAAAAATGAGGTGGGAGAACAACAACGAGGGAAGTATATTATAAAGGGGATGGTTGGAAAACATTAGCTCAGGATAGGGATGTATGAAGAAGTTATGTCCGCGCGGACATGAACCTACGGATTCGATAGTGCCAGTTAATTAGTTAGTTCGTTAGTTAGCAGAAACGCACTATCTATTTAAAATGAAAATAATCTATATCACAGTCGTAAGTAGATTTTTATACACTACAATCAGGTAACTACGTGAAGCCTAATAGCAGTTACCGTATTTACTCGTATAATTGATCCCCTCGCGTAATTTTTCCTAGGTTTTTCATATTTTTTAATCCATCTAGGCCAAAACTTTTCAGTTACAACTTTGGACACGCTTATGAAGATTTCAAGTACTGCACAAAGGAATTCATGGAAAATCCAAGTCAAATCCATTCCCTTCTACAATGATCTGACGGTACCTGCAGCCTCGGTCACCCACGCTTCTGTTGCCATCAGTATGAAATGATTAAAATATATATACAGTCAATATGCCCAATTCACCAAATAATGTTTTAAAATGGTCAACATGTTTCCACAGCCAAGCTGTCATTCTCAAGACCAGATATTGACTGAAGACAAAATTGATAATAAATAAATAAACAAATACAGTTAAAAACAAACTACGTCACATGACGCAATCAATCACAAGTAAACAGTAAAACATAATAAAACTAATCCTCTTTTCTTTCAATTAAAGAAAAGAGGGCGCTGTACGGAATAGGGCCCTTGTCTTTATTCATGATTTTATGAAATGAGTTGGGTATCACTGTGCATTGGTAACAGTGTTATTCCGCCACAGTACAGTGTCGTTAAATTCAACTATGGCAAGAAAGTACAACAGCTACATTGCAAATTTTAAGTTACAGGTGGTAAATTTCTTCAAGGAAAGTGGAGTAAAGCACACCTTCATTGTGATATTTATCTTTTGTATGTTTTGAGTGTCTGAAAATAGGGAAACATTAAATACAAATTTTTCTTTCAATTTCTCAAAATGTCTTCAAGAGTAAGTTCAATGACCATGATGGAATTACCGTAGATGTCTAATTGATAGTGTTCAGAATTGTGAAACTATATTGATATTTTCATAGTCATCGCATAATTTCCCCCTCCAAATCATAAATCGTGAAAAGGTGGAAATTATTCGAGTAAATACGGCATGTGAAGTCGAAACAAGCTTAAGAACTTAATCTTTGATTGAAGAAGATAATTAGGCAAGTTTAGGCCTTCTCTATTTATTTTAATTAAAGTTCTATTGTCCAACACTGCGATCTCGAGGTAGCGTGCTGCCTTGTCTCGTAGGGGACCTGGATTCGATTCCCGGTGGAGAAAGGCTTCTTAGTGAGGTTTTTTTCGGGGATTTTTCCTCACCTGTAAGACAAATGTCAGGAAGCTTAGGGCCCAACGGTCCCCGAAAATTATCCGGCCATCATCATCGTTCACCGGTGTGGAAAGATACGGGAAGCTACCACACCTATAATTCCCTAGTAAAGCTGCAGAGCTATGGGTATGATAA
This sequence comes from Diploptera punctata, assembly GCA_030220185.1. NCBI lineage: Eukaryota > Metazoa > Arthropoda > Insecta > Blattodea > Blaberidae > Diploptera > Diploptera punctata. The sequence goes on along the minus strand of JASPKZ010005671.1, from coordinate 611,482 downwards.
ATATATTGAACACAAAACTCATCAGTTTCAAGCTATTTGTGGTACAATAAATAGAACATTGAATAATAAAGCCCATAAACAAACAAAATTAAAATTTTATAAAACAATGTCCTTTTGTATGGGAGTGAATCTTGGATTACCACTACCAAACAAGAAAGTAAAATCCAAGCAGCCGAAATGAAATTTTTAAGAAGAGTAAAAGGCTGCACTAGAATGGACCATATAAGAAACGAGGATATCCGTGAAGAACTGCAGATCTACTCCATAAAAGAAAATATATTTAACAACAAGATACAGTGGAAAGAACATGTAGAAAGAATGGAAGAAAGTAGATTACCAAATAAAATCTTCCATTATTTTCCAAGAGGAAGGAGAGATGTCGGACGTCCTCGGAAGAGATGGTCTTAGATCTATTAGTGAAGACGGAACAGGCAACTCTTGCCTAAACCGGAAGTGAAGAAGAAGAAGAAGCTGCAAAGCATAGCATGAAAATACATGATTGCGGTGAAAGACCTGCCCTCGGGCAGAATTATTATGGAATGGAATGGGAAGTTCTATTAGTAGAATTCATTGCATTGCCTCGATAGCAAGTAAGGAAAACTATCGTAGAGACAGTAGCTATATAAATGTAGACGTATTATGACGCACAGTTTATGATTAAAAACCTCTTCAATTGTAGACCTATATTATTACCATAACTAGAAATTTTAATTAGTTTGGAAAATTTGCTGGTAATGGAAGACTTATCTTCTTATATAAATGTGTCTTTCAAACTAAATATATAACATTTATGACAATGCTGATAATGCATCGGTAATGCATAATACACTTTTGAATGCCAGAAACTTCTCTACAATGTTATCATTCAGATTGCTCTATCTGTCACATAAGGCATTAACATTTCTGCGAAAGCTTTTTTCCTCGTGATAATATTAATTTACTTCAAGGAAAATTAAGTGGAAGTGGTATTTCGCAGTTAATTAGAAAATAAATAATAATTTGTTAACGTGTCTGAAGAAGGTACAGTGTACCGAAACAGCTGTCACTGAATTATATAATAAATATGAAAATCAAATAAAACTACGTTTTATTTTTATTTAATTAATAAATAAATAATAGTTTTAAAGAACTAAAAAACACGCTTTAGTAGAAAACCGAACTAAAAAATGAAAAATAATTTTAATTTCCAACACGCTTGGAATAAAATTAAAGTGGTCAACAAAAAAATAATCCCCAACACATATAGAACAAAACTAGAGTTATCAAAAAAAGCAAATTATTTTACCATCAAAAGCGTGGGGTGCTTTTTATGATTTTTACATTTTCTTCTTAGAGACTTTACTTTTACCAATATCTGTTTATTATCAAATATATTGATATCGGGCATCTCACGCTTTTGATGGTAAAATGATTTTCTTTTTGCTGATAACTCTAGTTTTATTCTACATGTGTTGGAGATGATTTTTTGTTGACCATTTTAATTTTATCCCAAGCGTGTTGGAAATTAAAATTATTTTTCATTTTTTAGTTCGGTTTTCTAATAAAGCGTGTTGTTTTAGTTTTTAAAACAATTATTAATTTTTTATTTTTTAGTTTTAATATTTTACAGAATAAGATAAAAATGTAAATATCTTTAAATTCGATAATATTGTAGTATGAGCTAAAAGTAACACTCTTCTAAAAAAAAAAACCTCCCAGCCTGATTTGAACCAGCGACATATGAATTACTGAAATTATATACCACTACAGTCCACCGCTCTACCAACTGAGATCTTACAACGATTCACTAAAATGTCGACAAGTCCGCATTCTATTATACCAGTTTTCAAATTTTTGATTTTCTGATGATTCTGGCCAGGATTTTAGAAACAAATATGAAATTATTGTATTGTCACGGGTCCTTTACAAGTATACAATGATTCAATTCGATCCAATGTTTCTAAGTGAGTGAAAATCTTGTTCAAAAATTACTTTACATAGATACAAAGACACTTTTTTATTTTCTGATGATTCTGGCCAGGATTTTAGAAAATAAATATGAAATCATTGTATTGTCACGGGTCCTTTACAAGTATACAAAGTTTCAAGTCTATCCAATGATTTTAAGTGGGTGAAAATCGCGTTGAAAGATTCCGTTACATAGATAGATAGATACAGATCAAGCTAATATAAAGCGTGTAATAAATTTAAATAAATAATAGTTTTAAAAAACTAAAAGAACACGCTTTATTAGAAAACTATAAAATGAAAAATAATTTTAATTTCCAATACGCTTGGGATAAAATAAAGTGGTCAACAAAAAAATCATCTCCAACACATATAGAATAAAATTAGAGTTATCAACAAAAAGAAAATAATTTTACCATCAAAAGCGTGGGGTGCTCAATATCAATTAATATATTTGATAATACACAGATATTGGTAAAAGTAAGCTCTCTAAGAAAAAGCACCCCACGCTTTTGATGGTAAAATTATTTTCTTTTTGTTGATAACTCTAATTTTATTCTATATGTGTTCGAGATGATTTTTTTGTTGACCACTTTATTTTATCCCAAGCGTATTGTAAATTAAAATTATTTTTCATTTTTTAGTTTTCCAATAAAGCGTGTTCTTTTAGTTTTTTAAAATTATTATTTATTTTTTATTTTTTAGTTTTAATATTTTACAGAATAAGATAAAAATGTAAATATCTTTAAATTCGATACTATTGTAGTATGAGCTAAAAGTAATACTCTTCTATAAAAAAAAACCCTCCCAGCCGGATTTGAACCAGCGACGTATGGATTACTGAAATTATATACCACTAAGAGTTCACTGCTCTACCAACTGAGCTCTTACAACGATTCACTAAAAACTCGATATGTCCGCAACCTATTATACCAGTTTTCATTTTTTTGATTTTCGGATGATTCTGGCCAGGATTTTAGAAATAAAATATGATATTATTGTATTGTCACGGGTCCTCTACACGTATACAAAGTTTCAAGTCGATCCAATGTTTCTAAGTGGGTGAATATCGCGTTGAAAGATTCCGTTACATTGATACAAAAACACTTTTTTTGATTCTCTGATGATTATGGCCAGGATTTTAGAAAATAAATATGAAATTATTGTATTGTCTCGGGTTCTCTACAAGTATACAATGTTTCAAGTCGATCCAATGTTTCTAAGTGGGTGAAAATCGCGTTGAAATATTCCGTTACATTGATACAAAAACACTTTTTTTTTATTTTCTGATGATTATGGCCAGGATTTTAGAAAATAAATATGAAATTATTGTATTGTCACGGGTCCTCTACAAGTATACAAAGTTTCAAGTCGATCCAATTATTTTAAGTGGGTGAAAATCGCGTTGAAAAATTCCGTTACATAGATAGATAGATAGATAGATACAGGTCAAGCCAATATAAAGCATATAATAATAAATGAAAGAAACTAAAATTACCAATTTTTTAAGATCTTAACGACTTATTACTGTGGTTTATTTCATAAATACACTAGTAAACTGATATTTACTAAAATTTTGGTAAGACATCAATTCATTATATAATGAAAATTACACAGTTAAAGACAATTGAGGGAAATTTTGAAGAGGTGGTACAATTCAAATTCCTAGCAACAATAATAATTACTGACAAGAATGAAGTATACAAAGAAATTAAATATATACTCAATTCTGGAAACCCAAGCTATTACGCATTACTGGACTCTTGCCATCGCAACTTACCTCAAAAAACTTCAAACTAAACTAAAAAAAAAAAGAGTTGAAAAGTTTTATTGTCCTAGTTATATTATATGAATGCGAAACATAGACTCTTGTTTTAAATGAGGAGAAAATATTACGAGTAGGCATATTTGAGAATAGAGTTCTTAGGAAAATTTTTGGACCGAAGAGAGATGAACGGTCAGATGAATGGAGAAGACTACAAAATAGTGACCAGCATGATCTTTGTGGAAAAAAACAGATACAATGAGATCAATTAAGTTCCGTAGACTGTGATGGGCAGGACATATGGTATGAATGGAAAATGAAAAAAGGACATAAAAACTCCCTATAATAAAATCAGAAAGTTAGCGCCCAGTAGGTAGGTCAGGAATGAGGTGAGGCAATAACATTAACTATGATTTTTGGAAGCAGATTATACAGGGACTGATTGGAAAACATTTGCTCAGGATAGGGAAGTTTTGAGAGTTTATAACCCAGGATAGGGAAGTTTTGAGAGTTTATATCCGCGCGGCCATGAGTCTACGGGTTCTGTAATGCCACTGAGTTAGTTCTAGGTAATCTCATATCAGAGACTATTTAACTCATGCCCCAAATGGGAGTCAATGACCAATCACATTTCAATGATTTTTTATTTATAACCAATCGCAGTCGTGTTTCGCCTAGAATTTACCAACTAAAGTTTATCATAATAAAGAAAGCAACTCTTTTTTAACATTCTGAATAGGTCATAGCATTATTTTGCAGTGACTGACTCACTAAGAAATACAGCTACCAGATTGTATATATAGTGCATGAATGCCAACACATACCGCATGCGGGAGTTTGTAGCAATTGATTGTACCACCAAAAAAAGAAACCACTGTTTGCACTTTCTTCAATGTATTTTTTTCCCAGATAAATATAGTTGTCATATTTACATCATAGGACATCAGAAATGAATTAATATACAGTTTGATGTGTTTCATTTTTTCTCCACTAGAGTGCATTCTTACAATATTGCGTTCCTTTGGCAATAAATAATATGATCTGGTTGCAGTGACAAACAAAAGAAGTAAATGAAGCGTATCAATCGTTTCTCATTTGTTTTCAAACATCGCCGTTTACATTAAATATATACATATTTTAAAATAACTATATTTAAATAATGATTTGTGAGTAAACAGCTTAATTTTATTCGTTAAATAGTCCTAACAAATGCCACTCATGATTTCTAAATTCTTCAGATAAATTCACTCCTCACTTCGTGAATCGTGAATTTATCGATAATTTGGAAATCACTCGTGGCATTACTTATGAGAAATGCAATAGGACCTAAATAATATGAAACATACACGTTGAAAAAAATAATAATAATAATTATTATTATTATTATTATTATTATTATTATTATTATTATTATTATTATTATTATTACTATTATAACTCGCATGTAAATTTTGATTGCATGGCTGAACGGATCACATTAATAGATGTATTAAAGTATATCCACCATCACTAGCCTTGTCATTGATGTTTCTGAATGGATATCTTTACTGAACTCGATGAATTCATTAACAATTTACCCGTGTCAATAACCTGATAATTCTGGAGCATGTTTTTTTTTTGTAAAGTACCATCACTTCTTTAAATTATCAAAATGCTATTATTATTCTACATCAATCTAGATTCCTTCTCCTAAATAACTAACTCACTGGCACTGTCCCTGAGCGGACATAATCTCTCCAAACATTCTTAACGTGAGCTAATGTTTTCGTATCATCCCCTGTATAATCTACTTCCCTCAAATCATGGTTAATGTTATTCTTCCGCCTCATTATTGGTCTACCAAATGTGTGTTTTCCCTCTGGTTTTCCTACAAGATGCTTCCATACACGTCTTTCATTCCCCATTCGTGCCACTTGTCCTGTCCATCGCAGTCTACGAGAGTTCTTCTTCTTCTTCTTCTTCTTCACTTCACGGGCTAGGCAAATTGCCTGTTCAGCCTCACAGTTGTTCTGTCATCTTTTCACTGGCCTTCCTACATTTCTTGATCCTCTTAGCTTGTAGTTGAATGCTGCTCTTGGTAATCTTGATACATTCATTCTTTCCACATGTGTAAACCATTTCTCTCTATATTCTCTGATTTTCTCATCCAATGGATATATATTTAACTCTGTTCTTATATCTTCATTCCTTATCCGATCCAATCTTGTGCAGCCTTTTGTTCTTCTAAGGAAGTTCATTTCTGCGCTTTGTATTCTACTTTGCAATTTTTTTGGTCATTACCCAAGTTTCGCTCCCATAAAATAAAGCAAGAACTGCCAATGTTTTTATAAAACTTCAATCTAGTATCTCTTCTTGTTTTATTCTTTAAAGTGTTATGTATAGTTCCGCATATCATTTGAAATTTCGACAGTTTCATATGTATGTCTCTTTCAGTCTACGAGACTTAATTGTACTTATTACATCTGACTTTCTGTAAAGACCATGTTTAGTAGCCTACTCCATTCACCTGTCGGTTCATCTCTCTCTGTTTCAAAAGTTCTCCTACGAACTTAATTCTCAAATATTCGTAATCTCCTTTCCTCTCTTAAAGTAAGAGTCCATGTTTCGCTTCCATATATTATAACTGAAAAAAAAAAGTTTGTGTATATTCAGTTTAACGTTTTTTGAAAGGAAATTGGACAAGAGTCCCTGTAGTGAATAATAGTGTGCATTTCCAGAAATGAGCCTATGTTTAATTTCTTTGCGTATCTCATTCCTATTTGTAATTAATGTTCCTCGATATTTGAACTTGTCCACTTCTTCAAAATTTCCCTCATTTACCATTAGGGCCCATTTCCATTATACAATGTATTTCTATGTGTGAACATATATTTAGTTTTACTGATGTTCCAGAGGAAAAGCGCCCAGTTGGTAGACCAAGAATGAGGTATGTGAGTAATATTAACTATGATTTGAGAGAAGTAGATTATACAGGGAATTACTGGAAACCATTAGCTCAGGTTAGGGATGTATAGAGAGCTTATGTCCGCTTATGACCTCTAAAATATAATTACAAAGTTTTGAGCAACATCATTTAGTATCTACTGTTTTAACAGCTGGAGATGGAACATGTTCCGAAAGGCCTGCAAGGTGTTTTTTTTTAAATAAATCTTACTTTAGTCGAGGACGAATGAGATCTCAGGTACGTGTTTTACTGTTTCAACCTTTTATCTAATGAGATATATCTTCAAAATTACGAAAAATTAATTGTCCAGTTAGAAAGGTAATGATATTCTAATGCACAGGATTATCAGTGGTGATGAGTATACATCGCATGAATTTGTGGGACTCAGTTTTAGGATTGTTGTGTAAAAATATCTAATTAAAGTGAACATAGGCCTATGTCACTTTAACATCTACACAGGAAATATAATATTCGGAATGTAGTTAGGCCTACCAATTATCTAAATTTCAAGGTTATTAGACGATTTTCTTTTGCCACTGTTCTGAGATTCTCTAGCACTTAGGTGGTAATTGAGTCCTCTAAGAACAGCTTAACCACGGATTGGGCCGCTTTAGCTATTTGGTCTAGATTTATTTATTTTCCCCTCAGCCCTTCTTTCCCCCCCTTTGCCTTTAGTGAAACTCAAACTGAAACTAAATAAAATCTATTAATCGGAGCGAATGGAAACGACTTGACTTCTCTAACACCCTCAGCCTCCCTTTATTGTGTCATTCATGTGTTTGTCACCCGCACGCGTGTCAGAGGGTGAGTTTCCTTTCTAACCGCTGTTTCATAACAGGACGATCACAAATATTTGCTTTTGCTTTCATACTATTTTTATTTAATACTTGTACAAAGAAATTGTGTTTTTCTTAAGATGCAGAAGTGAACAGCAGACTTCTATACTTTTTTATCAACATTTTTATTTTCAGAGGCTTTGGTCTTATCGCATCTAGGATTTGCGTGTGATACAATAGACAGCGTGTGCCTATGTCTATTTTATCTACATTCATGTATGTTGTGCAAATGCTTACTCACTGGCACTAACGAAAACGTATATTCATGGCCGCGCTGACATAAGCTCTCCATACATCCCTATCATGAGCTAATGCATTCCAATCATTCCCTGTATAATCTACCTCTCTCAAATCATAGTTAATGTTATTTTCCCACCTCATTATTGGTCTACCAATTGGGCGTTTTCCCTCTGGTTTTCCTACAAGAAGCTTCCATGCACGACTTTCATTCCCCATTCGTGCCACATGTCCTGCTTATCGCAGTCTATGAGACTTAACTGTTCTTATTATCTGGCTTCCTATAAAGACTATGTAGCTCAACGTTATATAGTCTTCGCCACTCACCTACCTGTTCATCTCTCTTTGGTACAAAAATTTTCCTAAGAACTTAATTCTTAAATATTCATAATCTCCTTTCCTCCCTTAAAGTAATTCGCATTGTGCAAATGCTACTTATATTAACTGAAATAATTATTAATGTCGAATTGTATTCTTATGTTATAAATGGGCTGGTTTAATATTTATTATAATTTTGGGATTGTTATGAATACATAGTCTTTATATATAGTTTTTTTATTGTTTTATAGATTATTTTAATTATTCAAACAAAGTCTTTTGAATTAGATTTTAGACATTCAAAGTCTGTTGAGATAGAGTTTAGACATGATATAGTTCAGAGCAAAGTTTTGCTTAAGCTAACTGTAAACATCCCTACATTTAGTTCATTGGAATGTTAGTGAGTACAGTTAGGGTGACTTGAGGTCATTTTGAATATATAACACTTGAGAAGTGAGGGCCTCGTGTCTGTCTGTGTGTGTAAACGGCTGAAGGGTAAGTCACCGATCATTTTTCTTAATATGTAGTCCGTACTTTTATATTTTCCCTCGATAAATTAGTTATACGAGTTGCGGAAAATTTCCAATTTACTCCCGACAAATGCTAAATATTCCTGACTTGTAAAAAAAAATGGAAAATAATTTATTAGTTCCAGTTCCAAAAACCTTGAATCAATTTTACACTATGGCCATCTTGCGCTATTCCAGAGAGATTAACCAAATACTGAATACATTTTCCCTGAGTTCGAATCCAAGATTTCTAGTGACGACATCCTAGCCAACACATTACACGTGTTGCCAGATCAATCTGTTTAAAAAATTTTTTTGATACTCTTTATGATTTTGGATATTTGATCTGATGTTTCGGTAACAGGTATAGTGTAGAGCGAATTATTTGAAGTGTAACTCCCTCATTCAAGTTGGAAAATTTTCAGAATCTTTATCAAAAACCGTTAGATAGCCTCGCATACGGGGACATATTTCAGACTAAATATTCCTCCGACATATCTTAACATTCCTGCTAGGAATAAACTTGTATTATAGCTAATTTAGAACACTCCTGGCTTACCGTTCTCGGATAAGAAATCTAATAAAAAAACAACTGGTAGTCACCGTATGTGAAACTTATTTTACTGTTTTTCCTGACCTTTCAAAACCTAGCCTTCACTCCAGCCGCCATCTTGTAAAGCTAGTCACCAGGGGTTGGAACCCGAGACTCCTTTCGCTAAATATTTTCTCAACAATACCCTGTAGTTACCCCGTAAATTATTACATATATGCTACATAAATATATATATATATATATATATATATACATATGACCTGTCATTTTTCACTAATTTAAACAAAGTCGGTATGATTTCGACTTGACATTATGCATTGCCAACTTAGGAGTGACCCACAGTCCATTTATTTATTTAATCTCTATATTTATATATATTCCACGCATGCAGAAACGATCTGTTCGCAGGAAAAGATCTAAAAATAATTCCTATCCTCCCTTATATAACGTTTCTAAATTTTCTCAGTTAATTCAACATTTCGTTCATATCTTCGTATGTTGGTATCGCTTGAGTTGCCCTAAGGTAATTAATAACCCGAGACATTTAAACCATTTGTATTTCAGTACTATATGGAAGTAATTTTCCACGAAGGTAATTAGTTCATGCTATTTTATTCGTAATTATTATTGCAGAGAAATTAGTTTATTACTATTATTATTGGTCACAATCACCATCGGGCAAAATATTCATGGTAGTCTGATGGCGTCTCACCTCCGTCCACAAGCCACGAGTTCGGTTCGCATACCGTCATCCACGGTCTGATACGCTACGTCGACATATCCCGTTAGTACGGCCACGTTTCAGCATGAGTTTTGCCAATCTATAATGCTGTGTTATTATTTATCCTATTCAGTCCTATCAGACATATTTTCTAGACAAAAATAAATAGTATACTCTCTTAATCTATCATGCACAGATCTTACACGCGAAAAAAAATGGTTGCTCAATAATATAGGACACATCGAAAAAAACATTTTTCTCTTCTTCTTCCACATCTCCCTCTCTCTTACAAGGTCTGATTAATTTAAATCCCAATCCAGAATTAATATCTTTTTATTTATTTAATTTCTATTAAATAATAAATATCCTATGTTCTACATAAATCTTACACTGCTGATTTTAACCTAAAAAATGTACGTATCACAAAATTTTAATATTTATTGTATTCCAAACGGTCCAAAAAGCTTGCAAGGGTCCGTTTCCCTATCAGAAAAAAATATGATCGGCACCGCTGTTCACCAATGTTATGAGCCCAACTGGATTTCTTAGGCTTAAAGGACCTTCGGGACTTGGAAAATCTGGTAGCGTTTATCTAGCCGAGCGTTAGTATGAGGATGTACAGCATACATGTTTTGAAATAAACAAATGGAGTCTTATTTTAAACTATTTTATTTCTAAAGTATAAATAATTAGAAACCCTAAGTAGTCTAGCCCTAAATCTAATCTAAGCCTATATTAAAAACTACAGTACTTTCTTGGGGGGTTGAGAAGAGGGAGTTGTGGAATTTATAAATCTAACCTAACCTACATGATTAAAAATGTTATATCCCCTTTTGAATTTATATTATCAAAAATGTTAATTGTACTTGATTCAAAATATAAAAGTACGGACTACATATTAAGAAAAATGGTCGGTGACTTACCCTTCAGCCGTTTACACACACAGACAGACACGAGGCCCTCACTTCTCAAGTGTTATATACTCAAAATGACCTCAAGTCACCCTAACTGTACTCACTAACATTCCAATGAACTAAATGTAGGGATGTTTACAGTTAGCTTAAGCAAAACTTTGCTCCGAACTATATCATGTCTAAACTCTATCTCAACAGACTTTGAATGTCTAAACTCTATTTCAAAAGACTTTGTTTGAATAATTAAAATAATCTATAAAACAATAAAAAAACTATATATAAAGACGATGTATTCATAACAGGGATATATCTTGGAAGAGCGTTTTAGTTTTGGTAGCGTGGCTTGTTAAATTTTTATTCAATTTATTGAAGAGGTATCGGGCTGTCCAGGGAAATTCAGATTTTATGTTCGGGGAAAAATATTGTATAGCCTATTGCAAATATAAAGTTTATTAAAATAATTAAGAACTAAAAACATCCACTACATGTTGATTTATAGAAGTTGTTATTCTGTTTAGTGTAAGAGCAAATTTGTACAAGTACATGAATTTCAATTCTCTTAACCTGACATATTTACGACATATTCTTACTAAATTATTGAATTTTATCAAACAACTTAATAACCGAATATAAAGCAACAAACCTATTTATTTATTTATTTATTTATTTATTTATTTATTTATTTATTTATTTATTTATTTATTTATTTATTTATTATTTATTTATTTATTTATTTATCGAGAGAGAAATTATGCATGAAGGCAAGATTTATTTAAAGCCAAATATGAAAATCCCTATTCGTTTAATTCTTACTTCCTGAAACGTCTTAAATACATCTGAGAACTCTACTCACAGGTTACATGATCCATTGGTGAGGTGCAACATACCCGCCAGGGGGGTGGTTCGGCCCGTCTCACTCTATCACTCAGAGAAAGTCTCCAACCGAGGACACTTGGCCTCTTTTTTTTTTCTTGTTTATACTGGTTTTCCTTATTGTTTTACCTTTATCTTTGTTTGTTTTACCTGTTTGTTAACTTTCTTTAATTCTCACATAGACAAGGACAGGACACACACCCAGATCCAAGGTGGAGATTTAAAATTCCCTACCCCGCCAGGAATCGAACCCGGGTTGCCGGAGTGGAAGGTAGGGACTCTACAGACTACGCCACAGCGACAGACCTCTAAATCTCCCTTTTTTAAATCTAATATTTTTCCCATCATTAGGTATCCATTTTGAAATATTCAACAATATCCAAGTTGTTATTAACGAGATTTCAATTGCTTCATAGATTTGGAAAATTATTTTATAGTGGCCTTAAATTCCAGATGTTATTACCGTGTTACTCAAAACATGTTTTTGAACTTGTTTGAATATGTTAGATTAATGTAGTAAGGAAAAGGATTTTAGTTGAATTATTAGAGATTAGAGAAGAGAGGCTTTTCCTCTATAAATGGCGTATGAACCCATTAGCTTGATTTAGCTTACTTTTCCTCCAACACCCATTTTAATTCCGATATATTAATACTAAGAATGAAATATGTGATTAATAATTTATTTAAATTGGATATAAAAACGAAATAATATTCATGGTTAAATTACGTTACTACAACTTAGGTATGTTTGCTGAAAAATATTTTATTTAAAAATAAATCTGCATATTTGAAATAAATAAATCTGCCTGTTTCCAATGCTAAAATAAAAAAAATGCTTAATTTATCACAACTTGTATTGAAATTTCAATCCAACATGGAAAGCCATGAAAAGCTTCTATCAATTGGTTGGTAGGCCTACTGGTATTTGAAGCTCCCCTCTCCAAATATAAGTTTCAAACACTTCAGTCTAAATCAAATATCTTGGTTACTATAATTGTTTGCCATGAGATGATCTAATCCTTTTTACATAGTTATTTTCCTTTCGTAAGTTACTTATTCTTCTTCAATCAGGGATTAGGCTCTAAAGCCTGATCCGGCTTCAAATAATCTAAAACCAAGGTTTCCGTGGTCTTCCCAAATGTCACCTTCCTTCAGGTTTATAATGGATAATTCTTCCAGGAATACGGCTGTAGCTCATTGTTTCTAGGTGTTCAATCCCTTGATCTCTATAATGATGAATCCTTTACTGTAATTATATTACATTTAATTATTTTTCTTATATCCTCATTTTTGTCCACCGCTGTGGTCTCGAGGTAGCGTGCTGCCTTGTCACGCAGCGGGCCCGAGTTCGATCCCCGGTCGGGGCAGTTTTTCTGGGTGAGGTTTTTATCGGGAGTTTTCCTCACCTGTAAGACAAATGTCAGAAAAGCTTTAAGGCCCAACGTCCCCGAAATCGTATGGCCATCACCATCATAATTATCCTTATTATCATCATCATTATCATCCTTTTCCGGTGTGGAAAGCAACGGGAAGCTACCACACCTACAATTCCCTAGTAAAGCTGCAAAGCATAGCATGCAAATGCTATGATTGCAGTGAAAGACTGCTCTCGGGCAGAATTACTATGGATCCTCATTTTTCAATTTATATAAGTTAACTTAGCACAACACGTAACTGATCTCGAAAACCTCATTTCTGTAACCTGCAATTTGTTAACACCATCTTGTATCATGGTCCAAGTTCTGATCCTTAATATAGTAGAAATGATATTGCTGTCGCCAGTTAGAACTTCATTTGAGTTTCCTTCCTCGTTTTTCCGTTTGTAAGTTATATTAATCAGAAATTAATTTAATTAAGTTATTATTCTAGACCTTTAGAGGATGAAGAAGGCCTACAACCCAATGGTATTAATAAGCTGTTAGTTTATGCTGATGATGTACTATATGGCGATAGCGAGGAGATACTAAAGGCCAACACGCACTCACTATTGAGTAACACTAAGAAATTGGGACTGGAACTAAATATCAATAAAACTAAATATATGGCCACACATAGAAATAAGTACATTATATAATGGAAATGGACAGCTAATGACAAATGAGGGAAATTTTGAATAAGTGGCTGAATTCAAATACCTAGAAACAATCATAAATATTAATGAGGTGCACAAAGAAATTAAACATTCTGGAAATGCATGGTACTATGCATTTCAGGAACTCGTGTCTTCCCAACCCCTTTCTAAAGACGTTAAACTGAAAAATATATAAAACTGTTATTCTACTAGTTATATTATATGAATGCGAAATATGGACTCTTACTTTAAGGGAGGAAAGGAGATTAGGAGTATTTGAGAATAAAGTTCTTAGCAAAATGTTTGGACAAAAGAGCGACGAACAGACAGGCGAATGGAGAAGACTTACATAACTGTGAACTCCATAGTCTTTGTAAGAAGCCAGATATAGGCTAATAATAGAGTTAAGTCTCGTATACTGAGATGGACAGGACATGTGACACGAATGGGGAATGAAAGAGTTGCATGAAAGCTTCTTGTGGGAAACCAGAGGGAAAACGCCCAGTTGGCAGACCAAGAATGAGATGGGATAACATTAACCATAATTTGAGGGAAATAGATTATACAAGGAATGATTAGAAAACTTTAGTTCAGGATAGGGATGTATGGAGGCCTTATGTCCGCACGGCCATGGGCCTACAGGTTCGATAGTGCCAGTTAGTTAGTTAGTTAGTTAGTTAGTTAGTTTTTCTAGGTCTAATACATAAATATATTAGAATGTTCTTAGATTATATATAGGTCTATATTTTTAATCTTCCTCCTTTTTAGCACTATTACAGTAGACGCATGGAACTTATGAACTCATTTCCTGGTCCAACCGCCAAAATACCGGGAGCAGGGATTCTGAACAACAGAATAGACAGATACACAGGGGCCGGCACAAGACACACTCAGACCTAAGATTTAAAATATTTACCGCGGTCAGGATAAACCCGGAGCATCGAATGAAAGTAAAGGCAACGGATAAGCTTATGTTATTTTATACCAAAATCTCTAATGTCATTATTGTATGTTACAGAAATGTTGCATAAACATAGTCCAGACTTATAAGCCTAACCGTAATTACAAGGAGAGGTAAAGATTTTTAAACCAAAAACGGTCCTGCAGTACCATTTACTTATCACTCACACACACACACACACACACACACACACACACACACACACACAGAGAGAGAGAGAGAGAGAGAGAGAGGAGAGAGGAGAGAGGAGAGAGAAGAGAGAGAGAGAGAGAGAGAGAGAGAAGAAAGAGAAAGGACTGTTAATGGAAGTTCTTTAAAATAGTAGCCTAGGCTAGATATTTCCTAATTTAATATATCTTATTATAAGGAAGATTTATGTATTTAAAATGAAATCGAACGTTTCTGAGCTAAATATGTAATGTATATGGCCTTTAAAAAATCACTTGTACACACTTTGTTTTTAGTATTTAGGCTGTACTGTTCTACTTCTTCTTCTTCTACAACTTTAAAAAAGTATGCAGAAATCAGCACCGTGCAATCTGAAGGAAGTTATCAAAATAATAATAATAATAATAATAATAATAATAATAATAATAATAATAATAATAATAACAATAATAATAATAATAATAAACTGATATATGCAACAGAGGAAATATTCTTCCTCAATTATCTATACCATATCACGTTCAATAGGTTTAATTTTTTTTACTCTATCAGAAGATCACATATTAATGTAAAATACAGTAATACAGAATCAATAATAGTAATAATTATAATAAAATAATAATAATATGGGTACTGTAGAGACTACGATGAAAATGTTTAAGGAACGATTTACATATATTTTATTTTATTAAAAATTAGATTCTTATTTCTCTGATTATTTTCCTCTTATTATTAGGCATTATGTTAGGTATTAAGTTCAGTCGAAAAATAATAATGAGAATAATAATAAACAATAACAATAACAATAACAATACGAATAATTATTATGATTATTAGGAGTATTATTATTATTATTAGTTCTGATTATTATTATTATTATTTGAAAATATGGAAAATAAAAGCTATTAAAATAGTAGCTACGAAATAATTAACTGTATAGTTTACATCCAGGTATCAAATTATTTAGAGCAATATTTTATTAATCTAGATTTTTAAATGAAGTAATAAATCGTAATTCGTAAGAAGTACCATATTAGCTTTAATGTAAGAATATCTAGATATAAGTTGTAATAATTTTAGACTACAAGTGCAAGGACCACCTTGTAGTCATAATATGAGCACAATTGAATGGCAGCAGCCGCACTCCATTCCGAATCATTGCCCCACATTACTGGTACACACACAATGCATGTATCTTTATGCTGAAGCGTTTCAAATTTGGAGCACTTCACTGCATTGTTATCTAGAGTAAAGAACCAAATCCAATCCGTTACAATTGTTCTTACATATTGTGTAAGTTACCATTGCTATGTTTATTATTATTATGGAGTGACGTTTTTGCTGAAACAAAGAAAATTGTATATAAAAATAGTGGAGCGTGTGATGCTATGTGGAGAAAATAAATGACTTGCAAAAACAATTATTTAGATAACTGAATTAGATTTTTTGGACAAGATAAGCAAGAAAATCATGAAGATGAAATATAAAGAGTATAGAATAGAAACGAGAACAAGATTTAGGTCCATTGGGTGGAACAGTTGAGAATGAGGATTATAATAAAATTACCTACGTACATTTTAGTTGAAGGAAAGCTTTACACTGTAGAAAGTCCTATTAAAATAATAATAATAATAATAATAATATATTATTATTATTATTATTATTATTATTATTATTATTATCAGAAGTAAAAAGGAAATCAAAATATATACAAACATTCATAGTGATATTAGAAAACGGAGGTTAAAATTTTATGGCCATATTAAACGAATGAACTCAAATAGGCTTACAAAACAGATAATGGAATTCTACGAAAACAGAAGTAAAGCTCCAGTGGATACTATGAAGTGGATTGATGACGTCAAAAAGGACTTTAAATTGGCAGGAATTACTAAAGAAGATATCCCAAACAGAGATATATTTAGAATTAAGGTGAATAAGTGGCAAGTTGACCAAGAGGACAAACCAAAGAAAAAACTGGAACAACTTGGACAGATGATAGAAAACAAGCTCATAGCAGAATAATGAAATAAATTTGGGCTCAAAGGAAACGCCTCTAAGTACTTTGCGTAGTCCTACATGGGCTCATCCGCAATCAAAAATATTATTAATATTAATAATAATAATAATAATAATAATAATAATAATAATAATAATAATAATAATAATAATAATAATAAATAGTCATCGACATTATTATTATTATTATTATTATTATTATTATTATTATTATTAAATTCGTAATAAGAATATATCGGTATCATAATTCAACAAATATGTGGACATGTGTGAAGAAGTATTATTAGAAGGGAAAAGATGACTGCATTATTTGTGAAACATATATTCCAAAATATTAAAAACTGCATTTAAATATTTGCAGCAAATAAAGGGATGCAAATGGAAAGGGAATGGTTGAAGAAATCTTCTTAAGCAATCCATGAATTTATAAAAGCTTTGAACATTATTGTAATTGGCTGAAGAAAAATGTATCTAATCCGAATGGCATCTCATAACCTATAATAAAAATACAAATTAAATATTGTAAACCTTCTGGATATCCGAAGAATCTGAGTAAGAACTGATAATGGATTGGATCTACGGATCTACTTAAAAAAAAACAACCGTAGAATGCTTTCTTCATAACTTTCCGAGTTTAGCAAATAGTAAAAAGAACAACAAATCAATTATAACTTTAAAAATTAAAAGCATGACACTCCATGTATTGTAACATCTTACTATGCCCTCTGCATTATCAACACCAATAGAAAAGGTTTTTAAGTTTTGGTGGTCTTATACGTGATTTGAGGGTGAAGCCGTAGGATAGTTGGTTAAGGCAAAGCCAGAAGGTTGAGGTTTTGTATCAGGGACTCTGGGGTCGACTCAGTCTCTAACAGAAATATCATTATACTGGGGTAAAGGCGGCCGTCACGCAGGGCTGATATCTAATGCCGATTATCTAGAAAAGTGGTAGCCTTAACTTCCTACTATCCCGAGTGCTTCCTAAGGGTTATAGTGGAATCACTTTGCATTTATACGTGCTTTAAAAAAAAAAAAAAAAAAAAAGGTACAGTAAACTACTTTCATTTCATAAGTAATGTCACGAGTGATTTCCAAATCATCGATAAATTCACGAGTGGCGAATTTTTCTAGAGGATTTGGAAATTAAGAGTGACATTTGTTAGGACTATTTAACTAATAAAATTAAGGTGTTTACTCAAAAATCATTATTTAAATATAGTTACCATTATTTTAAAATATTTGTATATTTAATGTAAACGGTGACGTTTGAAAACAAATCAGAAGTGTGTGGCTGTGTTTCATTTGTATATTCACTGCAACTTGATCATATTATTTATTGCCAAATAGGATCACAATATTGTAAGAATGCACCCTATCGAGAAAAAATGAAGCACATCAAACTGTATATTATAACCAACATTATATGTTATGAATTTAATTTTTTTAATAATCAACTCAGTAAAATCATTATTTAAAAGCACAATTATTGAACACACAATTATCAAATGTGTGGTTCGAAGTAATCTGTTCATTACTTGCTATATTCACTGTATTTGATGGAGAGTCAGTCACTGCAAAATAATGCTCTGACCTGTTCAAAATATTAAAAAGGAGGAACTTTCTTTAACACAAAAGCAGGAAGTGGTAAAGAGAAATCGATAAAGGGCAATGTTAAATACGACTATTATTGGTTGTAAAACAACATTTATTGAAACGTGATTGGTCACAGACTCCCATTTGGAGTATGAGTTAAATAGTCATACTAATTGTGTCTCGTTTCAGTAATTTGCGTTCGTTTAAAATGACCGACAAATGGAATCATAAAATAACATGTACAGTACTGTAATATTTTCAAAATGGATGTAACTAATTACAACGGATCAAGGAATACTTAATTATCAATAATTTATTACAAGTAAGGCAGATGTTAAGCTATCAACATGCAAGACCAGGACGTCCACTCAAAACACTTTGGATGGTGTTTCTATTGAGGCCGAAACAGGTCAACAAATGGCATAAATTCGTGAATGGACTATGATGATGATGATGATGATAAAAAATCAAGGGCAATTTATAAATACAAGTTCATAAAATCATTAAGGGCCAGTTTCACCAAGAGAGGTAACTGTATTACGCCAGTTTAAGCTATGCATTATAGATGGGAAAACTGGCGTAATATAGTTACCTCTGTTGGCGAAACCGACCCTTAGTCTGTTTATTTAGTCGAAGGGTAATTAAAAATAAGTTATTTTACGTTACAAAAAGTATGTTTAATGGCTACGATACTTTTTGTAGTTTTGAGTAGCGATTGATTCAGTATTAATATTTATTCCAAAACAAAGCAATAAGCCTGTTTCTAAACGTCTGACTACGCACTCATAACAGAACATTTATCCTACAATATTTTGTTATAATATATTTTTATTATATTACTTTTATTCATATTTTATCTTGAAATAATTCTAATAAATTGAGTATCATACACAGGACGATTCATCCTGAGTAGATTTTAGAGTTTTATTTTTGTATCGACTCTTAAATACGTACCGTATTTTACGGACTATAAGATGCACCTTACTTTTTAAGCATTTTTTAAAAAATAACATTTTTTTCCATTTTTATTATTAGAGTGCAAAGCCTGACTAAAAAAAATCTTAGTTTATAATACTAGTTTATAAAACTATCCTTAAAATACCTGAAAATCGTCATCTGAATTTTCTTATTCTTCTTCATCTTCGTCTACATAGTTTTCTTCTTCTTCTTCTTCTTCCTTTCCAGGATTAGGTCATTGCGACCTGTTCCGGTCCTAAGTCCATTGCTTCGTATTTGTACTTGAGACTTCTCAGTAATATTTTTTTTTACTTGGGTGGGCTACCAACCCAACCGCAAAATCCCCAACCTGGAGGACCAGAGTGTAATTTCGGAGTTGTCTTTCTCCTAGACAGACTGCCTCACAAGTCTACAGAGCTCTCTGTCTGCACCGAAGATCTGGTTTTATGGCGCCAGAAACTCGCCATTCACCCTCCATCTTCAGTAAAAACAGTCCCACCACGTGAAGGTAGATGGAAGAGTTTGGTAGAGAGAGGCTATATTTTGCGCTGACTATTTGGAGCCTTTTTTGTAGGGTCTGAGAGCTCTCCTCAGATCCGCCCCAGTCATTCTCTTCCCTTTAGGGACCACATCGTTGTCCTCATATATTATAAGATGGTGTTCACTGTCATCGCGAGCGTTACTTACGCTGCACTTCTTGAAAGATTTAACAATAATTTCTTCTCTCACTCTACACCACGACTCTTTTATCCACTGACACACTTGTTTGATTATATGTCGTTTTGAAGCTTCTTTCGGCGTGAATTCATGTTGGGTTTCCATCTATCATCCATTTGTTCAAGTTCATTGGCATCGTAGATTGCATTGACGCATCATAGGCTAGACAGTGTTCAGGGTTTGTGATGGCGGGTGTTAACCTGCTTGTGAATTCCAGCAACTCATGTTCGTCGCATCGTTGCACTGCTGCTGCCAGTTGAATCCAATGTTGCCAGATAGAGATAGGTTTCCCGCGCCATCGAATATTTGGCCATTTTTAAGACTGGCGGGAATTTTAAATCAAACACTGGACATTTTTATATTAATTTCGAATATGAGACCACCTGAATTTTGGAGGTAATTTTTCGAAGAAAAAAGTGCATCTTATAATCCGCAAAATAGGGTATATGTTAATATTTATTTATGCCTAACAAATAATAAAGTTAGACATAATGCAACTTTCGTTTTACTTTGAAATAATTAAAAGTATTTCGGGAATTCCTTTCAAAATTCCAGTCTCAGCTACGCTTCGACAGTAAATATCTGAACTCACCCGTAAAATTTCACAATTTCTTGTAATGTAGATAACTGTACCTAATTATCTTATAACAGCGCAATATTTTTGCAGGACGATAGAATTTTATCATTGTCATTAGCATCAGTGCGCGCACAGTTCCCGTGAGATGTGCTGGTAAGTTGGGTACATTTAGGCCTGTTTCGCGCTCTATAGAGGACTCACTTCGTGAGTCGTGAATTTATCGATAATTTGGAAATCACTCGTGGCATTTGTTAGGACTATTTAACGAATAAAATTAAGCTGTTTACTCACAAATCATTGTTTAACTACAGTTATTTTAAAATATTTATATATTTAATGTAAACGGCGATGTTTGAAAACAAATCAGAAATGTGAGGTTATGTTCATTCACTGCTGCTTGATCATATTATTTATTGCCAAATAAGATCGCAATATTGTAAGAGTGGAGAAATAATGAAACACATCAAACTATATATCATAATCAACATTACGGGCTATTCATTTATTTTTTTTAGTAAACAACTCAGTAAAATCAAGGAATCTTTTCATTATTTGTTATATTCAATGTATTTTTTGGAGAAAAATAATGCTTTGACCTGTTCAGAACATTAAAAAGGAGGAGCTTTCTTTATCACAAAAGCAGGAGCTGATAAAGATAAATCGATAAAGAGCTAGGTGAAACACGGCTGTCATTGGTTGTAAAACAACATTCATTGAAACGTGATTGGTCATTGACTAGCATTTGTGGCATGAGTTAAATGGTCTATTAGAATACTGCTTGAAAACATTATATCTACTACAAGCTTATGAATCTAGAAGTCCACGTGGAAGTAGTGTGTCCAATTTAACAGACAACGTGAGGAAAGATAAGACATTGACATACTTCCAGCATGCGGGTGGGATCTACAGTAAATCGATAAGATAAATATTGGGAGGTACTGTATTATGTGGGCAACATAATGAGCCATCAGCACTTACATTCGATTTTTTATGTTACCGGTACTTCATATTAATATGTTTCCCTAATGATCTAAAATAAAACTTTATGAATACATTATAGTATTATAGAATATAAAAAATGTATGACATTATATAAATAATATTGGTACATTTATACTCAAATAGTTATTTTTGGATGCTGTTAAATACTTTCAGTATTTCTGGTACTGCCTTAAATGCAAAGCCGGGAAATGAGATCCTACACTCGAAAATATTGGGAAGGAAATTTCTTCTTCTTCTTCTTCTTTAACGTACAAAACGTATTTTGTAACAACTCGAATGAATACTGTGTTTTTTTTTCCCTGAAAAGTTGGAACTTGGTCGATGAGGGAGAGGAAATAATATGTGGTCAATTTCACATAAGTTAAGACCAATATATAAGGTTTTACTATTCTATTTCAATAATATGCTCCTTTGTGAAAATCTTGAAAACCATAGGCTATTCTATGTTAGACATAACATGAAGAAATAACATGAACCATGATACCATTCATAATTTAATCTTAAGGACTTTATACTAAGCTTGTTACCAATGGATTGCGTTGAGGAATAATATTATTTTTTACTATTTAAGAAATATTCTTCCTTGTTTAATTTTTTGAGCCATGTTTTCATACATAACTTTCGCTAACTATTGATATTGGATCACTTTTACACCCAACAGGAATTTTACCTTTTAATCCATGTTAGAAGACCAAGCAGGATTTACCAGAGGGAAATCATGCATGGATCACATTTTTAGTCTGAGACAGATAACAGAAAAATCACATGCTAAGGGCCAGGAAATTCATTTGATATTTGTTGATTTAGAAAAAGCCTATGACTCAGTGCCAATCAACCAACTTTGGGATGCAATGGCTGATGTTGGTATCGATTTACCAACGATTTCACTTGTCCGACGGTTGTACCAGCAGTGTCAGGCTTCGGTTAAAGTGGGTAAGATGATAACAATTATTATAATAAGTTCCACTATAAAATCATGACTAATTATTAGTCTTATATTTCTGATAATCCTGCTTATTGGATTATTTCACGAATGAAATCAAGGGTCTCTTGAGTGAGCTTCCGATATCCTCTCCATTCAGAACTACTAAAGGCCTGCGACAGGGCTGTAGTATGTCCCCTACTCAGTTCAAAATATACATCCAGCATATATTGGAGCAGTGGAATCGATATTGTGGAGGCATGGGAGTACCAGTCCAAGATGGCACAATACATTCCTTATTATTTGCAGACGATCAAGTGTTGATAGCTCAGAGTCGTGAGGATGTGAAATACATGATGAGAAAACTTCTAAATGCTTTTGAAATAGGAGGATTAAGAATAAACATGGAAAAAACGGAATATCTTGTAGTAGGAGGAAGTGGACGAGATATATCCCTATCCCAAGGAATTATTAGACCTGTTAAAAAATTTAAATATTTGGGATCACTTATTCATGAATCAGGGAGTTGTAAAGCTGAAGTAGATAGCAGGATAGTACAAGCACGAAGAGCCATAAAAATGTTGAATGGAGTACTGTGGAGTAGGACCATGTCAAACCACACGAAGAAGAGGATTTTGAAGTCTGTTGTGGAAAGCATAATGACTTATGGTGCTGAGGGATGGACTTTGGTAGAGGGACAAAAAACTAAGATCTTGGCAGTGGAGATGGATGGAATAAGACGCAGTGCCAGGGTGTCCAGGTTGGAAAGAAGAAGAAATGAAGAAGTGAGGCAGATGATGGATATGGAGGAGACAGTGGTGGAAAGGATCGAAAGACGAGCTCTTCAGTGGTATGGCCATGTCAGGAGAATGAAGGATGATAGGTGGCCCAAAACGCTTTTGGAATGGTCACCTTCTGGTAGAAGGAAACGGGGCAGGCCAAGAACAACTTGGAGAGGAGATTGATGAACGACCGAGGTCTGGAGGAGGATGAATGGTGTGATCGGCAAGAATGGTGAATGGGAATACAAGGTAACCGCTGAAAAGTGGAGAGGCCCTCAAAAGTAAGTAAAAAAGTAAGTAATCCATTACAAATTTATTTTCTGAGTGCAAACGCTCTCGTCACATATGGATGGACCATCTTGACAGCAGGAAGAAAACAACGTTTACTATTTTTTTAGTCGAATACAGATGTTCAAAAGAATATTGATATCTTACCGTAAACATGTGTAAATGAAGACTGATGTATAATTTTGTACAAATACACATAATGTAATAAAATGTTTAATAATTGTTATTTATTTATTTAAACTGGCAGTGTTAAGACCATACAACTTTCTCTTCCATTGAAGGAATAAAATATTAGATACAGAACAGTTACACAAGATCATAATAAAGAATAAGTAATTTTAAATAAATATTTATGAAAATGTGGAAAGCAACGGGAAGCTACCACACCTACAATTCCCTAGTAAATCTGCAAGCATAGCATGAAAATGATATGATTGCAGTGCAGGACCTGCCTTCGGACAGAATTACTATGGATGGATTTATGAAAATTTAAGTGAAATTCAAATCAGTCAAATTAATGTTATTAGAGAAAAGGAATATGAAAAACCAAAAGAAAGTAATGTTTGGCAGTCCCTAATATTTGTTGTAGGGAGTTCCAGAGTCTAGTAGCAGATACTGAATGAGGACAAATATCTTTCTGAGGAGCAGCAGTCATTACTAACGTATTATCAGCTATCCCATATATTGGTATTGACCTCGTTCAATGAGTTTGAGGGGGATTTGCAACAAGAATTAGAATAATGAGATATTCTGTGATATACCTATTTCTCTGCCAACATACATTAAACAATAATTCTAAACTTAGTCTTTACAAAATCACTAAAAATAGTAGTAGTCTTTATTTTATGTAAAACAGATTCATAGTCAAAATAAACTAAGGAGTAATTTCAGCGAAATACTTTACCGGTGAACAGACCATATTATTTATCTTGATAGTTGAAGTATTAAAAGAAATAATGAATGGTTTAATCACGATGTTAAACAATTAGTAGAAGGAAAAAAAAGCACGATTAAATGGTTGTCAGATCACTCAACAACATCTCGAAATGAATATATCACTTTAAAACATAAAAAAAAATGATGGAAGTGAGAACAGCAAAAAATAAATACTGGGATAATATATTCTCGAATATAGAACATTCGGTTGGATATGCTAGATTCAAAGAAGCTTGGAAAACATTACAACATGTCAGGAAATCAGAAATAAAGAAGATTAATATTCAGTTGATAAGATTCGAAGAAGCTTGGAAAACATTACAAAATGTCAGAAAATCAGAAAGAAAGAAGATTAATATTCAGTTGATAAGATTTAAAGAAGCTTGGAAAACATTACAAAAGTCAGGAAATCAGAAAGAAAGAAGATTAATATTCAGTTGATAAGACCATCAGAATGGATGCAACATTACAAAGGTTTACTTCAAGAAAATAAAAATCAGTTTCAGCTTCAAGTTACGGATGTAGAATATAAATATGACACTCCAAAGATAACAGAATATGAAGTAAAAAGAGCTTTGAAAGAGGCACAGGGACCAGGAACTATTCAGACCGAACTCCTAAAATATAGAGGAGATATTTTAGTATTCTTTTTAACAAAAATGTTCAATAAAATTGAAATTGGAGACGGTATCCCAGAAGATTGGAATTTATCGTATATTGCAACGGGAAACTACCACACTTACAATTCCCTAGTAAAGCTGCAAGCATAGCATGAAAATACTATGATTGCAGTGAAAGACCTGCCTTCGGGCAGAATTACTATGGATGGATGGACCCTTATTTTTTTTAAATTTGATAAAAACATGTGTTCCAATTATAGAGGTATAAGTGGTTTACCTTCAACAGCTAGGATTTTTAGCAAAATTATAAATTTTAAACTCAAAAAGATAACGGATAACTTAAGAGAAGAACAATGTGGATGCCGGAGTGGAAGATCTTGTATTGATAAATATTTCTGTATTGGACAATTACAAGAGAAAATCCTAGCAAAAAATAACTACATATGACCTTTGTTGACTTAGAGATGGCATATGATAGTGTACCTGGACAATCGTTATGGACGGCAATGAGAAATATGAATAACTGTGATAAATGAAATTGTTAGGAGATCTACAGTAATACAAAGGCTAAAATAAAAATACAGAATAAATTAACAGAGGAATTCACAGTGAATAAAGGCCTGAAGCAGGGATGCAGTTTATCGCCAGTTCTTTTTAGCACTTATCTAGACCAAGCTCTTAATTTATGGTATAAAAAATGTTCTGAAATGGGTATTCCTCTAGGAGAAAAAATAGTACATTAATTGTTGTTTGCGGATGATCAAATAATTTTTGCAGGGGATGAAGATGATATGAGATATATAATAAACAAACTAATGAAAGAATATGCAAAATGGGGACTGAAAATAAATTTACAGAAAACAGAATATTTGGGAAAGGATGTGGATGACCTCATACTCGAAACTGGGAAGATTAGAAATTGAGAAATTGTTAAATATCTTGGGTCAATAATTACATGTTTAGGTACATGTGAAAGAGATGTACAAACTAAAATTGCAATGTCAAAAAATGCAACTAAGACATTACATGGAATAATTTGGAACAAAAATATTATAAAGGAACTGAAATGAAAATTTATAAGAGCATAGACCTAATACAGAATGTTTTGTCATATGGAAGTGAAACTTGGGCTTTATCGCTTACAAAAGAATTAAATTAGAACGGTTGAATTTGTTTATCTTGGAATAAGCCTTCAAAAAAAAAAAAACAAGACAGGATAAAATAAGAAATGAATTTCTTTGGGAATAAATGAATGTCACCACATATGTTGTTAAGATGATTGAAAATCAAACGCTTAAATTGTATGGCCATGTACAAAGAATGGAAAGTGAAAGATGGCCAAAAAATATATACCAATGGTCACCCCCTGGAAGAAATAAACGTCGCAGATCAAGATGGAAATGGAAAACTTATGTCAGAACTATAATGGATGATAGGAATTTGGAAGAAGGAGTTGGAATGATAGAAATAAATGGAAACTGAAGAGCAAACATATAAGTGGGAGAAAGCCGAACTAAGAAGAAGTTGAAGTATTCGTAATTAGTCAAAACATTTCCTTTCGAAAGACATCGGAAAAATCGTCGTGCACACTTTGTAACGAGTGTGTACATTCTTAGAGATTTTTTCGCATTGTAAAAAAATAATGTGGGACTCTGGATTTCATTATGGATCTAAAGCTGAAAAAGTAAATTTGGTGAAAATATGATAATTATCAATTCGTGACTATATTGAACACTATATGGATCAGAACACTGGGTCTTAACCAGAAATCAGGAACAAAGAATAGAAACGTCAGAAATAGGCCTAAGGTTTCTTAGGAGTGTGGCTGGTTATACAATAACAGACCGAAAACGAAATGGAAATATACGAAGTGAACTAAATATATTCAAACTATTAGATAGAATTGTACAATACAAAGATTAATGGATGGATCACATCAATAATTTGGATAACAATAGAATTCCAAAACAGATTCTTCATTAAAAACCATTAGGACGAAGAAATGTTGGAAGACCCAGTAAAAGATGGACAGACCAATTCCAACACGAGATCGGAACAGACATTAGGGTCTTATCCTTGATGCTACTGATGATGATGATGATGATGATGATGATGATTGAACACTATTGGAATTAATAAAGAATAATCTCCATTTTATCGCCAAAATACATGGACCAACTGGCATCATCGGGACTCGAACCCCCCGACCTTCTGTTTTGTTTAATCTACTTCTCTACAGCTTGGCGTGCCCCGGTGATCTTTACATAAAAGTAGACCAATTCACAGCCTCCTGATACAACCAACCATT
Organism: Diploptera punctata; assembly: GCA_030220185.1. NCBI lineage: Eukaryota > Metazoa > Arthropoda > Insecta > Blattodea > Blaberidae > Diploptera > Diploptera punctata. The sequence goes on along the minus strand of JASPKZ010005671.1, from coordinate 583,944 downwards.
CTAGAAGTAGTATTATCCTGGATGTTAGAGCGTCTATAAAAAGGAATTAAACGAAAAACTTCTGAATTTTTATGTAAACAGCGTTAAAAGAGAATGCTTCCGTTCCTAACTAATAAGTTATGTCGTAATTTTAAAACGTATGTAATTAGCTACTGAGAGGAGGACTGACGCAAAAAAATACGTTAGAGGGAAATTCGCTGAGAGAAATAGGATGAAAAAAAAATGTTCAATTATATTTGGTGTATCAAACAGGCAGGCAGGATGGGGGATGAACGGTTGTGTCAGTAGCAGAAGTTAGAGACGCTTCGGCTCTGTAATTATCAGGGCGGGTCTACATATGGCAGTGGCACGATTGATCTACTGTAGTGTATACCTCTCTATCCTGGAGAACGACTGCAACTGACTGCAACCATCGTCCCCCCACCGTCTACTCTAAAAAGTATCCACCCACAATCGCACCTTACACATATACCAGCATTTCCATTATATATTTCATGGAGATGATACATTTTTATCACAGGAGTTGTCTGTAATAAAGCTCGAATTCTTAATACTGTTCATGCTTTATTAGGCCTAGCTAAGTAACTACAGTAGTCACGCGCCGTGCTTTGGCGCTGGCTATGGGACTTGCGCTGGTTCGAGTCCCCATCGGGAAGAAACTTATGACATGAATACGTCTTTAAATTTGCGTCCTTAGTGGGAGGCAATTCAGAAAACTGATAATAAAATCGGGGGGCACGGTTTGGTGTTATAGCTACGTATCTATCATCTCCATCCAAAATTTAATTACACCACTCGATAGATAAAGGATCAAAGAATTCGTTATTTTGAGTGTAGACGAGATGCATCGCGAGCGACGCAGGGGGAAGCGCCGCAATTTGAGGTGGTTTCGCTGCGTCTCACAATTTTCGTTTAGGACTAGTATAAAATGATTCGGAGAAGTTACGACGTTCATTTGAGTTTCAATTGCCAGCTCCCGTCAAGATCTATCGATTGAGTATATAAAGTATTAGTGTGAAATAGTTATAGTGAATATACATGGTGTTAAAATTTAAAAATTAAAATAAATAGTGCAATGTCGACCTATGGCCTACTGGTCAAAAAGCCAAATTAAAATATAGAGATCGTATACGGTTGGAAAGGGCTTCTCAAGAGTAATCCAGTGGTACCCACAAAACACCATATGACATAGTGAAGCGGTGCCAAAAAAACGTAAAAGAATTAAGGTATTCGAGCGCGCATCAACGACCGCGCCAGTATATATGCAGCTGGGGCGGCCGGACCTATGCAAGTGGATGATGTAATCGCTTCTATATTAACACCGAAGGACTTCTTAATCTATAGTAATACAAAAGCTAAAGTAAAAATGCAGAATAATTTAACAGAGGAATTCACAGAGAATAAAGGCCTTAAGCAGGGATGCAGTTTGTCACCAATTTTTTAAACATTTATTTAGACCAGGCTCTTAACTTATGGTATAAAAAATGTTCTGAAATGGGTATTCCTATAGGAGGAAAAGTACTGCACTCATTGTTGTTTGCAAATGATCAAATAATTTTTGCAGGGGATGAAGATGGTATGAAATATATGATAAAAAAATTAATGGAAGAATATAAAAAATGGGGACTGAATATAAATTTACAGAAAACAGAATAGGTGTGTTTGGGAAAGGATGTGGATGGCCTCAAACTTGAAACAGGGAAAATAAAAAAAATGTGAATTTTTTAAATATCTTGGGTCAATAATTACAAGTTTAGGTACCTGTGAGAGAGATGTACAAACTAAAATTTAAATGGCAAAAAATGCAACTAAGACATTACATGAAGTAATATGGAACAAACATATTACAAAGAAAACTAAAATGAAAATTTATAAGAGCATAATACAGAATATTTTGTCATATGGAAGTGAAACTTGGTCTTTGACGGAATTAGAAAAGAATAAAATTAGAACAGTTGAATTTGATTACTTTAGAAGAAGCCTCCAAAAAACAAGACAGGATAAAATAAGAAATGAATTGCTTTGGAGAGAAATGAATGTCACCATATCTGTTGTTAAGAGGATTGAAAATCAAACGCTTAAATTGTATGGCCATGTACAAAGAATGGAAAATGAAAGATGACCAAAAAATATATACCAATGGTCACCCCCTGGAAGAAATAAACGTGGCGGACCAAGATGGAAATGGAAAACCTACGTCAGAACTATAATGGATGATAGGAATTTGTAAGAGGGAGATTGGAATGATAGAGATAAATGGAAACTGAAGACGGCAAACCTATAAGTGGGGGAAAGCCGAGGAAGAAGGACTTATTAGTGTTCAAAAATGATTATGACATACACATAATACGTTAAAGGAAAATATTACCCAGTGCGTACACGTATTCACATAAAACATACGGTCGTGTCCACGACATAGCCACACTCCGATTTTTCTCATTGAATTTCGACCAGTATGGGACCGGTGCCCCTCAGCATCGTGAGGAATTTTTGTCAAACATTTAATTACAATATCCATAAAGCGTCACTACTATAAAGTAAAAATATTCGTAAGTAATGCCACGAGATTTCCAAATTATCGATAAATTCACGACTCACGAAGAGAATTTGGAAATCAAGAATGGCATGTGTTAGGACTATTTAACGAATAAAATTAAGCTGTTTACTCACAAATCATTATTTAACTATAGTTATTTTAAAATATTTATCTATTTAATGTAAACGGCGTTGTTTCAAAACAAATGAGAAACGATTTGTATGCTTAATTTGCTTCTTTTGTTCATCGGATCATATTATTTATTGCCAAAGGATCGCAATATTGTAAGAATGTACTCTAGTGGAGAAATTTATAATGTAGGTATTAATTAATTTCTGATGTCCTATGATGTAAATGTCAATCACATTTTTCTGTATCGTCAATTCCTGGAAAATAATTCGTATAAAGAAAGTGAAAACAGTGGTTCCTTTTTTTTTGGTATAATCAATTGGTACAAATGTTTTTATGTAATCTCCCTCATGCGCTATCTGCTGACATTCGTGCACTATATATGCAATCTGGTAGCCGTAAAATAATGCTATGGCCTATTCCGAATGTTAAAAAGGAGGGGCTTTCTTTAATATGATAAACTTCGGTTGATAAATTCGAGGCGAAACACGACTGTGATTGGTTGTAAATAAAAATCATTGAAATGTGATTGGTCATTGACTCCCATTTGGGGCATCAGTTAAATTGTCTCTTTAATTTGCCTACTAGTTATAGTAGCTAGCTACCAGGTGGCAGTGAAGACCGAGTTCTCACTACATATCGTAAAAATGGAGAATATATATTTAAGAGAAATAAATGTTTGTATTTAATTTGCCCTGTGGTGTAATGGATAGCACGCTGAAGTACCAATTCAGAGGTACGAGTTCAAATCCCGTCTAGGCATTTATTTTTCTTGTCATGTCACATATATAGGCTCTATATATATATATATATATATAACGTATATATATATATATATGTACAATATATACACACATACAGTAAAATAAAGTGATCATAAAGTACCTTTGCGGTAGTAGGAGGTTAAGGCTCCCACTTTTTCTAGACAATCGGCACATTAATGTCAGCCGGCGTGATGGCCACCTTTATCCCCAGAACAAGCGCCCGGTACTCATTTCCATTGGAGTATGAGTGGACCCAACGGCCATGGTGCCACCAGAAGGTTTGGGTCAGTTTAAAAATCCTGATCCCACCGGGTATACATATATATATATATATATATGTGTGTGTGTGTGTGTGTGTGTGTATGTGTGTATACATACACACACAATAAATTGATTTATCTAACGTAATTTTGGAAAACAAATGTCAATAGGCATATTTACAATAATACGGTTACATAATAAAAACATTAAAATTACAGAAGGAAAAACTGGATTTTATACTCGATGTACAAATCCAAATTACAAGCATACAAAATGAGATTTAGTAGCACTATACTGTTTTGGTTTAACTGGATTGGGCAGAAAGAAAAACACAGATATAAGGGCAACATTCAGAACCACAAACATTGCAGAAGACATTAGGACATATCAGATTGATGGTATAATTTGCAGTGAATGGATGCAAATCGACTACTAAATAAACATGATTGTACCGAACTAAAATATTCAGAAGCAGAGGAAGAACGAAACAACGGTTGGTGTCACAAGTCCATGGCGCGATAAGCTTAGACGGCCCTTGACTTACTAGCCGGCTGCTGGCCTCACATCCACATGCGTTAATCACAGATGTTGACGATCATCCAGTCAGTGTAGGGGTGACATGTGGTCAGCATGTCGAGTCCCCCAGTCGTTATAGCTAGTTTTCTGAATCTGGAGCAGCTACTTATTGTAGCTACCCAAATGCCTCACGATGTTGGGTGAGTACCAGTCCCGTACCGACTACTAAATAAAGCGTTATTGTACCAAACTATAATATTCAGAAGCAGAGAAAGAACAAAACAACGGTTCGGGTGTCAAACGCAACTAATAACTTAGGAACAGGTTCAGAAAAAGAACCTAAATCTAACACGTTCGTGGTGAAGGTAATGATGATCCATCCATAGCAATTCTGCCCGAAGGCAGGTCCTTCACTGCAATCATAGCATTTTCATGCTATGCTTGCAACTTTACTAGGGAATTGTAGGTGTGGTAGCTTCCCGTTGCTTTCCACACGGTGAAGGATGATAATGAGGATTATAATGATAAGGATGATGATGATGGCCATATGATTTCGGGGACCGTTTGGGCCTTAAAGTTTTCCTGACATTTGTCTTACAGGTGAGGAAAAAAACCGATAAAAACCTCACCCAGAAAAACTGCCCCGACCGGGGATCGAACCCGGGCCTGCTGCGTGACAAGGCAGCACGCTACCTCGAGACCACAGCGGTGGACTGTTAATGATGATAAACTAATCAAAATATTAGGCCCTATAGAACTGGTTCATCCTTATATTTGGAATTTGTTTAGGCCCTAATTGTCTCTTCAACTTGCTTTAGTAGTACAATAATGATGATATTTTATATTTTTCTTTCTGATATAATCAATGTCCCTTCCTGTGATTTCTGATCTTTAAAAAAACTATCGACTTGGTTTTATCTACGTGAACATTATATTCTACTCTTTTCTAAGTGCCTATTGTTCTAGTGACTTGAACGTTGCAAATTTGTTTTGTTTTATCATTTCTGATGTGTCCAAACCGTTCTTGGCGACGAACAATAGCACGACATGAAAAAATGGGTAAAGTCTGTCTGAATCCTTGACAAAGTCGTGTTGGCTGATCATAATCTTGCACCTAACTAGCCTATCTTTACTTTACAGCATCAACGTATGTTTTAAACATGTAAAATTTATTTGTAATGTGTCGTTAATAAGTTAAAAATCAGGATACTTGCAATAAACCTAATGCAAATACAACTTAACATCACATAGGACCTAATTAAAATATTGTTATATACCTGGAACATTCAACGTTGCATTTCATATTATTGTTAATAATTCTAGGATAAAACAAACTTGAAATCGACTCGTATAATTTATTTACTTAATTAATATTTAAAAGTAAGTTTTTTTTTAAATTCTATTTACTGAAATACATGATTTGGAATTGTTTAGTCTTTTACTTTGAATTGTCGTTATTAGTACTGGATTATTTGTCTCGTTAAACTTACAAATTGTATTATTTATTGTTGGAGAAATGTGTAACAGAACATGTTGAATTCATAACATTCAATGATTTCCAAAGTAGATTCTGGGTCCTAAGAAAGTCGTGTTTAGAGAAATGCATACTGTTTACAGTTCCTACAACATTAAAAAAACAAACGAACTAAAATTCGCCAAGTTAATTAATTTCATGAGTAGATTATCACTTATGCACAATACATTTTGTATCAAGATTACTGAAATCCCCTCACTTCGTTCTTTTTTTTTTAATTTCATTCTTTATCGTTTTTCTTTCGTTTATATTCCTTTTTGTTTTACCTTTTTAACCTTTTTATCGTATTCACACATACAAACACAAGACAAGACACATACCCAGACCCAAGGTGGAGATTTAAAATTCCCTACCCCGCCGGGAATCGAACCCGGTTCGCCGGAGTGGAAGGTAGGGACCCTACCGACTACGCCACGGCGACGGACATTTTCTCAACACTCATTGTGCAGTCAATGACCTACCTAAACAAGTCATTTTTAGAGGATTCTGAAAGAGGTTGTAGTCATGATATGGGCCTATTTGTTTATATATTCATCGATCAATTTAATAGGTTAGCGAATTCATGACTGGTTATTCGATCCCTACATCTCTCGTGACTGTATTACATTCAAAAGTGAAGCAGAGACGGAAATCAAGAGAAAGAAACATCTGAAATAATAAATAAGATTATTCCTCGTTGTAGGCTAATTATTTTTTTAAAAGTACAGAGTGTAGGCCTAATCCTTCGGAAATAAATATATATATATATATATATATATATATATATAATTTATCCCCCTAATAACAAACTATAATCATATTTTTACAACAGAGGCCTCCCTAAAATATTTCTTAATTCAAGCATTGGCCTCATCAATCCATATATATAATGTTTTTTTGTTAATATCTCTAAACATTCAGAATACTTCAATTTTTATTGTTAGAAGCAGTTGCACAGTCTCTCCATCGTTTAAATATTTCCTTTTTATCAAGTAAAGCGTAATGTTTAATTGCCTGTGCCTTTCTTCTTTGTTTCTGTTACAAAAAATGGAAAATTACAAATATATCAAACCATAATTCAGAGCACTTTAACATATGGTGCTGAAGTCTGGAAAATTCCTACCAGGGAAATGAAAATAATTTTAATCACAGAAATGGATGATTTAAGATCAGCTGGAAAATCTAGAATGGATAGAATACGAAATAAAGAAATAGGGGACATTATGGGTGTATAAGAGGAGCCTGACATCATAGACATTACAGAAAAGAAAATATTACAGTGGTATGGTCATGTTAAAAGAATGCCAGAACAAAGATTGCCTAAAATTGTTATGGAATGGATGCCAATGAAAAGGAGGAAGACAGAAAGACCGAAGAAAACTTGGATAGAAGGGGTACAAGCAGCTATGAACACCAGAGGATTGGAGGAAGATCAATGGATGGACAGAGAGGAATGGCGTTTGGTTTCCGGAAGACGGCTGCAGCTGCCATAATACCGGATGATGATGACGATAAAGCTAGAAGTTATTAGGTTAATTTGATGAACGGACATGAATTTATTATATAATTTATGTAGGTCTAAAGTACTGATTTTTAGTTATTTATCAAAACTGAGGTTAAATTTACTGTTCGATTTATGAAAACAAAGGAATGTGTAATCATTATATATATATATAGTGTATTAGTGATACCTTATAGTTCAATTACATTTATATCATGCTATATTTATTCTTTAGAACATCACTATAGTGAGCAATGTGTATACAACCGGTGAGAGTCTTGATTTGCATATGACGCAAACATTTGACGTCATATCGAGTACTCAACTAAGAGAATCGTAACTAACGAGTTCTGTTGTAAAATTATATTGAATAGTTTACTTATGCCCAAAATGAGAGTCAATGACCAATCACGTTTCAATTAATTTTGTTTTACAACCAATTACAGTCGTGTTTCACCTCGCTCTTCATCGATTTCTCTTTATCAGCTCTTGCTTTTGTGGTAAAGAAAGTTCCTCCATTTTAATATTCTGAACAGGTTAGAGCATTATTTTCAGTGATTGACTCTCCAACAAATATATTCAATATAGCAAATAATGAACAGATTTCTTCGAAGAACACATTTGATAAATGTGTTGTTCAATAATTGTGCTTTTAATTAACGATTTTACTGAGTTGTTTACTAAAAAATAAATTAACATATAATGTTGGTTATAATATACAGTTTGATATGTTTCATTTTTTCAGAGACAAAATATATTCTTACAATAATTCAATCCTTTTTGGCAATAAATAATGTGATCTAGTTGCAGTGAATAAACAAATGAAACATAACCACACATTTCTGATTTGTTTTCAAACATCGCCGTTTATATTAAATATAAAAATATCTTAAAATACCGGTAACTATATTTAAATAATGATTTTTTTAGTAAACAGCTTAATTTTATCCGTTAAATAGTCCTAACAAATGGCACTCTTGATTTCCAAATCCTCTAGATAAATTGGAAATCACTAGTGGCATTACATATGAAAAATCTATCTCAAAGTAATCTTTAAAATATTTAATAAAATTTATCCATTGGTCTTCATTCCTGCATGTTGCCATTACACAAAACTCAGAAAATCTCGCAATGTTCTGTGGCTGCAAAGTGCTAGTTTTTCCCTTAGAAATGGTACCCTTCACATCACATCAAATGAAAAATAATGATAAAAAAAACAACTGCGGTGCAAAACCACGGAAACGAACGAATATAGACACACTGAATCATCCCATTCATTTAGTCATGAATACCATATGATATTCTCCCCATATTTAAACTTCTTTTTTCCCTTACCTCCTTCCCCTTCAATTTTAATGCCGAACGCCCCTTCAGGAACATTTGCCTCACCCCAATATTTATTCATAGAGGATCTGAGTTTATGGTGACCACACTGCGTTATAATTGCCATTACGCACGGTCCATTGCCCAGACTGAATCGTTCCTCGTCTTCCTATATGTCATGCGCGGGAACTTACAACAAAACCGCCACCCCTTAACACCAAGTTTGCAGAGGTTTGTAGCTGTCATAGAGCATATTTTTCCCTGATGTGATTGATTTTCTTTTGTTGCTCTGCTTCCACTGCTTCAATAACACAATCCGCTAGGTTACATTCAGATTAATTGCCCATTCACACTGACAAGAAAGAGTATCTTCTCTTTATGTAACATCCATGTTTAAAACATAATATAAAAAGTGAAACATTTTCAGAAAAAAATAGTTTTTGCGTTTTGATCAAGATTCAGAACGCGGTTATTCTTGCTAATGGAGGATAAGCTATTCTGTGACCAATTACACTGGTCAACATGATTTTTGTCTCATGAGTACCAATAGTTGTACTTAATGCAGTTTTTAATCGTGTTTTCAAATATGTATTCGGAATTTTTCCCATCACCCACAGTTTTTTTATTTCAGTTTCAATTAGTGGATTTAAATAATTATTTTTTTAATAAACGTTTTCTCGTCCATTTGTCCATTGAAAAATAGAACCAAATGAGCTAACTCAGGAGATTTCAGCTATGGAAAAGAGATATCAAGGCAAATGGAATCCTAATATACTGGCCGATTATTGTTGGACTATCAAGGGGGATGCTCCACAAGCGAAATATAGCAGAATATCGTCATTTCTTACTTTCTAGGCGAGTCCGAATGTCCGAATATTGTGTAGAAAATGTTAAAGTGTTTGAAATTATAAATTCCTGTCTCAAGGGAAACCTTGCGTGATGGAGAAAACCCGATATTTGAATTCAGAAGAAAAAGTACTATCAGAATCACAAAAAAAAGTTTTTTTTTTTTTGTTACTCAGTGCCTCATTGAATTTTACCTAATGTTTTGTAGGATATCCAACTTTTCTTCTTCCTTTTGATTTATAATTTTGTATGATATTATTTGAGGTCCAAATCCTGTTACAAACCCTTCCATATATTTCTGTTGTAAAGTGTATGCTCAGGACTTGTATTTATTATGGATATCTTTATTGTACTGAAATCTTAGTAAAGATAGCCAAGTATTACTCGTATTTTGAAGAATTTTATTTCTGCTCCTTCAATTTTCTTTTAAATTTATTTCTCGATAAAATGATATAATCATTCGGCGCCGTAGCAGAGCGTTTTACACCTTGGCGCAGCGCCACGGGACTTGCAGTGATTCGAGACCACATGGGGGAAATCATATTCTCGTGGAATTTCGGCCAGTATGGGACGGTGCCCATCCAGCATCGTGAGGAATTTAGGTATTGCAATACGTAGCGGTTTCAGGTTCAGAAAACCAGCTGTAACGGCTGGGAGACCCGACATGCTATCCACATCTTACTCTATATTAGCTGGCTGCTCATTCACCTCTGTGATTAATAACATGTGCATTTGAGGCTAGTAATCGGCTGGTAGCCCAAGAGACTTCCAGGACTATCACACCATGCAAAAACAAGTAAAGTAAAGTGTCCCACTACAGACCTCAGGAGGCCCTTGGGGTAGTAGGAGGTTAAGGCTACCACTTCTTCTAGACAATCGGCACTCGATGTCAGCCGGGTTGTCAGCCCTGCGTGACGGCCGCCTTTATCCCCAGAACAAGCGTCTGGTACTCATTTCAGTTAGAGGCTGAGTCGACCTCAGGACCATAGTGCCGCCAGAGGGTTTGGGTCAGTTTAAAAAATCCTGACCCCACGGGGCTCGAACCCTCAACCTTCCGGCTATGCAAAACAAAATTATATGATTATGTTACAATATACTGAAATCGATAACACAGAATAAAATATCAGTCTAGTTATTTAGCAGCTAAATCATGTTCAAGTAAAATATAATTATGCTATAGGGAAAACTATTGAGAAGTTTTTTGTCAAGGTGAAAGAAATGCAATATAATGTAGTCACGAATGTTGAAGACATTTTCAACAAGTTATGAAAGTCGTTCATAGTTTTGTACTCCTATATAACTAACCCATTGGCACTATCGACCTGTCGATTCATGGCCGCGAGGACATAAGCTCTCCACATCCCTATCCTGAGCTAATATTTTCCAATCATCCCCTGTATAATCTACTTCTCTCAAACATGGTTAATGTAATTCTCCCACCTCATTATTAGTCTACCAACTGGGATACCTCTAGCTTTCCTATAAGAAACTCCCATGTCCCTCTTTAATTCCCCATTCGTGCCACATGTTATGCCTATCGCAGTGTACGAGACTTAGCTGTTCTTATACTAGCCTATCAGGTTTTCTATAAAGATCATGTAGCTCACTGTTATGTAGTCTTCTCCATTCGCCCCTCTGTCCATCTCTCTTTGGTCCAAACATTTTCTACGAACTTTATTATCAAATACTCGTAATATTTTCTTAATGTAAGAGTCCATGTTTCGCATCCATATAATATAACTGAAAAAAAAAAGTTTTATATATTTTCAGTTTCATGTTTTTTTTTTAGAGAAGTTTGAATGACAAGAGCTTCTGTAAAACATAAAAGGATGCATTTCCAGAATTGAGACTATGTTTAATTTTTTGTGCACCAAATTCCCATTTGTAATTACTATTCCTATATATTTGAATTCAGCCACTTTTTCAAAATTTCCCTCATTTGTCATTAACTTCCATTTGCATTATATAATATATTTCTATGTGTGAATATATATTCGGTTTTATTGATGTTTACTTCCAGTCCAAATTTCTTGTACACCTCAATATCTTAATTTATTTTTAAGAATACTTGTTGTCCCAAAACAATATTCGTATGCATACATGAATTATTAACCAATTTATTAATTATTAATCCGTATTTGCTTGTAAATATTGAAACTTATTCAAGAATTTGGCGGTATATTAGTCCATTTAGTGAAATCTGTCCCCTAATCGATAGAAATCTCTATGATTATCTACATCTAGAAGTCGAAAATTTCTTAGATTTCTTTAATTTCAATTGAATCAAGTTATATTGAATCGCACAATAAGATCTTCACTTCAAATGAAAATTCTAACTTCTAGGTTTTCTACCAAAATGAATAATTATTCAATATATGTTATTCAATTGCATCCTTCTAGATGTCGGGGAAAATTAATCAACTTAATGTACCTCCCAAAATAACCATCATTAATAAGCATTCTATGTAAACATTTCGCAGATCGGTAAAATGTCATTGCGCCGTTCTACTGCATGCACACCTTAAGACAAAAAAAAAACAATAGAGGCTAAGTGTTGTTCGGAAAGCATTGGGAAACGCTTGCATACAGCTGCATTTACTCTAAAACGTGCGACTTCCAGTTGATATCTGTCGAGAATGTCATGCACCAATGGCATGCGATACACACCATGAATAAAGTTTGACCTACTTAGGCAATATCTGATTTAAAAAAGTCTTCCCCCCTTTCTTTACCCAAGATGTTCCGAAAATTGCTATAGGCCTAAGCTGTTAAATTGTTACTTGAGGAAAAAATAAAACAGTAGTGCCTGCATAATAATTATGTACACAAAAATAATAATGCAATCAAAAAATGATTTTGTAGCGTAATGTATTAAAATATAAGATTATGTTAATTTTCTTTTTAATTACACTGGTCAACATGATTTTTGTATCATGAGCACCAATAGTTGTACTTAATGCAGTTTTTCATCGTGTTTTCAAATGTGTATTCGGAATTTCTCCATCACCCACAGTTTTTTATTTCAATTTCAATTAGGCCTAAAGGATTTAAATAATTATTTTTTAGTAAACGTTGTTTCGTCCATTTGTCCATTGTAAAATAAAACGTGGAACACTTTCATCAGGAGATTTCAGCTATGGAAAAAATATATCAAGGCAAATGGAATCCTAATATGCTGACCGATTATTGTTTGACCATCAAGAGGGATGCTCTACAGGCGAAAAAATTGCAGAAAATCGTAATTTCTTACTTTCTAGGTGAGTCCGATTGTTGGAATATTGTGTGGTTACGAATGTAGAAAATATAAATTCCTGTCTCTCGGAAACCTTGCGTTATGGAGAAAACCGATAGGCCTATCATATTTGGATTTGTGAGAAAAAATACTATTAGAATCACATATTTTTCTTTCTGAAACAAAAAAAAAATATTTATTTTTGTTGCTCAGTGTTATTTAAAACTTATAGTAGCTTCAAATAAAAAAATAAGATTATTATAAATCAAATTTATTTTTACAAGTCGAATAATTTGAAAAAAAATTCACAAAATTTTCGAAAAATAGCCCAATATCAGCATTTTTGTTGTAGGAGCCGTAAATTTTATTTTTACCATTATTAATATAAAACCTGTAAGAATAAAGCCAGCATGAATTCAACTTTTCGTATGAGCAGTAGGAATTACTGCTTTACTATTACTACTTTTCCTGCCTGTTCTGAAACCATTGATATCAAAATATTTAACTTAGAGTTCTGTAACAAAGTATTGATTTGAACGAAGATATCTGGGATACATTATATTTGAAAGTCTGAGTGACCAATGATGAGATTCAATGTCTGTTTCAACAATTGTTAGAATAATCAGAGATTATATCATTCCATTATTTATGTCTGACATAAAGAAACTTTAAATTATAAATTCACGGATTTATATGTTGGTAATGGTATTAATCTGTACTTTTGAGAGATTGGCGTCATCGATATGTATATACCGTACCGGGAACAATGGTTGGGCAACCAGCTGAATGAGTGAAGGTGACTGACATGACTTGATGCAATTCAATGTCCTTTATTGACATTTGTCATGCATGAGTAATGGCAATAAGAGAAGAAATGCATCACATGTTTTTTTAAGTTTCCACTAAGTATCTAATATAGGCCTACCACCTTCTGAGTACAACAGCGGCTTATTGGTTATATTTCACCAATTACATTACAGGGTGATTCAAAAGTCTCTTGACATTTTCGTCAAACCAATGCTTTATGCCAAACTTGTTATTACATATGGAAAGTAATGACTACTGGATGATAAACTCAGTACATTTCAACGTGGTGGACCTCCAAGTCAAGGCACAGACTCCATCTTTCTTGTGTACAACGAAACATTTCTATCAGCATAGCTGGTGTGATTGCAGCTACCACTGCAGCTATTCGTTTTCTCAATTGCTGTAAGGTGTTGATCTTCACTTCATACACTTTGGACTTAACGTAACCCCAAACAAAGATGTCTAGTGGTGTCAGATCTAGAGAGCGGGCCGCCAAAATTCTCGGTGAACCACGACCGATCCACCTACCAGGGAAAACTTCGTTGAGGTGGTCACGAACAATGATGGCAAAATGGGGTGGTACACCAACTTGCTGAAAAACCACAGTATCCTGTGCCAGCTGCAGTTCCAGCTATTGTTCTAACATGTCAAGATAGTTATTTCCAGTTACTGTTGTTTCCGCAAACATAAATGACCCGTAAATTTTTGTTCTTGTTATTCCCAGCCACACATTTACCTTTGGTGTGTCTCTCTGACACTATTGTATGGCGTTCAGCTATTCGCCTGCCCAAATCCTACAATTATGCCTATTGACATGCCCACATGTGTGGAATGTTGCCTCATCACTGAACAACACATGTTCCATGAATTCTTCATTTTCAACGGCATTTAACAGGTCATCAGTCACACACAGCTTTTTTTTATTTACATATATGTTACAACCCGTGTTTCACCAATGGTATATCACGGGATATTTACAGTTTTACAATTGTTCAATTATTGTTCTAGTTGTTCTTGTAGTTGACGGAAGATCCTCGTAAGAAATTCTGCAACGTTGACTGTGTTAAAGTGGAACTTCAGAATATTTGGCGGAGTAGCAATTTGTAGTATAGCTGGTCGATCTCTGGAGAACATGTTGCATTCAGTCATCAGATGGTGGGCCGTCTGCAGTGATTTTTCTGGGCAGTTGCAATAAGGTGAAGCAGTTTTGTTCATTTTGTGTAGGTAGGATTTAAATAGTCCATGGTTGGTGAGAAATTGTGTGGTTATATAGTTAGGCCATAGGGATAGGGACAGTCTATAGGGTATGTTGGGGATGAACATTTTGGTATGGAAGGTGTCATTTGATTTGGTGTAAATTAAATTCCAGATTGTTTCATAGTATTCTTTTAATAACTGCTTGCCTCGTGTTATAGGGATGGAGTTATAGTCGATAGTATTTTTGTAGCTAGCGGCTATTTTAGCCAGATAGTCAGCTCTTTCATTCCCTCGAAGACCTGCGTGACCTTTAACCCAGTGGAGATCAATCTTTCTCGTCTTTTTGAGTACGATTAGCTTTTCTCTGGTTTGGATCGCCAAAGGGTTGGTTGATTTTCTATTAGCTATGGCTAGAAGAGCGGCTTGTGAATCTACGTGGATAGCATATGTTGAAGTTACGTCTTTTTGTAGTTCAATCCATTCAACTGCCTTTTGAATTCCAGTTGAATGGATTGAACTACAAAAAGACGTAACTTCAACATATGCTATCCACGTAGATTCACAAGCCGCTCTTCTAGCCATAGCTAGTCGAGTTACATACTTTTGTGCTTTATCTGGATGTGATAAGGGCGTTTGTTCAGTTTGAAGTGCAAAGTACGCCATACAGTGCTTTGGGACATACCCAACTCTCTGCTGAGTCTTCTAGTTGATGCACCGGGATTTGGTGAGATGGCATCCTGTATGGTTTGCACGTCTTCTGGTGTTGTAGCCGGCCTCCCTCTACGTGCCTCATTATCAATAGATCCCGTCCGTTTCATTTTCAGTACCAGATCTCTAATAGCTTGCCTGCTAGGACTTGGTTTTCTGAACTTTCTAGTGAATTCTTCTTGGACCTGCCCTTACGTCAGTCCTCGTATACGAGCGAAAACGACAGCTAATATTTCCTCTATTGTTAGTATAGTTTCCAATTACATATAACAAAAATTTATAAATTAAAGTTATGAGGAAAATGTCAAGAAACTTTTGAATCACCCTGTATTATCCAGTTAGACTTGGGTGGAAGATTAACTGGCAGAGAATGAAGGACACATAGAGTACTTGTGAGTAATATAACAGAGTAAATTTGAACATTTCTCCTGGCAATACTAAAAAAAGTGGTGACAAACAATAAATAGGACTATAAATAACAGCTTTATTTAACCTGGCAGAATTAATTACTTAAGGTCTAGTCTATCACTCAACCATGTTAGAGAAAACAGTACAAAAATTACTCTTACACCTAAATTACAATAAACAAAATTATTACACGACATATCTAACACACTGGCACTACCGAACCCGTAGGTTCATGGCCGCATGGACATAAGGTCTCCAAATATCCCTATTCTGAGCTAATGTTTTCCAATCATTCCCTATATAATCTACTTCCCTCAAATCATAGTTAATGTTATTCTCCCGCCTCATTCTTGATTTACCAACTGGGCGTTTTCCCTCTGGTTTTCCTACAAGAAGCTTCCATGCACGTCTTTCATTCCCCTTTTGTGCCACATGTCCTGCCCATCGCAGTCTACGAGACTTAACTGTTCTTATTGTATCTGGCTTCCTATAAAGACTATGTAGTTCACTGTTATGTAGTCTTCTCCATTCAACTGTCTGTTCATCTCTCTTTGGTCCAAAAAAATTTCCTGAGTACTTATTCTCAAATACTCGTAATCTCCTTTCCTCCCTTAAAGTAAGAGTCCATGTTTTGCATCCATATAATATAACTGGTAGAATATTAGTTTTACATGGTATATCTACAATATATGGATATTATTTACAATATATGGGGGTATACGTCATGGTGTAGTTCGTTAAGGCATTACGCCACATGTCGGAAGGTCGAGGATTCGAGTCCCGATGGATCAGGATTTTTAAACTAATCCAAACATTCGGCGACACAATGACCCTGAGATCGAATTAGCCTGTAACAAAAATAAGTACCAGACATTTGTTCTGAGGGTAAAGGCGGCCGTTGTAGGACTGACAACCCGGCTGATATCAAGTGCCGATTGTCTAGAAAAGTAGGAGTCAAAACCTCCTACTCCCCCAAGGGCCTCCTAAGACCTATAGTAAGATCACTTTAATTAAATCTTCTTCTTCTTCTTCTTCTTCGCGGTTTAAGCTTATTTACTAGCCTGTTTCGGCTCCAAATTGCTGTGTTTCCATCTTTTCTTTGGTCTTCCTAAACTACTTCTTCCTCGTGGTGAATAGCTATGCTATGCTGCTTTTGGTATTCTATTCTCAGTCATCCTTGCCAAGTGTTCTTTGCAGTTTGTTCTGTATCTCACTATTGTTGTGTTTAATTCCTCTACTTTTAATTGTTGTCTTGTGTGTTTTTGGTATTCTATGCTATCATCTTGTTAAGTGTTCTTTCCAGCTTGTTCTGTGTTTTACTATTGTTGTGATTAATTCCTCTACTTTTAGTTGTTGTCTTATTTCTGTGTTATGTTTTTGTGTCTGTTTTTTTATATCCTGCTATTGGTCTGAGAAATTTCATTTCAGCAGCTTGTATTCTCGCAGATTGTTGTGTTGTCACTGTCCATGTTTCGATCCATAAAGAATAATAGGCCCTGCTACTGTCTTGTATAATTACATTATAGAGTCTTTCCTGGCTTTATTTTTCAAAGTTCTTTTTAATGTTCCTGTTATATAATTAAACTTTTTTAGATTATTATTATTTATATCTTTTTCCTCTGTGTATGATATTTCGTAACCTATGAAGTTATATCTTACCAATATTGGTTTGTTTTCCAATATTATCTTAGTTCGAACTGGATGAGCGCCCTTGAAATTCATTATTTTTTATTTTTCTGATGATTTTTCCATGCATTTTTTTCTATTTTATTTAGTTTATATAGAATTCTTTGTAGTTCGTCCTCTGTTTTTGCTATTAAAATCTGGTCATCTACAAAGGCTACTGTTTTTATTACTATATTTCCTAAGTTAATTCCCCCAGTCGTCATTTTCTTCCATGATCTTACATGTCGTCTAAATAAATGTTAAAAATATGTATTATTTGTTTTAAAGTGAATACGTTGTCTGTGCAGCTTCTTCCTTTCCCAAAACCTGATATTATTTCGTCTACTATAGTTGTTAATCTTTGGTTGATCATTTTTGCATATATTTTGTATGCTGCACATAGTAAGCTTATTCCTCTACAGTTTTCTGGCTTTGTTTTATCGCCTTTTTTAAACATTGAGATTATTTCTCTAATTTTCCATTCTTCTGGTATTGTATTTTGTTTCCAGCACTTGTTATAGAATTTTAATAATATTTCTTGGAAATTCTTTGGGACATTTTTTATCAATTCTATGTTTATATTGTCTATCCCGCATGTTTTATTATTCCTACATTTCTTTAATATTTATATCATTTCTTGCATCTCTAATTCATCTACATCTGTATATTGTTTGTTTATTTCTACGAGTATTATTTCTTCTTTATTTTGTTTGTCCGTCCACAGTTCTTTATAATAATTTTCTAATTCTATACTTTGTATAGTTAGTACATTTGTTTTGTCTTTTACTTGGGATTTAAGGGTTCTTACAAATTTATATACTTTGTCTTGTCTTCCGTGTAAATTGTTCCATTTCTGCTATGTATCTATCCCAATGTTCTCTATTTATTTTTTTGTTGGTATTTTTTTTACTAATGCTCTTGTTCTATTATATTATATTCTGTTTTGGTCATTGTTGTTTAAGTATTTTAAGTAGGCCTTCTTTTATCTCTTACTAATTTCTGGATTTCGGGATCCCATTTTTTTAGTCCTTTGTTTCTTCCTCCTACTTTCTTTGTTCCTAATACTTCTTTTGCTGTTTTATGTATGAGTCCTTTTATACTGTTCCATTCTTCTCCAATTTCCTTTCTTGGCTCTTCTGCATTTGTGTAATCTCTTAGCCTTCTTTTGTATAAATCTTGTATCGATTCTTCTTCTAATAATTTTATTTTATAAATTTCTTGTTTGTTTTCTTCCTTCTTCTTTAATTCTTCATTCCAATTTCTATACTATTTATTTTGCATATCTATTTTACTAATCAATAGGTAATGGTCACTATGGATATCGCTTCCTCTGAAGACTCTTGTGTCCGACTAGATTTTCCATTTTTTGATTAACCATAATGTAATCCATTATGTATTAAATAAATCACTGATTTAATTTTAATAAGTTACCATGAACTGGTGACTTAAATCCTTCCTGCTAAACATAACAACCCTATAACCGCACTATACAAAATGTTAATATATGATAAATTATGCCAAACTTTTGAAGAATTAAAATAACTTTTGGTGACCATAAATTTAAAAAAAATATATATATATACATATATATACTATTTAACTGATGCCCCAAATGGGAGTCAATGACCAATCACATTTCAATCAATTTTGATTTATAACCAATCACAGTCGTTTTTCACCTCGATTTTATCAATTTAATTTTATCATATTAAAACCAAGCTCATCTTTTTTAACATTCTGAATAGGTCAGAGCATTATTTTGCAGTGACTGACTCTCTAAGAAATATGTTGAATATATCAATTTATATATTAAGATGTAAGAATCATTGAAAGCAAGCGAAATATCCCAGATTGTATATATATATATATATATATATATATATATATATATATATATATACAATCTGGGATATTTAACAAATATATATATATATAGGCCTATATATAGTGCACGACTGAAACCAAATACTGCTTGCGAAATATAATAGAAAAAACCACTGTTTGCACCTTCTTGAACATATTATTTCCCAGGTATTAACGTTCCAGAAAAATAAAATTGGCATATTTACACCATAGGACATCAGAAATTAATTAATAACCTATAATGTTGGTTATAAATAGTTTAATGTGTTTCAATTTTTTTCCACTAGGGTGTATTCTTACAATATTGCGATTCCATTTGACAATAAATATAATCTGATTGCAGTGATGAACAAATGAAACATAACAAAATTTAATTTTTTCAAACATCGCCGTTTGCGTTATATATATAAATATTTTAAAATAACGATATTAAAACAATGATTTGCAAGTATACAGCTTAATTTCATTTGTTAAATAGTCCTAACAAATAATTATATACCCTCCGCCAAATGATTTTCCATCAGTAAATAACCCGGTACCCTACTTTCTTATGAATTAATTATTTCACCTTTTCAACAATAGGGTTGACAAATCGCCTGACACCAGGTGGCGATTGTCTAGAAAAGTAGGAACCATAACCTCTTGCTATCCCATGGGTCTTCTAAAGCTTCTAGTGATATCACTTTACCTTTACGAAGGAATTTCAGATTTGTTCGTGTTTCGTTGTATACTACTGCCGCCATAATTATTGAGACTTTTTAGGATCGCTGATCATTTAATGTTCTCCAGTGATAGATTAAGGTGTTTCTTGAAATATGATTTTGTTCTATTTGGAGAGAGCATATTCCAATGTTGCTTGGAAGAGAGTGATGCATGTTTGTAAATCGACAAGCAACGTGACTGCTGCATAATGATTCCGAAGCAGCAAGATAATCTATAGAGATCGAAAACAATTCAACATCAAACACAAAAAACATCCCGTCTGATCGATTACAGAATGTAAAATGCAACAACTGTTTTCATAAAGCAACTATAATCATGGCCATCTATAACATTGCTTAAGCTAATCTATTCCTCTCTATGCTAGCTGAAGAGTTTATTTGAAAAAATAAATAAATATAAAATATAAAAAAGACTAGAATTTCTGTAACGGATTGACATGTACAAATAAATAAGCTATTTACAATTCTGCATTAATTGACAACTGCCAGAACCCGAATACTGATAACCATTTGTTGCAAACGAACAATTGTTTCTCTTATCAAACGATCATAACCATCGATGTATTAAACACTTTTTAGTATATCGTTTTAAATTTACTCACTAGACGATCAGAACCAAATTAGTGACTTAATCCCAAAGTAGTCAGGTATAGATACTCTATGGTTTTAAAAAAATATAATTATAAATTCTACTTATGTAAAAGATTTGCATATTCATCATTAAATGCTTCTTTATGAATAAAAATTAACATATATCTTATTTTCTTAGGTGAAGAATCGGCAATCAGTGATTCAACGATGGTACGATTTATACTGACAAATTTTCACCTGCTATGATTATGATGTAGTACTACTGGATGAAAGCGAGGAGATACTAAAGGCTAACACGCACGCACTGTTGAGTAACACTAAGAAATTAGGACTGGAAGTAAATATCAATAGAACTAAATCTATGTTCACACATAAAAATATATTATACAATGGAAATGGACAGCTGATGAGAAATGAGGGAAATTTTGAGGAAGTGGCCGAATTCAAATACCTAGGAACAATAATTACAAATAGGAATGACATGCACAAACAAATAAAACATAGGCTCAATTCTGGAAATGCGTGCTATTACGCATTAAAGAGACTCCTGTCGTCCCAACTCCTTTCAAAATAGATGTTAAACTGAAAATTATAAAACTGTTATTCTACCAGTTATATTATGTGGACTCTTACTTTAAGAGAGGAAAGGAGATTACAAGTGACGTATTTGAGAATAAAGTTCTTAGGAAAAGTTTTGGACCAAAGAAGGATGAACAGACAGGTGAATGGAGAAGACTACTAAACAGTAAACTACATGATTTTTATAGGAAGCCAGATATAATAAGAACAGTTAAGTCTCGCAGACTGCGATGGGCAGGACATGTGGCACGAATGGGGAATGAAAGACGTGCATGGAAACTTCTTGTAGGAAAACCAGAGGAAAATCAGAGAATGGGGTGAGAGAATTGCATTAACTATGATTTGAGGGAAGTAGATTATACAGGGAATGATTGGAATACATTATCTGAGGATAGGGGTGTATGGAGACATTATGTCCGCGCGGCCATTAACCTACGGGTTCGATAATGCCAGTGAGTTAGTTATATAGTTATAGTTGATAGTGTTTTGACATGAGGAGCGCATGATCCACAGTATCACTAAAAAACGAAAAAACCCATGCAAAACAAAGGACCTGAAATTGGCAACCATTGAACGTGTTAACTTTATAAGGTTGGGTGTTGATAGGGAACCTTGGGTGGAAGTACAGAGGAAGACTGGCCCAAAGAGGGCTATTGTATCAACTATGATGATGGGAGTGTACATTATCTTCCTAGTTGAGTTAATTTTGTTATGATGTGCAAGTCGTATATTATGACTAGAGCGAGGAATTATATGAAGAAAATTATACAAAAATATGAAATCATAAAGACAAAATATGAAAATTATGAAAATTATGACACAAAAATATTATGAAGCTACTATTTTCTAAACTTTTTACATATATTATATACATAGGCCCATTATAACTTGTAAGTATACATACCAGCACACAAATGAGACAAGCAGATCTTATTTATAGCTGAAGAAATCAAGATGTTCATTGTATTTAGATTTTAATTAGCTTTTTTCATTAATTCTGACACAACAAAAAATATCATGTTCATGATGTGAAACAATTTTAATGGATCGCGCTATAGCGTAGTTATATATGGAAACGTGGTACAAACAGGAGATTTGATCAAGAGTTTTAGGTGGACCAGACCTTCTGGTGGCATTGTGGCCGTGGGGTCGACTCAGCTCCTAATGGAAATGAGTACTAGATGCATGTTCTGGGCACAAATGCGGCCATCAGGCGGATGTTAAGTTATTAATCCATAATTAATTCTAGGGATTGTTTCAGAACTCTCTTTGCAATTACAGTTACATTTAATATTGAACTACAAACATGGTGAAATGTAGTTAGAATTATTTTAACATTGCTTTTTTTTTATGAAATGAGTCCAGAACAGTCTCTAGTCTTGATCTACTTATGGTTTGAACAATCCAATTATCAATTGTTTTCGTAATACACAGAAGTTTTTTTTTTCTATATTTTCTGATAGTAAACTATAATGCCTGTCTGTCAGGATTGTTTTTCACAATGCAAAATTATTCTCAACACCACACGATGTTATGGCAGCTTACTTGTATCATGCTATATTTGATAGTTTGATGTAAATGAAAAAAACGTTCTTACCTACATGAACTTTACTAATTTCACAAAGCACTGCTTCAAGTTTAGCAATAGCAGTCTTTCCTACATTTAAATGCTATAATCTGTACACAAAGTAAGGACTGTCCTCAGGTAGCAAGAACGAGATGACAGCTACCTGACTACAGAATATCCCCATATTGTTGTTCTACTTATCCATCTAGACTCATGTTCTTGTTCTGGGAAATTAGTTTCGGACAAAAACCTCCATCTAACTTGGTCATGGTGATTCAACCAATTATTCGCTTTATAAAATCTATCTATCTTGTTCAGAAGGGACACTGAAGAACTTTCACTTGTCGACCACATTACTCTCTCAAAAATTACCTAAATAGATTCATTTCAAAAATATTTTAATGAATTCCTAGAACTGTTATTGAAAAAAAAATATCAGAATTTGAAAGTTCAAAAATATGAAGGAGTATGAAATTTTCACTAAAATATGAACATTTTGCCAAAATATTATGAAATACGAAGTTTTTTGTTGGTCTTATTTGATTCTACATATCATAAAATGTAAAGATACTTAGTCTCAGCGCTCTCTGACTAATAGTTTAAAACATGAAATTTCATAAAATTCCTCGCTCTAATTATGACCCTCTACCGTCATGCGGTGGTACTCGCTGTTAAATATTGTATTCCATATTACATGGACCACTGGGCGTTATAAATGTTCTAAAGCAAGTGCAAGATCGCTATATTTAGGTTTACAGTAAAACCTTACATATAAGCATTTCGATAGACACCAATAAATACACCGTATGCGGGACCGACACTGCCTTTAATAAAATGTTATAAATAAAAAAAGCTAGTAAAGTTTTAGTAACGTCGTTTGTTGCAAAACGGTGATAAATTCAACAATTGCTATGGTGTCACCAACGAAATTAATTAATTTTAAGTTTCGTGGTGGAAACAACGAAATTATGTAAATTCTCATGTTTATTCGATTTGTTGATTGCTTTAATGTCTTACAAGACGATGGAGCTCCGCCACATTATGGAAGGAAACTATGCTCAGGATAAAATTGAACCTACTCTAACCGGTGTGAACCCGCTAACTACGAAACCAGAGGTGCAAATTTGGAAATTTACAAATTTGTTGAGTTTATCTGTTTTGCATAATCTGTATTGCTATAAAATTGTTAGTTTCAGTTCTAAAACAGTTTGTTACAGTGATGGCTAGAACGAATTTTAAATTTTCTTTTCGGTTAACTCCTACACTTGATTGTTTCCGAAGATAATAGATAGCGGCTAACACTCGCCATACTTGAAAACCTGTGTGTACAAATGTTCATGAAGTTTGGTTGAGCGATTTAGAAAGCTATGAAGGACAAACAAACATTCATTTTTCCTATGGGCTATAGACTAACTCTACATGTAACCCATTTCTGCCTTGTGTATCACTGATTACACTGGTCAACATGATTTTTGTCTCATGAATACCAATAGTTGTACTTAATGCAGTTTTAATGGTGTTTTTAAAAAATGTATTCTCCATCACACACAGTTTTTTATTTAAATTCCAATTAATGGATTTAAATAATTATTTTTAATAAACTTTTTTTCGTCCATTTGTCCATTGTAAAATAAAACAAATCAGCTAACTCAGGAGATTTCAGCAATGGAAAGGAGATATCAAGGCAAATGGAATCCTAATATGCTGGCCGATTATTGTTGGACCATCAAGAGGGATGCTCCACAGGCGAAATATAACAGAAAATCGTCATTTCGTACTTTATAGGTGAGTCAGAATGTTCGAATATTGTGTAGTTACGAATGTAGAAAGTATTAAAGTGTTTGAAATTATAAATCCCTGTCTCTCAGAAACTTTGCATGATGGAGAAAAACCGATATCTTATTTGAATTCAGGACAAAAAATACTATCAGAATAACATATTTGAATTCAGGAGAAAAAATACTATCAGAATAACATATTTTTCTTTCTGAGACGAAAAAAAGTCCCTTTTTTGTTGCTCAACGTTATCCGATACAATCCAAGATGTCAAGGAATCCGTAGATTAATACCATTGAAGTTACAGCTACACGAGTAAATATAGAACTCATTATAAATAGCTTATATCTGCAACATGGACAGGGATTTCTAAACAAGAAATGTCGGTTCCGGTGGACTATAAATTGTCATGCTCGCCTCTGATTCCAATAATCCCAATAATCCCGCGTTCAAACGTGGGCGAATAATTAATATATATCTCATCAAAATTGTTACTAACGTTTGTCACTTTTGTTCTTCTTCAGCTGCAGTCCTCATTATAACGAGTCCTTAACTAACTTGCTGGCACTGTCAAACTCTTAGGTCCATGGCTGCGCGGACATATGCTCTCCATACATTCCTATCCTGAGCTAATGTTTTTCAATCGTCCCCTGTATAATTTGACTCCCTCAGATCATGGTTAGTTCCAATTCATTCTTGGCCTACCTACTGAACGCTTTCTCTCTGGTTTTCTAACAAGAAATTTTCATGCACACCTTTTATTCCCCATTCTACCACATATCCTGACCATCATAATCTACGATACTTAATCTTTGTTATTATATCTGGTTTCCAATAAGACCATGTAGCTCACTGTTATGCAGTCTTCTCTATTAACCTGTCTGTTCATCTCTCTTTGGTCTAAAAATGTATCCAAAAAGGACCTTATTTTCAAATACTCTTAATCTTTTCTCCTCCTTTACAGTAAGTTGTCATGTTTCGTATCCATATAATATATTTGGAAGAATAACAGTGTTATATATTTTTTTCAATTAACATTTTTTTCAGAGAAGTTATGAAGACAAAAGATCCTGTATTGCATAATAACATGCATTTCCAGAATTGAGCCTATGTTTAATTTCTTTCTGAATATAATTCCTGTTTATAGTTACGCATATTGCCCCTTCTTCTTAAGTGACACACAGATCAATGTGGAACTTCGCCTCTTCCAGGCCTACTGTTCCTAGATATATAAATTCAACCACTTATTCCAAATTTCCCTCATTTGTCACATATATTTCCATATATGTATTTAGTTCTATTGTTATTTACATCCTGGGCCAATTTCTTATTGCAACTCAAAATAATTCTGAAAATGCATGCTATTAAGTATTAAAGGAACTCTTGCCTTCCCAACTCCTTTCACAAAACGTTAAACTGAAAACATGTAAAACAGTTATTCTCCCAGTTATACTATATGGATGCGAAACATGGACTCTTACTTTAAGGGAGGAAAGAAGATTACGAGTATTTGATAATAAAGTTCTTAGGAAAAATTTTGGACCAAAAAGAGATGCACAGACAGGTGAATCAAGAAACCTATATAATAGTGAGCTACATGATAGTTTAGGAAGTCAGATATAATAAGAACAGTTAAATCTCGTAGGCTGCGATGGACAGGATATGTGGACGTATGGGGGATGAAATAGATGCATGGAAGCTTCTGTTAGGAAAACCAGAGGAGGGAAAACGCCCAGTTGGTAGACCAAGAATGAGGTGGGAGAATAGCATTAACTATGGTTTGAGGTAAGTAGATTATATAGAGGATGATTGGAAAACATTAGCTGAAGATAGGGATGCATGAGAGTTTATGTCCGCGCGCCTTGAACCTACGGGTTCGATAGAGCCAGTGAATTAGTTACTTACTCAAAATAATGTGTGTATTCCAGTCCCTAGTATCATAAATTGTTTTCAGATTTTAGTGTTATCTATGACGTGACAGGACTGTGCTTTACTATTTACTATACAGACATAATTCAAAACAATGTACAATATAATTGAATTCATTCTTCTGAAGTGCTAACATATTCAATATCATAATGACAATTTTCATTATAAAAATTAAATTGGACTATTTAACTCATGCCCCAAATGGAAGTCAGTGAACAATCACATTTCAATGATTTTTTATTTACAACCAATCACAGTCGTATTTCGCCTCGAATTTATTAAATAAAGTTTATAGCATTAAAGAAAGCTCCTCTTTTATAACAATCTGAATAGGTCATAGCATTATTTTGCAGTGACTGACTCCCTAAGAAATACGGCTACCAGATTGTATATATAGTGCATGAATGTCAGCTCATAGCGCATGAGGGAGATAATATAAAAACATTTGTAGCAATTAATTACTTCCTTACTTATTCACTGGCACTATCGAACCCGTAGGTTCATGGCCGCACGGACATAAGCTCTCCATACATCCCTATCCTGAGCTAATGCTTTCCAATCATTCCCTGAATAATCTACTTCCCTCAAATCATAGTTAATGTTATTCTCCCACCTCATTCTTGGTCTACCAACTGGGCGTTTTCCCTCTGGCTTTCCTACAAGAACCTTCCATGCAAGTCTCCCATTCCCCATACGTGCAACATGGCCTGCCCATCGCAGTCTACGAGACTTAACTGTTCTTATTATATCTGGCTTCCTATAAAGACCATGTAGTTCATTGTTATGTAGTCTTCTCCATTCACCTGTCTGTTCATCTCTCTTTGGTCCAAAAAATTTTCCTAAGTACTTTATTCTCAAATACTTGTAATTTTCTTTCCTCTCTTAAAGTAAGAGTCCATGTTTCGCACCCATATAATATAACTGGTAGAATAATAGTTTTATATATTTTCAATTTAACGTTTTTTGAAAGGAGTTTGGACATCAAGAGTTTCTGCAATGCATAATAGCATGCATTTCCAGAATTGAGCCTATGTTTAATTTCTTTGTGCATCTCATTCCTACTTGTGATTATTGTTCCTAGGTATTTGAATTCAGCCACCTCCTCAAAATTTCCCTCATTTGCCATTAGCTGTCCATTTCCATTATTTAATGAATTTCTACGTGTGACCATATATTTAGTTTTATTGATATTTACTTCCAGTCCTAATTTCTTAGTGTTACTCAATAGTGTGTGCGTGTTGTCCTTTAGTATCTCCTCGCTATCGGCCAGTAGTACTACATCAGCATAAACTAACAGCTTATTAATACCATTGAGTTGTAAGCCTTCCTCATTCTCTAAAGATTTAATGGCATGCTCTAGTGCAAAATTAAATACGAGTAGTAGAGGAGATAGTGCATCTCCTTGCTTCAACCCATTCTGGATTTCAAAAGTGTCCGAAAACTGTTTGCCTACACGCACCCTATTCTTTGTGCCATTTAGACACATTCGTATAAGTCTAACTAACTTTTTGGGAATTCCGAACTCCAACAGGATACTATACAACTTCTCCCTCTTAATTGAATCATATGCTTTTTTGAAGTCTATATACAGTTAATGTACAGTACCATTATATTCCCATTTATTTTCTAAAATCTGTCTTATACTAAAAATCTGATCTGTTGTAGACCTGTTTCTTCTAAATTCACATTGATGATCTCCTAGAATGTCATCAATATAGGGAGTAAGTCTGCTTACTAATATATTTGTTAGAATTTTGTACGAAGCTAAAAGTAATGAGATGCCCCTGTAGTTGTTGCAATCAGTTTTATCTCCTTTCTTATAAATTGGTACGATAATTGATTCCTTCCATTCATCTGGAAGAGCTTCTTTTTCCCAAATCATACTAAGCAACCAGCGTATCTTGTCCATCAATTTTTCTCCCCCTGATTTGATCAGTTCTGCTGGGATCTCATCTGAACCTGATGCTTTATACATCTTCAATTTTTCAATCGCCATTTCAACCTCTAATGCACTTGGCTCTGCGACTAGCATTTCTGCCGTCTGTAAATTATCCTCCACAATGTCCTGTTCTGTATGTACATTTAATAGCTGATTAAAGTAACTTTTCCATCTATTTAATATACTCCTGGAATCTGCAATCATATCCCCATTTTCATTCCGAATTATGTTTGTTCTAGCCTGAAACCCTTTCTTCTCTATACTGATTCCCTGATATAATTCTCTAATGTTCCTATTTTTTGCATTCATTTCAAGATCATTAATCTTCTCTCTCAAATATTCCCTCTTTTTACTCTTTAGTAACTTGGTGGTTTCCCGTCTAATACTACCCAATTGCTCTAAATTTACCTCATTTGGCTCATGTAACCATTTCATTTTTATAGCTTTCTTTTCTTTACAATGTCGGCACATTCCTCATCAAACCATTTCAGCAATTAATTATACCACCAAAAAGAGAAATCACTGTTTGCACTTTCTTAAACAAATTATTTTCCAGGAAATGACGTTGTAGAAAAATATAATTGACATATTTACATCATAGGACATCAGAAATTAATTAATACCTATAATGTTGGTTATAAATTTTTCCACTAGGGTGCATTCTTACGATATTGCGATCCTTTGGCAATTAATAATATGGTCTGGTTGCAGTGATGAACAAAAGAAGCAAATGAAGCGAACCAATCGTTTCTCATTTGTTTTGAAACATCGCCGTTTACATTAAATATATAAACATTTTAAAATAGCTATAGTTCAATAATGATTTGTGAGTAAACAGCTTAATTTTATTCGTTAAATAGTCCTGACAAATGCCACTCTTGATTTCCAAATTCTCTAGATAAATTCACTCCTCACTTCGTGAGTCGTTAATTTATGTACACATTGTGTTTAATAAAATCAATAAATAATTAATTTATGGATACTTATGATATTAATTTTTGTATATTTGTTTATTGTAGTCCACCGCTGTGGTCTCGAGGTAGCGTGCTACCTTGTCACGCAGCGGGCCCGGGTTCGATCCCCGGTCGGGACAGTTTTTCTGGGTGAGGTTTTTATCGGGGTTCTTCCTCGCCTGTAAGACAAATGTCAGGAAAACTTTAAGGCCCAAACGGTCCCCGAAATCATATGGCCATCATCATCATCATCCTTATTATCATCACCATCATCATCATCACCTTTATCATTATCATCCTTATCATCATCACCATCATTATCATCCTTATCATCATCACCATCATCATCATCCTTCACCGGTGTGGAAAGCAACGGGAAGCTACCACACCTACAATTCCCTAGTAAAGCTGCAAAGCATAGCATGAAAATGCTATGATTGCAGTGAAAGACCTGCCGTCGGGCAGAATTACTATGGATGGATGGATGTTTATTGTACTTTATTTATATAGTATATGTATTGGATTTTCCTGTATAAATGTGTCATACATTTAATAATGTTCTATAATCCATGACCTATCACAAATAATGCATTATTACAATACAATGAAAAGGCAAACACGAAAGCTACATGACAATAGTCACCCGCCTACGACGGCTGCGAGAATGAAATATCATAAAGAGAGGCCATTGGCATTCTATGGGATGCTTCATAAAATTTTCCTTCTTTTATATGTACAATATCAAGCAATTGCATTACTTTCAATTTAAGTTAGATTGAAGCTAGATTATGATTGCGTCTAATTCATTTACCTAAACATATTGAGATTTCAGACAACATTCAAATGATGCAAAATTTGTAACTTTCCCTGCGTTGATTAATTAAAATATCTTCTCGGGCTAACTTGTGGTGGAATATTTGATGCCCAAGAATGCAGCCTCTTCCTCCGACATCATTTCCAACGTTGTATTAGAAGCGATTTAAGACACCATGTCTACGGAACTTGCTCTACTTCGAGTCATCAAAAGGGAAGACATTTTTCATGGGATTTTGGTCAGTATAGGTCTGGTTCCTACTTAGCATCGCGGGGATTTTGGGTAGCTACAATAAGTAGTAGCTCCAGGCTGAGAAAACCAGCTATACCGACTGGGGGACCCGACATGGTGACCAGATGTCACTCCTATACTGGCTGGATGATTGTCCATCTCTGTGATTAACACGTGTGAGTGTGAGGCCAGCGGCAAGATGGTAGGCCAAGGATTTTCTAGGCCCGTTTTTTACTGTTTTGATGTATAGTTTAATTTCTCCGATATCTTCTTCTAGTAACTTCCCAAAAAGATGACTTTGGAGACTGAAAGATTGGAAATTAAATATTTCACCTGGTTGTTAGCCTGGAAAGATATTTTAATACTGAATATTGAATATATTATTCTGCTCGAATGTACCTAATTCTAATGGATTTTAAATGTCTTGTTTAATTTTTGCAGGTTTCACGATGTTTCACATCTTCCTGCGCCCAATTAATCTACTGTCATTCTCCTCCACATCTTTCTGTCATTCCAATCTCCATCGTCCAATACTTTTTCCCCTCATGCTGCTCAAAACACCACAAATCCACGTTACTTTTTGGCGTCTCCTTCTTGTTTTATAAAACCATTCTAGTATTCTTCTTGGCAATCTGTCTTCTGTCATTCTTTTTATATGACCATAAAATTTTATTTAACATTTTCCAATACTGTTATTTTAACACAGTTCCAATAATGAATCACATTATAATATTATAATGATATTGTAAAAGAATTATAGAGTTGTATATGTGGAAAGAATTATTAATGTTTGTGCCAAGTCTCGAATGATGTAGTGGGCTGCATGCTAGTTTGGAGAACTAGAGGCCCACGGTTCAATTCCTGATTGAGACATTGATTTTTCTTCTCACAATATCATTATAATATCATACCATTTTAATTGTTTATTTTTTATGAAAACCACAACTGAAGTTAGAACGTCCATCTTTTGTTTAATTACTGTGCTTCTTATTTCATCTCTTCTATAAATTCCATCTGAACGCTTCCAACAATCCATTTCTGCAGAATTTAATTTCCTTGGCATACTTCAATTATAACTTTTTTTGTACCTTATGTAACACAGCCGTCCTCAACTATAATAATTTATGTTATAATCTTTGTTATATTATTAAAATTATTATTATTATTAAAATTATTATTATTAAAATTATTATTATTATTATTAAAATTATTATTATTATTATTATTATTAAAATTATTATTATTATTATTATTATTATTATCGTAAGTATTATTGTTATTATCGTATAAAATGTTGTTTGTATACATGAAATTTACATTGCTACGTTTAATGTATATTTAACTGTTTATAATTAGTATAGTGTATATCTATATTTGTCAAATATGTATTTGTATTTGTGCTGGTTGAGTGGAAGAGGAGGCCTTATGGTCTCTGCAAGAATAAATAAAACATTATTATTATTATTATTATTATTATTATTATTATTATTATTATTATTATTATTATTATTAAAATTCAAAGTTTTTCGAAGTCATGCTTCATCTTCAGGAACCTTCTTGATATTGAAATTATTACATACTTTATACATATATAACAAGGTAGACGGTTTGGTGCCAGGTATATTGCTATTAGCTATTTACTTGAGTTGCTTTACAAATGATTGCAATATTATATATCTATCTATCTTCGGGTTTTTACAGCTGCTGCTGTCTTCCTGTGCCAAACCTCCAAAGCATCTTGGGCATCTTCAATGCTTAGTCCTCTTGCTTGCATCACTGTCTTCATATTTTCGTTCCATGTTAACGTTGGTCTTCCTCTTTTCTTCTTTCTGGTCGGTTGCCATCGCTCATCTTCCATTCTTAAAATATGTCCTAACCACTTTAATTCCTTCTCCTCAATTCTTTCAATTATGCTTTCTTCTGCTACCATTATGTTACTAATTTCCTTATTTGTAGCATGTTCTAATTTTGACTTTCTGGCACTTCTGCGTAAATAATCCATTTCTAGAGCTATTAGTCTATTCTTATAGTACTTACTGATTGTCCGTATCTCACTTCCATACATTGCAACAGATTCCACCAATGTTTTACCAACATATTTTTTGTGTCTTTCCAAATATGCTTATCTCACCATATGGAATTTAAAGATGATATTATTTTGCTAGGAAATATTATATATACATATTTATATATAAATAATTTCAATATCAAGAAAGTTCCTGAAGATGAAGCATGACTTCGAAAAGCTTTGAATTTTAATAATATAACGAAGATCATCACCATCATCATCATCATCTTCTTCAAGGTATGGGCCTGTTGGCCCGTTCCGCTCCCCGGTGCACTATATGCTGCAGGTGCAGGTCGACCTTCCAACGACGTTTTGGTCTTCCTAAATTTATTCGGCCTAGAGGTTTATAATGAAGATTATGACATAACATTGTTGAGGACGACTGTATTATATAAGATACAAAAAATTTTATAACTGAAATAAGTTTAACCTCAAAAGTGTCCAAACATGAATATCAAAAGCTTAGCGCACTGTTCTAGATTTTAATTCCCATGTCCCTGCGCCGTCATTGTACAGTACTCCTTATTATTGTATTTAAAGTGTTTGTTTTTTGTTTTAGAACATACATTCTGATCCCATAAAACACCATTTAATTTTGATATTGTTGATTTGGCTTAATTTATCCTCACATTTATTTCAGCATCATGACTTCCATCTGCACTGATTTTTGTCCTCAAATATACATATCGTCAGATGTTTCTATTTTTCCATATCAGTCTTTTGAAATCAGATCTTCTGATTTATCTCCTATTACAACATACTTCGTTTTGTCCAAATTTATCTTTATTCCCCATTTATCATATTCTTCCCTCACTTTTCTAGCCATGTTGTAAATTTTAATGGCTAAAAATAAAATGTAACTCATTCTCTCTAAAAGAAATACATCATTTAGTTTCATAAACTGCTGTACATCTCTATATGCTCCAGTGATTACAATGCTATCGACAAGGTAGACGGTTTCCTGCCAGCTATGTTGCAATTAGCTGTTTATTTAATTGAGTTGCTTTATAAATGGCTGCAATGATTTCGGTTCCGAAGAACCTTAGTGTATCCGAGTGGAGTGGGAGTAAAACACCATCCCTCAAAGGTTCACCTAACGTTATCCATTTACAATGGTAACAGCCCGATGTTGGGCCCTGGCATCTCCTTAGTTGGGAGTTACTAGACCAAGTTAATTCAATTACGCTTATTTCCCTAAAGATGTCATGAATATGAAAATGTCAGTTGAAAAAGAAAAAAGCAATGGCAGTACATTTACTGGACTTGGTTCCTCCTAAAAAAAAGTACCTATTTTGTTCCACATTCTGATTTCCTTGAAAAACTCGGCAACGTACACAAGTTTTTCTTCAAAATATTATATTTCCAGTTTAAAATGAATAAGACATTTTTACACAACTCTTTTTTTAATACCTCTTCTTATAAAACAAAATAAATGTATGCCGATCCACTTAACTTATTGAGAATCTACTTGCCAATAAGGTGTAGATTAGAATGTGAACATATCTTCTTGATTGTACAAGGAGAAAAGTGGATAAGAGAATAATAATTTTCTAAAATCCATCCTATAGAAACATACAACTCAAGTGGGAAACAGCTATTACGGGTAAAAATGTTAGTTGAAAATAAGATAATAGAACAAGTGACAGATTTATATATTTGGGAAGTCCATTTCATTATATGATTACAATAAAAAAAAACTTATATAAAAATTTAATAAAATACGATTGCTTAAATCGGATTTTGAGAAGAAATTTTGGAAAATCAATGTGAAAAGATATTCAATTCAGATTTCTTTTATATGGTAGAGAATGTTGAATATTACGATAAACTGATCAAGCAGAATCAGCGCATCACAAATGAGATTTCTACGGCGAATAAGTGTTACATTGAGAGACCAAATGAGGAGTGATTATATTAAAACTCATTGGGGTGTTGAAGAAATGACTGCGAAGGTCCAATTTCATCATAAGTAATGCCACGAGTGATTTCCAAATTATCATAAGTAATGCCACGAGTTATTTCCAAATTATCATAAGTAATGCCACGAGTGATTTCCAAATTATCATAAGTAATGCCACGAGTGATTTCCAAATTATCGATAAAGTCACGACTCACGAAATGAGGAGTGAATTTATCATAAGTAATGCCACGAGTGATTTCCAAATTATCGATAAATTCACGACTCACGAAGTGAGGAGTGAATTTATCTAGAGAATTTGGAAATCAAGAGTGGCATTTGTTAGGACTATTTAACGAATAAAATTAAGCTGTTTACTCACAAATCATTATTTAACTATAGTTATTTTAAAATATTTATATATTTAATGTAAACGGCGATGTTTGAAAACAAATGAGAAACGATAGGTACGCTTCTACTGCTTCTTTTGTTTATCACTGCAACCAGATCATACTATTTATTTCCAAAGGAACGCAATATTGTAAGGAGGAGCTTTCTTTAATATGGTAATTATAACACTGATAAATATTTGGTGAAACACGACTCTGATTGGTTGTAAAATAGAAATCATTGAAATGTGATTGGTCATTGACTCCCATTTGGGGCATGAGTTAAATAGTCATAAGTAATGCCACGAGTGATTTCCAAATTATCATAAGTAATGCCACGAGTGATTTCCAAATTATCGATAAAGTCACGACTCACGAAGTGAGGAGTGAATTTATCATAAGTAATGCCACGAGTGATTTCCAAATTATCATAAGTAATGCCACGAGTGATTTCCAAATTATCATAAGTAATGCCACGAGTGATTTCCAAATTATCGATAAATTCACGACTCAGGAAGTGAGAAGTGAATTTATCATAAGTAATGCCACGAGTGATTTCCAAATTATCGACAAAGTCACGACTCACGAAGTGAGGAGTGAATTTATCTAGAGAATTTGGAAATCAAGAGTGGAATTTGTTAGGACTATTTAACGAATAAAATTAAGCTATTTACTCACAAATCATTATTTAAATATAGTTACTTTAAAATATTTATTTATTTAATGTAAACGGCGATGTTTGAAAACAAATGAGAAACGTTATATTTCGTTTCTCCATCCACTGCAACAAGATCATATAATGTTTGTTATATATTGCCATCTGGCGTGGGAAACTTGAAATATCATCGCAATACTATAAAAATGCATCCTAGTGGAGAAAAAATTAAACACATCAAACTGTATATTATAACCAAAATTATAGGTTATTAATTTATTTTTTAGTAAACAACTCGGTAAAATCATTATTTAAAAACACAATTATTGAACACAGAATTATCAAAAAGAACTCGGTAATATCATTATTTAAAAACACAATTGTCAAATTTGTATTTCGTCTATATCTTCATTTGAAGCACAGCCAAATCGTTTCTGCCATTTTGAACATTCAAATATGGAGGCTTTACTGTTGCCTCAGTCACTGCAAAATAATGGTCAGACCTGTTCAGAATATTAAAAAGGAGGAGCCTTCTTTAATATGGTAATCATAACACTGATAAATATTTCGTGAAACACAACTCTGATTGGTTGTAAAACAGAAATCATTGAAACGTGATTGGTCATTGAGTCCCATTTGGGGCATGAGTTAAATAGTCTAGATACTTTAGAAATCAAGAATGTCATTTGTTACGACTATTTAACGAATAAGATTAAGCTCTTTACTCACAAATCATTATTTAACCATAGTTATTTTAAAATATTTATATATTTAATGTAAACGGCGATGTTTGAAAACAAATGAGAATCGTTTATGTTTCACTTGTTCATCACTGCAACCAGATCATATTATTATTGCCAAAGGAACACAATGTTGTAAGAATGCACCCTAGTGGAGAAATTTATAACCAACATTATAGGCATTAATTAATTTCTGATGTCCTATGATGTAAATATGTCAATTATATTTTTCTGCAACGTTATTTCCTGGAAAATAATTCGTTTAAGAAAGTGCAAACACTGGTTTATTTTTTGTGGTATATTCAATTGCTTGATTTTAAAGTGATAAAATTAAACTAATAAAATCGAGGAGAAAAACGACTGTGATTGGTTGTAAATAAAAAATCATTCAAATGTGATTGGTCATTGACTCCCATTTGGGGCATGAGTTAAATAGTCATAATAAATTTTCACCCTGCAGAAAACAGAGACTTAGGTCGACCTCATTGCCATTGGACAGATCAGTACCTGTTGTAGTTCACAGACGGGAATAAACCCAAACCTTGTTTTTGGCAGAAGAAGAACAAGCTATCAGAACTGTATGCTGTTAATATACCGACCCAATGAGACATCTAGTAGGAAACCAAGATATTACTAGGATGAATAAGGTCAGTAATTTTGTTTAGAGGCCTCAATATTCAGGCTTATGGATCTTTTACGAGCTTGAAAGATCTTCAAACTCGGGACCCACAGCTTAAAATTTCTCCCAGAGGACTTCCTCCTTGGATTTTTCCATCTTATAACAATTAATTGACACCGGCTGGGTTTGTACCCGGGACCCTCGGGACCAGAGGCAGGGAACATAACATCTAGTCCACCGCGGTCGACTCAGCTAACATTAAAGGAATAGATCTAAGCTAGTACATTTTAATTGCAATTTTTTTATCTTGGGGAATGTGAAGAAGTGCTTCACATTTTTTAAAATATATTTTTGTTCACCACAAGCTTGATTTAAATTCCAAATCTCTCTACAGTACATCTGTTGAAAAGGTATAAAATATATATATATATATATATATATATATATGTTATAATTAAATCTTTAACATTGAGCAATGCAAGCTTAATATGGTATGATAAGAAAAATAAATGCCTGGACGGGATTCGAACCCGGATCTCTGAGTAAAATATATATATATATATATATATATATATATGGTATGATAAGAAAAATAAATCCCGTCCAGGCATTTATTTCTCTTATCATATCATATTAAGCTTGCATTGCTCAATGTTAAAGATTTAATTATAACATATATATATGTGTGTGTTATATTGCAGATTTTCGCGGATATTCATATATATATATATATATATATATAGACCACTTGGTGTTTTTCGACAGTAGAAGGCTACGTGTTTCCGGCACCGAGTTTAAACTCCTCCCTTCTTTATCGCCCCTCACAAAACACATAGTCCAACTATACAATCAGTTAAACATACACTCATCCTACATATCTCTCGGTATACAAGTAAGCCTACAGATCTTCCATGTATTGTTGTCTCCCAAAGCGATGCGTAAATTGAAAATATCACAATAACACCATCTATCCGCCTAGTCCAGAACCCAAAACATGAAAATTGTGTGGGTGACATTTTTAAAGTACCGATTGAATTTTTTTCTAAATTACTGTACAATCATTCGACTATTTTGTATGCATAAAAAAACACACCCAATTTTAAAAGAAAATTCTATTTGTAATTACAGATTTTTTTTTTTTCAATACCGGTACTGCTAAAAAAATACGTACTGCTGTGTTAGCAGACCATGTGGATACACGTGCACATCAACAAAAGGATTCACGTCTTAGCCAACGAAACAAAGGGTTTATAGCCATATCTACGTTCCGGTCAACTTTACCGCATGGAAAATTACTGATACTATTTTTTAAGAGGCTGGAATAGGCCCGGGATTAATCTGAAAAAATAGGAAATGATAATTCTCCGTTCATCGCTATGCAGGATCGAACCCGGGCCGCCCAGACCACAGTCAGACATCTTTAACTTTAAACTATCTGGCTTATTTTATTACTATTTCGTTATTAACATTAATAAAATTCATAATAAATTCCTGTTGAGATGGATAGTCATAGAGCAAAAAATTTAAATAAAAGAACTTGACAATTGCAGTCATCCTCAACAAGGTTAACATATTATTTTTTAAAACTGTAGGCCTTTCAGAAACCGGCTTATGCGCACATCCTTCTGCTGAAGATAGAAGCCGGTTTCTGAAAGGTCTACAGTTTTAAAAAGACAATTTTAACCTAGTTGAGGATGACGACACCTGCCTATAGGTATTTATTTATTTAATATTACACTTTATATCATTATCTTAACACTCCTATATCCCTCGCCCCTCCCTCTATCTCTCTCTCTCTCTCTCTCTCTCTCTCTCTCTCTCTCTCTCTCTCTCTCTCATTCGCTCACTCTCTCTTCTCTCTCTCTCTCTCTCTCCCCTGTTTATTAAAGGATTAATGAAACCATAGGGTTCATATAATTTAATTCTGTCATTTTTTTCCTTATTTTAATTATTTATTTTCATAATACCTAATACCCGTCGTTCGCTGCTATGCCTAAATAAATGAAAATTAATGTGTTTTCATGTTTAGTTAAATAAGTGGAAGCGAAGTAATTATAAACTTATAGGCTTATCGTAACTATTTTTTGACACCTCGTATTGACTACCCAGCGTTGCCCAGCAATCTACTTATCCTGATCATCTTAGCATAAATGAGCAGAAAAACGAAAATGAATGTGTTTTTATGTTTAGTTGAACAAGTGAAAGCAAAAATTTATATTTTAATTATTTTTAGATACCTCGTGCTGATTACCCAGCGTTACTAGAGAATCTACTTATCCCGATCTTTTTGGCATAAATTAACTGAAAAACTGAAGTTAATATGTTTTTATGTTTAGTTGAATAAGTGAAAGGAAAAATATTAGAATCTGAATTGCAATTATTTTTAGATACACTGTGCTGATTACGTGGCGTTGCCCGGGAATCTACTTATCCCGATCTTCTTTGCATAATTGAGCTGAAAGACGAAAGTTAATGTGAGTTTATGTTTAGTTGAATAAATAGAAGAAAATGTATTATAATTTGTATCGTAATTATTTTTAGATACTCTGTGCTGATTACCCGGCGTTGCCCGGGAATCTACTTATCCCGATCTTCTTGGCATAAATGAGCTCAAAGACGAAAGTTAATGAGTTTTTATGTTTAGTTGAATAAGTAAGGGGGCAAATATTAGAATTTGCATCGTAATTATTTTTAGATACCCTGTGCTGATTACCCGGCTTTGCCCGGGAATCTACTTATCCCGATCTTCTTGGCATAAATGAGATGAAAGACGAAAATTAATGTGTTTTATGTTTAGTTGGATAAGTAGTACGATAAATTTATATCGTAATTACTTTAACATACCTCGTGCTGATTTACCGATGTTGCCCGGAATCTATTTATCCAGATCATCTTGGCATAAATGAGTTTAAAGAGAAAATTCGTTATTGCGAGTTATCCGTAAAAGAATACCCGCCTTCGCTGCTCGATTACCAGGGAATCTATTTATTCCAGTCTTCTTGGCATCAATGAAAGACAAATTGGTTATTGTGAGTTATGTGTAAAAGAAACATAGGCCTATGCTACCGCGTACTTTTTTGTAGAATTTTTTGAGATATCCAATTCTGTATACATTAATTTTGTGTACTTATCGTTTAGACAGCGTAAGCCATTTAAGCGTCCAAAAAGCGACTTTTTCACATTTATTTTTTACAAAGGGAGATATTAAGGGCGAAGGGATTGAATATTACAACTCTCTTATAGCCTATTACCATCTCGAGAATCTCCTGAACATTTTGCAAAAAGCCACATCACAATCGGATCAACGGTACGGCAGCGCATAAAATACGAAGAAACAAACATCAATTTTTATATATTAGATAACATTTTCTATGTTATATAAATTAAATTACATGTTTCAATATAGTTCTACATTTTAGCTCGTATATGACGTGATTAATTACTCAGTAACGTGGGGCTAGCCGTAGAATATTTGTTTAAGGCAATACAAGCTGAAAAGTCGGGGGTTCGAATCTCGGTGGGATGAGGATTTTTAAAACTGGTCCAACCCACACCATGGCCCTGGAATCGTCTCAGCCTCTAATGAAAATGAGTACCAGATATTTGTTATGGGGTAAATACGGCCGTCATGCAGGGTTGATAACTCGGCTGACGTCTCGTGCCGATTGTATAGAAATGTAGGAGCCTTAATCTCCTACTATTCCAAGTACTTGCCAATGCCTCTAGTGGGATTACTTTATCTTTTTTACTCAGTAATATGTAGAAAAGTTATATTATGATCAAGTTATGTAATAGTAAGTAAAACTTGTTCAAAGCGGAATCGCAACGACCAATTTTTTTCCACATTAGACAACATTCCGCATTATAAAAAAACAAAATATTAACCGATCTTAGATTGTAGAGCACCATATATGTCTTTTTATGTACTTTGGATTAATTGTAGTTCCGCTGCCGTTGGATGGTGAAGTATAGTATGTACGAGCGACATCGACGGTAACGTGTGAAAAAAAACACTCCCGTTTCGTCAGTGTTAGAATGTCTCTTACAGGTAGGCGCGTATCCTGAAATTAAAGTATGCAGCTTCGGTTTCCACTCACTAATAATACTTTCGTCCACATCCTTTGATACCCTGCAAATTTCATTCCACACTACATTGTGTCGTCTTTTAAAACTGTCCACAGGCAACCTGAAGATGCCTTGAAATAGTTATTCCCTAGGGATATAACAACAGCTAGAGCTTGACTTTCGAGCATCGGTCCGGAAATGTGGAGATTTTTTATCATGGACTTTTAGAACAATCCCACATTTCGTTGATTTCTTTATTTAAAAAAAAAAAGGTAAAGTGATCCCACAACAGGCCTCAGGAGGCCCTTGGGGTAGTAGGAGGTTAAGGCTCCCACTTTTTCTAGATAATCGGCACTTTATGTCAGCCGGGTTGTCAGCCCTGCGTGACGGCCGCCTTTACCCCAGAACAAGCGTCTGGTACTCATTTCAGTTATAGGATGAGTCGACCCCAGGGCCATAGTGCCGCCAGAGGGTTTGGGTCAGTTTAAAAATCCTGACCCCAACGGGACTTGAACCCTCGACCCTCCGGCTTGTAGCTCAGTGCCTTAACCACTACGCTACGGCGTGCCCCCGATTTCTTTATTTACTTATTTTTATTTTCTGCTCTTCTTTTTACCATTTCTTTGCATCCATTCATTCATTATTTTTTCTTTGTGTTTTAAAATATCATAAACTTGAATTTTTCCACATTTAAATTTAGTCATTATTTCGCGTACTGAGAGTATGTTTTTCTTTATCTTCAATCATTTTCACGTTTTTGTTTAATGATAATGATACATACGATTTAGCCATCTTTATTTCGTAAAATCAGAACGCCACCTGTGAAAGATACGAACACAATCGGTCTCAGATCTTAAACTAATTTAAGAATTTACAGTGCACTGGTTATTTATAAGACAAATGTCACACGCCAAATATTTGTTAAACGAATCTGTATTTCGCAAAACGAGGGTGCAGTGAGGCCGAAAGAAAATTCCAAATACAGGTAGTAACTCTACTTCACCCGGCGCGGCGGCAGGAATCATCACTTATTGTTAATTCGCCTAATGGGAATTCAAAGAAGTGGAAACTAATTTATTTCTATTTCTATCTTTCCGTTTTATAAACTTTTTTTTCATGAATTGTGTAGAAATGTCCTTCCGTTTCCGCGTTGGACAGATTCCGTTTTATACAAAATAATTGCCTGTAAAATTATTATTATTTTGTCGGAACCAATAAATTTGTTTATATTGGACAGATTTCCGCATTATTCATGTTCCGGATTAAACACGTTTTACTGTATATTACGATGCGAGGTTGGGAAGTGGTTTTTACAGAATTGAGGATTTTTTTTTTATTTCCGAGATTCTGTAAAACACTTGACAAACGTGCATTGTATATTATTCTTTGCGTGATGGTGTTTTCAAAATAATAAATAATAGAAAAATAATAACATATTTGTTGGAAATATTTGCGTTAATTATATACATCTAACTAACGTTGACAGTGTGTGCAATGTTTATTAGTTGAAATTACAGGAGGCCGTGACACGAATTAGTTATAAAATGGCTGCCAGTGCGTATTTATTGTTTTATATTGTTTCAATTAAAGTTCCGTTCATTTAAAATGTAGTGATTTGTTTCGTATACCGGTAATGCATATAACACTACCTTTTGGATACTTGTTTATATATATGCCTACATTGTATGTAGTATACATAGGGGGCAGTGGTTTTACTTCCCACATGCGTGTTTGTAATACGTACTATTACCTTATAGTTATTTAGGCTGGCAACCTCGAAAAGTAGGAAGTAGAACTTTCAATCATGGTCGCCATTTCTGTAAATATGACAAAACGCACTATCTCGTAAAAATGTTATTATTTTATATTTTAGGCAACTGTATTACTTTAGGATATATTACTATTCATATAAAATTTAGTATTTATTATTTCTGGCTGAATGGAAGTAAATATTAAGTAAATAAAATTAGATAACTTTAGATAGCTTTAGATACCTTTCCCCAAATTTATTTTTAAGATTATATTTGTCCATTTATAAATGCTGTAATTAAAATAGGCTATGCAAACTAGCAATAATTACTAGGGATCCGGCTGCTGATCACATCTCACCCCTATACTGGCTAAGTCATCCTCCGCCACTGTATTAACGCATGTGGATGTGAGACCAGCATCAGACTGTTGGGAAAGGGCCTTCTAGGTCTGTCGCGCTATGAATTGGAGTAGAAGAAAGGCTATAACGGTTGACTATGCTAAAATTTGTAACTGAAGTTTCTTTAGTAGCTAAGTTTATTAGCATTACATTATCTGATTACTGGACTCTAATAGGCTTACTGTTATAAATATTTATATATATTTATATTACAGTAGTGAATAAAAATTTATAATGATCTGGATTATTTGACTAATAATTCTATACATACATATATAGTGTTCTGCCCAAGAGCATGTCTTTCGCTGCAAACGCAGCATTCTCCACTATTTCCTTAATTCAGCCTTCCTTTTTTGTATCCGTTACAAATCATTTACTGTATTTTAATATTGTCTATCATCTGATTATTTTTTGTCTCTAACCTTCTTTCCGTTGACCATTATTGTTTCTAGGACATCCGTCAGTAGGCAGTTTCTTCTAACCCAGTGGCCAATCCAATAATGGTTACAAAACGTTCCTAGTTTGATTAAATGATGTAATTAGTAAAATGAAATATGAACAAAATTGATTATGTTTGGCAATAGAATAGTTCTCATTCAAATACGTGTTAATGAAGTGTATGTAATAAAAAAAACTTTAAATGTAAACTATTTTGATAACGATATGTGACACAGCAATATTCTAGTATCAGAATGCGTGAGAACAAGTTAGTGTTATACAGACTTCATACAAATTACTCTATAAATTTTTTGGAGGATCTGAAATTAAATTATATGGTTATTACACTAAACATTTATTAAAAGAAGTAAAGAAACAAGCTGAAAGCAGCACAAATATCTGGATATATGGGAGATTTAATTTGGCGCTACAAACATATGTCAATCGAAAGCAAAACCCGCATATAGTATAAAACGATAGTTCGACCAGTTATCGTAATGGAGCAGAAACTAGGGCTGATACGACAAAAACTGAACAAATAATAAGCACATGCGAAATGAAAATCTTAAGAACTATACAGGGGAAAACATTACTTGATAAAATACACAACACAGAAATTAGGGACAAATGCCATATCCAAGACATAACCAAATTTATCATAGATAGACGAAAATATTGGAAGGGTCATATAGAAAGAATGGAAGAAAACCGGCTTGCAAAAAGAGCTAAAGAAGATAGACCAATGGACGGGAGAAGAACAAGAGGAAGACCAGCCAAGAGATGGATAGACAGTGAATGCACATCCAATACGTCTTCCTTCGAGGAGTGATTTTGGAAATAAACAGGATGAAAATCCTACAAATTAAGTTTAAGAAGAAGAAGAAGGTTATTACATCTTATTTGAAATGTAGCATATGTATCATATATTTGAGATGTTTAGATTTTCATATACAGTAGGCCTACAGGAAAATGGCTAATATCTTATTATAAATACTATATTTTATTCTGATAAATGTTATTTTGATTTCATTCTCATATTTAGATACTTTAAAAACTAAGGTCATGT
The DNA here is from genome assembly GCA_030220185.1 of Diploptera punctata. Taxonomy (NCBI): domain Eukaryota; kingdom Metazoa; phylum Arthropoda; class Insecta; order Blattodea; family Blaberidae; genus Diploptera; species Diploptera punctata. Next base: position 539,488 of record JASPKZ010005671.1, on the reverse strand, counting down.
TAGATTTTGAAATTTTGAGTCGATCCCTGTGGACTAATGATTATCATACTCGGCTCTGCTTCCAAGTTCTCGAATTGAAACCTGGCCGAGGTCGATAGATTTTTAAGGGTTTAAAAATCCTTAGTACGGTTTCCTTCGGAAGGGACGCCAAGCCGTGGATTTATGATATATAAAATAACTTTAAGTTCGAAATAAGAGCCCTCTGAACAATTTGTTCTGCCCTTTTACGCCCAGATTTAAAATGGGATGGTAATTATCTAAATTATTAAATAAAGACGATGTTTAATGTGATACGGTTAGAGGCTAACTATGGCACGGTAGTTTGACATCACAAAGAGAAGTCAATTTAACCCTTAAATTGGCAAAACACTGACTGACTGTTTTGTGGCAATGACTAGCATTGCCCAGTGTGCCGCTTTTTGGGAACCAGTTGAGGTCCCTTGGCGGCCAAACACCATTGTGTTTATTCAGTAGGGGTTTTGTTCCTTAGCACAAATTTCTTCTGTTAGTTATTTGAATGTTGCGGACCGCAGTGAAAACGGAATATTGTGTAACTGTTATTATTAGGTATATTGCATAATTAGACATACATTTAAGTGGTTTCTTTTTGTTCGTTTTCTTCTGATCTATTTCATCATCATCAATGGCAGGCATGGATTAAGCCAATTGGCCTGTTCCGCTTCAGGAAAGAAATTGATCCCTCCATCTCTTCTTAGGTCTTCCTGGGTCTCTTCGCCCTGTGGGTCTGTAGTTCAATAGCTGCAGAGGTAGTCTATTGTTTGGCATCCTCAGAAGGTGTTCATGCCAATTATTTTGATATTTTTGAATGATTTCAGTTATTGCTGGTGTGTTGAGAGCTTTGCGGATATCTTCATTACGCATGTGATCATAAAGCGTATAAAGGTCTTAATAACTTCATTTCTGCAGCTACTATCCTATTTAATTTACCTGTAGTAAGAGTCCAGGTTTCAGAACCATAAAGTAGAGTTGGAAGAGCCATTGTTTTATAAAATTTTAGAATTGTATCTGGACGTACTTTTCGGAAAAGAATGCTTTTTATTTTATTATTCTGATCTATTTAAAATATTAAATTAATTAAATCAACTGATGTATCCAAAAGGATACATTACGAATTTAAGGGTTAACTCAGAGGAACTTAAGTTGAGTGTCTTTACTATTATACCAATTGGAGATGGATCAACAGATACAATATATACACTGTTATTTGCAGAAGACCAGATAATAATTGCTCAAGAATATGAAGACAGGAAGTTTATGTTCAGAAAAGTATTGGACGAATACGATAACTGGGGTTTGAAAATAAATTTAGATAAACATTTTATATGGGATGTGGAGCCGAAACCGAAGACTTAATATTAGAAGATCGAAAGGGGTATATTAGAGGATGTGAAGAAATTGAGTACCTGGGAGTAAATGTGAATAAAAAGGATAAAAAAGAAAGTGATATTAAGAACAGAATAAATAAAGGTAGAGCAATAATATCAATGATGAATGGGGTCTTATGGAAGAGACACATAACCAGAAAAAAACAAGTTACAAATATATAATTTAATAGTGAGAAGTACTGTCACATATAAAACTGAAGTTTGGAAATTCAACAAAAACTTACAACAAAAACTTATGTCGATGGAAATAGATATCTAAAGGAGAGCAGCAAGATGTTCAAAATTAGAAAAAATTAGAAATACTGTCATAAGAGAAAAAAATAAATGTTGGTTATTCAATAGTAGATTGTATAAGATATAAGCAATTAAATTGGTATGGGCACGTACGACGAATGCAAGAAGAAAGGTTACCCAGGAAAACATTGGAATGGTGTCCACCTGGAAGAAGAAGGAAAGGAAGACCGCGAAACTCGTATATGCAAGAAATAAGGACTGGAATGAAAACAAAAGGACTGGAAGATAGAGACGAGTGGAGAAGAAAAAACTTTAGGCACAAAAAGATGTGTAAACATTAAACATCTGCATATAAATAAAAATTATTATTTGTATCATCATCATCATCATTATCATTATTATTATTATTATTGTGGAAAAGCAAGGGGGGGGGGCGGGGGGGGGGGTGGGGGGGGGGGGGGGGGGGGGGGGGGGGGGGGGGAAGCAAACGGGAAGCTACCCACACCTACAATCTCCCTAGGAAAGCTTGCAAGCATAGCATGAAAATGCTATGTGATTGCAATGAAGGACCTGCCTGCGGGCCAACTTATTATGGATGGATTATTATTTATTATTATGATTATTATTTTCATTATTATTATCATTATCATTATTATTATAGGCCACAGAAAATTGTGTATAACATTAAAAATCTGTATAGTATTATTATTATTATTATTATTATTATTATTATTATTATTAACAAGTCGAGAATGCAAGAAATAAGAACTAGAATGAGAACAAGAGGACTGGAGGATATGGGAGTGGATGGATTGAGACGCGATGAGGGAAGGAAAAGAAAAAATGGAGGCGAAGAAAAGGGGGGTAAACCATGGAAAATAGGCATATAAGTAAATCATAATAAATACAAGAATGAATAATAATAATAATTATTATTATTATTATTAATTATTATTATTATTATCAATATTAACTTCGTGGGGATGTAAGAAAATAGCAATGGATGGATACAGACGACGATATTGAAAAGGAAAATAAAACTTGCTAGGAATAGAAAGATTTGTAAACCATTGAAAATCTGTAGGCTTAGGTTAGGCTATGAGACAAAATAAAGAATTATTATTATTATTAGTTGTATTATAGTAGTATTATTATTAGTATTATATTTATATTAGTATTATTATTATTATTCCTCTCATGGATCAGGCTGAATGGCGGCTGGATCGGGCTTATCCGATCTCTGTCTTAGTCGTCCGGGATCTCGTCATCCTCTTGGTTTATTTTCAATACACACTATATGAACTTCTAGATCTAAATATTGGACATACATAGAATTTCTTTTCTAGGAAAGTCATGTTTCACAAACAACAAGGAGGGAGAACTGTGGGATATATCAGAAGGAGATTGACAGAACAATCCAAGAATAGCCTTCATAGTCTAATCTTCTTTTAGAACAAAAAGGAGAAAAATAAAAAAGGAAGAGGAAAATAAGGAGAAGAAGAATGGAATAAGAATAATATTATAAAACCTGTTTACATGTTTTGTTAGTCGGAAAGCTGTGAATTAAGAAATTTGCTAAGTTTTAACATGAGTTTTGTGATGTTTACAGGTGGTACCTGCTGGTGAATAATTTGTGTCAGAGAGCGCCGACTATCCTGGTGGTCTCGGGACTTGAAGCGAAGGGACAGTCGCGACGGATGAGTCCCGACAGCCACCACGAGAACAATGGACAGATAAATCCTCAACTCCGAGACTCGTGCAAAAATAATATACCATACTGACTCCGTCTGAATTTCAACACAGCGGTTTTTGTATTGTACGAGTATACTTAAGGAATTGCCCTCAGTACTTATTGTTTACTTCAAGTTGAATATGGAACTTGTTTAATACAAGTTCAAATAAACATCAGACATGTCTGACAAATTCAATTCAATGAAATATTGTATCTATTAAGATGATCTACAAAGAGCTATTTTTAATTTGGAAAAAATAAGTGCCAATTACAATTTTAAAAATCTCAAAGAATAAAACTAAAATGTTAGCATTTAAAGGATATGATACCTTGAGAGCAAAAATAGTAATTGATAATAAAATTTTAGAGCAGATGAACAGTTTTAAATATCTAGGTTACAATTTATCATATGTTAAAATTGAATATATTAATGACAAAATAAATAAATTTAATCTAATGTGTGGCACTATTAAAATAACCCTTAAAAACACAAGAAAAGAAACAAAAATTAAATTTTATAAAGTAATGGCTGTTCCTGTATTGATGTATGGATCAGAATGTTGGACGACCACTAAAAGACAAGAACAAAGATTGGAAGCAGCTGAGATGAGATTTTTAATAAATATAGCAGGATATACTCTGCTGGATAAGAAAAGAAATGAAGATATAAGAAAGGAACTAAATATTTTCATACTTACAGACCGAATAATGAAATATAGGAACGACTGGAAAGAAGATATTGATAGAATGCCAGAAGGAAGATTTCCAAAATTATTGCTAAATTATAAACCGCACGGAAGGAGAAATGTTGGTCGCCCACACAGAAGATTTTCTGAATAATTTTAACAATTCTAGCTTTCATGAAACCGGAACGAGCCAACAGGCTTAGTCCCTGGATGATGATGATGATGTATCCATCTAGTCTAAAACAAGTGTAAATCTTACTGACGGGTCCGAAGATGGTCATATTTGCAAAACGTCAATTTTCAAACCTAGCAAAGCAAAATTAATGCTTATTATAAGATATATATTCATTTAGAAAAATTGTAAGTCTGACTGACATGTTGAAGATGGTCAGATTTGCAAAACATTAATTTTCAAATCTAGCGAAGTGAAATTAATAGCCTCAGAGAAATATGCGAAAATGTGTACAAATCTTAAGCGTTTCTCCAGATATTTACTCCCAAAAGAGGGTGGATATCTAAAATTTTAAGAATGTCCTAGCTATTCAAAAGTCACACCCTTACAAATTAGTAGGCCTATACCTCACATAAGTAAATATGTATATATATATATATATATATATATATATATATGGTATGATAAGAAAAATAAATGCCTGGACGGGATTCGAACCCGGATCTCTGAGTCTGTACCTCAGCGTGATATCCATTACACTACCAGGCGAATCCAATTCAAACACTTATTTTTTTATATATGTATTATACTCTCCATTATTACTAGATGTCGCGAGAACACTGTCTTCACTGCCATCTAGTAGCTGACTATATCAAGTAAGCAAATTAAAGAGAATATTTATTGTGACGCTTTATCGATGTATATATATATATATATATATATATATATAATTCATTAAAATCTTTTGATGGAGGTTGAAATGAATATTTTGGAGGTCAAGGACTCTATAATAGTTTAATATTCTTAGGTAAAATAAATCAATGGTGACAATATAATAATTTAAAAACGTTTTTCCTGTTTTTCGTTATGTGGTTCATTGTGATGTATATATATATATATATATATATATATATATATATATATATATATATATATATAGAGAGAGAGAGAGAGAGAGAGAGAGAGAGAGAGAGAGAGAGAGAGAGAGAGGTGTAATTTAACCAATAGAAATTTGGTAAAGTTATAATAAGCTAAAGGGAATACTTGAACCAAATTCTCAACTTGCTTGCAAATTGATTATAAAAGGGCCGTGAAATTTGATTGAAACATGTATAGGAGCCAATTGTTCCCAAACGAGTACACAGAGTGTGCTAGTTGCTCCTACTACGAGAACACAGAGGAGATAGTTGCTCCTATAATAAGAAGATACAGCTAAGTTAGGGGAGCTATCGTTCCAAAGTGATTTTATTTGCATCTGAGCATGTGATCCGACGTAAATAAAAAAAAAGTACTTAAAATAAAAACGAAGTTGTGAAGGGCAACAGTAAGGCATATGAGTAAATTAACAATATCGACGAGAACAGCTATTATTCGTCTGGCTTAATTTTGCGGGGAATTTGTAGAAAGAGACAGCTGTACTCACCTCTCTCACTCCTCGCACCAGTGTTGCCGGTTTTCTTCACCAGACCTTAATAGGGAAAGGGGGAAGACGCAAACTGACAACAGGGCGGGTTCTTTCTTTTGTGAGTGGACGAAAGTGGTCAAGGATCTACCCTTATATCTCCATCTCTCTCTTTGCCAAGTTAAGCCAGATATAGGCCTACAATAAATGTACTGTGTTGTCTGTGAGTAATAAATTAATTCTTAGTTAATTCACAACTAATTTCTACGGATCACCTAAATTCCTTACACTCACTATTTCTGGTACTCACACCGGCAGAACCCAAGAAATAATCTAAAATACGCCCCGAAGAGACCCTCGTGACTATTGAAGTTTGCCGCAAATGTCGCAACCAACGGTGTGGCTCGTACATTAGATTAATCGCCGGGTGATAGACAAAAATAAAATCAGAGACAGTGTGACTGAAAATCAGGGATCAACAAGACGCCAGCTACAGTGTGGGTGAAAGATGGAAAGTTCGAGAAGGAAACGAGAGTCAGCTGCAGACGCTGAGCTACAAGCAGTGAATGAAACCAGAGACAGATCCGATCGGCAGAAGACGGCAACTCTGAAGAAATCATCGAATGCGTAAGTAAAAAAATAAATAAAATAAATGAAGGAAATATAATGAAATAATAAGTGATGGGTCATAAAAAATGTGTGTGTTTAATATAGAAAGCGATAATTATATGTCTTTAATGAAATGTGTGTGTAATTAGGAACTCCATAGGACTACGTGAGATTTTTTTAGCTTTATAAATTATTACGAGCCCGAGATAAAGTTAGTTTGCTTTCCTACGAAGTATATTAGAGAATATCATGAAATATAATGTTTATTCCTTGGGAATATGTTAATTAAACGTGTTTCTTATTTAAATGCAGTGATAACATAATAAGAATAGTAAAGCTAGTGAGCTCCCTAACTGAATACGAGCATGAATAAAAATAAAATAATGTATGTATAGGCTATAAATTAATTTGAAGGATGAAAAGTGATCGAAAAAGATAATAAAAATAATGATACCTTAGATACTTGGGTTTTACTATCAGTAGTAACATGAACTGCGGTCAAGAAGTAAAGCAGAGGATAGCAATGTCAAAAAAAGCTTTCAACAAGAAGAGAAGCATTTTCAGCGGACCTTTGGCAAAAGACTTATGGAAGAGGCTAGTGAAGTGCTTTGTGTGGAGTGTAGCATTGTATGGTGCAGAGACTTGGACATTACGATGTAATGGGGAAAAGCGACTGGAAGTTTTTGAGATGTGGATATGGAGAAGAATAGAACGTATAAAATGGACAGAAAAAGTAAGAAATAAAGATGTGCTATTCAGAGTGGGTGAAATAAGAACAATTCTGGAACACATAAAGAAGAGGAAAAGAAATTGGATTGGCCACTGGCTAAGAAGAAACTGCCTGCTGAAGGATGCCCTAGAAGGAATGGTCAACTGAAAGAAAGTTAGAGGCAGAAAAAGACATCAGATGATAGACAATATAAAAATAAATGGTTTGTATGCAGATATAAAAAGGAAAGCTGAGTTAAGGAAAGAGTGGAGAATGCTGAGTTTGCAGTGAAATACCTGCTGTTGAGCAGAATACTATGAACGAAGTAGATTAATTTACATACGTCTATGCTAAACTGAGTTAAAATCTTTAAGTAGCTTATAAAACAAATGATTGAATAAGGTGAAAATAAGAGTACATAAAGTCGCGGAAATAAAGGAAATATGGAATTTCCAAGTGCATATTATGTTAATTTCAAATGGTGTATGTTGTGAAGGCGCTATATCGATAGCTCAAGAGACAAATATGAGTTTCCTAAATAATGATGTTAAATCCCAAGGGATTTCAAAACAAAATAGTCCCCAAGTAAATTTAAAATACTTAGTAGAAGCCATAAAATCTGTTATTAAAATTAATTAATGCAGATAAACAAAGCTATAAAACATAAATGAATAGAGCCAACGCGAGCTAAAAAAAATTGAAAATGAAATGGAACAATTTCAGAAATATTTAAATGATAATATAAAATGTCCACAAATAGTCGCAAATTAACCTAATAAAAATGCCCTTGAGGTAGTGAACAAAGTGGAGCAGAACAACAAAATGTTGAGCGAGAAAATGAACATTGCCGATAATACGACGAAAAATTTAGTCTTAGTTGAAGGCAAGGTTCAGGTTCTCGAAAAGATAAATGGAAATGTATTTGTACACGGGAGCGTGTGTACATGTGATACAATGCCCCAGACCAAGGATATGTCATTGCGCGTGGATCGCGAGAAAAGAGAAATTTATGATCGACAACTAAGCAATGGCATATGCAAGGATACGGACGGGACATTTCCTGAGTATTTTTTGACTCCGGTCCAAGAAGTTACACAAATCTCACTGTCGAGAAATCAAATTGAAGTAGGCCTAACAGAGGTGGGCGAAAATCGCAATCCTACCTCAAAATCAAATATACTAGAAAAAGTAACGAGTGTAGAGGACACTGTGCAAATTCGTGACCCACATAAGACGTTAAAGTGAAGTGAATTGGTCGAAAAGAGAATGGACAATAGAGTAAAAGAGAAGATATTTATTGGAATATATTTATTGAAAGGAGTAGCTATAGGGTAGATAGGTCCCCTATTAATAAATTAAAAGTGGACGAGGAGACAGAAGCCTCGTTCAAAAGAATGTTTAGTATCAAGAAAACGAGAGAAAAGGGGATAGGTGATGAAGTTCCCAATAAAGATAAAGACGGGGATTATTCAAACAGAAATTTTAAGTTGGGTTACTCGGCAGTATGCCTAAAGAAAATTGCAAAGTAAAACATATGGATGATAGGGAAGAATGTAGTGACTGTAGGCGATACGTATGCTCCATTTGCTCATTATTATTATTATTATTATTATTATTATTATTATTATTATTATTCCATCCATTAGTAATTCTGCCCGATGGCAGGTCTTTCACTGCAGTCATAGCATTTTCATGATATGTTTGCAGCTTTACTAGGGAATTGTAGGTGTGGTAGCTTCCGTTGCTTTCCATACCGGTGAAGGATGATGATGAAGATGATGATAATGATAAGAATAATGATGATAATGATGGCCATATGATTTCGGGGACCGTTTGGGCCTTAAAATTTTCCTGACATTTGTCTTACAGGTGAGGAAAACCCCCAATAAAAACCTCACCCAGAAAAACTGCCCCAACCGGAGATCGAACCCGGGCCCGCTGCGTGACAAAGCAGCACGCTACCTCGAGACCACAGCGGTGGACTTATTATTATTATTATTATTATTATTATTATTATTATTATTATTATTATTATTATTATCCGAAATTTATAAACCCTATTTCACCTAAGGTATATTAGGGTTATAGTTTGTGTCACATTTATGATACATTAAATAATTTTATCTGAAATTTAAGTTTTTTTATGAACCTTATGTATAAAGACATTAAAAAGTTTGTCGTAATGGGTGGATCACTTAAACATGCAGTGTTATTTAGAAGAAAGGTGATTTCGAAACATTCATTCCAGAACAAAGGGCAATTAAAGATAATAATATGTTCAACACTTTGGCTACTAATACCACAATTACAACTTCCATTTTTCTCTGATGTTGAATCTCTGGAGGTATTGGCCAAATTCTCCATGACCAATGAGGAATTCTGTCAGTATGAAATTAGAAATAATGTGTTTGCATTTTATTCTGTCATGACTTGGCTAAAACATCCGCACGTTTGTTTCTTGATATTCCGCAATGCTCACAGACCCATTACAGACAAATATGTTTCGAATTTTGCTTCATATGTTCCCAACACCACTTGGCCAATGTGAATATTTTTGGTTCCTTGTCGGAATACATGCAGTGGTAGAAGTTTGCATAAACAGCTCTGTTCAAGACCTGAACACTGAGAACATTTTCTATTGCACTTCTATAAAAATGTTGAAGCTTTACAATATTTTCTTCCCTCAAATTGCCTTCTTTTTTAGTCCCTGTTGTCATTCCTTTAGACCTCCACTCTTTGATAACATTTTTTAATCCGGTTCCTAGACTTTTACTGAATGGTTAATACACTTTTCCTTACTTGTAGCACAATCTGGGCCCTATACTTGTAATTCGTTTAAATGATTGAAGATTTTGGCATCTTCATCGCTAAGTATTGTGGTGTAATCCATTTTTGTTGTCACCCATCACTCCACACACCTTCAGCTGCTGCTGCTTCTTTTGCACTGGCAGGCCCATCAAAGTTACAATCATATTCACCTTTCTTCTTGTGTTCACTGGGCCAAACGCTGAACTCTTCCTTCGTAATTATATTTCCTGCATTGTGTATTTACCACAAGATCTTGATAAAACTTTATAATCTAAAACAATGCCAGTCAGAACGTCTATAACAACCCTAGACTTATTGTTGCATAAACTTAAAAACCTCTTACTCTCTGATAGTGCCACGAAATGGTTCAATTCCTACCTTCATGAGCGCCAGCAATCTGTTATAGAAAATCATACATTATGTTCTTCTTGGTCCTTTCGTAAAGCTGGGGTTCCACAGGGTTCGGTACTTGGACCTTTGCTTTTTTCAATCTACATAAATGACATATCTAACTCCCTAAAGCATTGCAAACATAATTTATTTGCAGACGACATGCAAATCTACATCCACACAGACAAATATTCACTAAATGACGCTGTTGCCAAAATTAACGAGGATCTTGACTCACTAATGACTTGGACAGTTAAATATGGACTGCAATTAAATATTAGAAAGTCACAATCAATCATTATGGGTCATCAGAGACTATTATCTACAATTAACCTAAACACAGTTTCGCATGTGTCACTAAATGGAGTTCAAATCCCTTATAGTGAGACTGTAAAAATTCTAGGAGTATTTATTGACAAAAACTTAAATTGGAATACACAAATAAACCATACATGCAAAACAGTCTTCTCAATAATACATTCATTAAATCGTGTACGAAATTGTTTGCCATTCGCCCTTAGGAAGATGTTAGTAGAAACACTTGCAATGCCCCATTTTGATTATTGTGACACTCTTTTTACAGACTTAAATATTATTTCCACTCAAAGACCTCAACGTGTTCATAATTCTTGCGCATGTTTTATTTGTGGCATTCGCAAATTTGACCATGTTACACAGTCCCTGGAACAATTATCGTGGCTTCGTCTAAGAGATCGTAGAATTGTCCATTCCCTATCCCTTCTCTATAAAATACTTCACACATCATCGCCTAATTATTTATCACGCCGCTTCATCAGACTATCCGACACACATAATCTTGACACTCGATCCCATCAGCACATTGTCCTTTATATCCCGCCTCATCACACTGTATATTATTCATTATCTTTTACGGTGTCACTTACCAAAACATGGAATTCCCTTCCGCCCTATGTCAGAGACTGTCAAACTATAACATCCTTCAAAAATAAACTAAAGAATTATTTAATAACAAACTAACTTATACACCTCACTGATAGTATTCTTTTAGCAATATTAATATACTTAATTATTTAGAAAATAATATTAAGAATAACAAATATTTTTATTTGTTTTGTTTTTAAATATTGTAAAATAGTAAAATTAGTTTTCTATATCTCATTATTTTCCTGTTTTTTATATACACTAGACAGGGACAATTTAATATGCCTTCTTTGTATACATTTTATTATTAGTTTTAGTCTTAATTTTAACTAATATTAACTGGTTGTATTATAGATCGTAATACGTATATTAGATATCTTTTGATCAAATTTTTACTTAGTGTTTAATATTAGAGTTAATTAAGATTGTTATATTCTGATGTAATATATGTTTGTCCTGGTGAGTGGAAGAGAAGGCCACATGGCCTTAACTCCACCAGGCTAAATAAATCTAATCTAAATCTAATCTAATCTAGTCCATATAATGAAGTGTGTCCAAGTTTATGTCTGGTACCATCATAGGACAAAGTCATGTCTATTACTTCGAGTGCTGCAAACTTAAGATTTATATCTAAATCACCTTGTCGTACTGCTAGTCTTGCCTTGCTAAATACTTCTTCGCGGAATAATTTGCTATTACTTACAATATTTTCCGTATGATAATTGGAGAGCGTTATGCAACAACCCGCAATGCGCCATTATCTAAATTTTAAGAAAAATGCTTTCAAATTTTAAGTCAATCTTCACTAATTATTTTAGCGCCAAACTAACAAACTGAATGTTGCAAGTTATTTTCCTTGCTTGACAATCATGCCACAACAAGCTAAGAGCGGGAACATTTGGCGCTTAGCTGCATGATTCAAAATTTAGATAAGCATTTATGAAGATCTGGTTTTATAGCCGTTTGTTGCAAAACTTATAATCTGATAGGATCGATGACGTTTATATTCTTCTATAATCCATCCATGGTAATTCTGCCCGAGGACAGGTCCTTCACTGCAATCATAGCATTTCCATGCTATGCTTGCAGCTTTACTAGGGAATTGTAGGTGTGGTAGCTTCCCGTTGATTTCCACTTTTTCTATAATAATAAGGTATAATTTATAGATTTAGTGCTAAAAGTGTGCACTTACTTCATGAGCCAATGCAACAAATGACATCAAAATCTCAATTTTTAATGGCACTTAGCCGGTTAATGCATAGCATCGTTCAATTAGATGAACCCATACAGGACATGCCCATAGACATGCAAAATTATTCCCTGGTACCATACCATTTACATTTGTCTACAAAAAAATGCAACCATTCTGTTATTTATTTCATATCCTGCTTGAGAAGATTCACTCTCTACTAATCGTTAGCTGTTGTTTTAATACAAATTGTAATACACTCTCTACAATTTACAACGAGTGTAGCTTCAGAGCCCATTGCATTATCAACACAAGGTTCTAAAGTCTGGTTACCACATTCGTTACACTTCAAACACTTGAAAATGTCACTCCATATCCCGATACGTACTAACTTGTAGTCCATGGAATTTAACAGTGATGTGGATTTCCTTTTCACTCTGAAGATGATAAACACTCAACGTTTTCTGGTTTCTACTTCTTCTTAAACCTTTCTTTCCCTGTGGCAGGATTAGGGTGCTCCCAATTCGGAACCTATCGACCAAGTTAATTTATTAATTAAATAAAAATAAAACGTGGTTTTATTTTATTTTCATATTTACTATATAATTCAGTGACAGCTGTTTCGGTACGCTGTACCTTCTTCAGACATGTTAAATTATGAATTGTGTTCCAACTGATCTAAGCAACGATACAACAATATTTATTTTTTTTTTTTTAATTTAACAAAGGGGATTCATTCAGATCAAGTTGAGAATTTAACAGTTTGTTACTACTTTTCAATTTATTTATTTCTACAGCCTCCAAAAGATCTAACTTCTTACGCTTATCACAAACATGTAACATTTCAAAATTTGGATCGAAACAATGATTAAATTGGAATAGGTGGTTGGCATATTTCGAATATTCTAAATTTCTGTTATAATATGCTCTCATGTGTTCCTTTATCCGAAAGATAAAAGGTCTACCAGTTTGTCCTATATAGACATTGTCACATGTGCCACACTTCGATTTATGTACACCTGATAATTTTTCTTTTTTTATTTTGGTTTTATTGTTTTTTATTATATTTTGTAAAGTTTTATTAGTTTTAAATGCCACATTAATGTTCAACTTTTTAAAGTGTTAAGATATTTTATTTGAAAGTGGGCCTATGTATGACATATCTCTAGTTATGATATTTTACGTATAGCGGAAAAACAGATGAGTAAACGTCTTTGATCCTCAAAGTCTGTAATGGGAATTTAGTTACACCCTGTATAAATGTAAGATAAATCAACAGTTCAGTTAATCAACGTTGAAACAACATATATACGGGTATAGGAAGCTTATAAGTTTTCCTGAATTACACGGGAATCATTTGCTCCTTTTTTCACCTCCTGCCCCCATTGTAAACTGCACTGGGCACTTCTATTACTTCCACTCCGTATTTCTTCACCTCTCTCTGCTGGTGTCCGTCATAATTCAGGTTGAAGGAAATATGAGATGACACGAAGCCCATAAGCTCTGAATAGATCCTCATCCCGAGCTAATATTTTCCAATTATCCCCTGCATAATTTACCTACCTAAAACCATGGCACATGTTAAATTAATAAACAAGATTTTCTTGTTGATAATAAAAATATATTACAGAATATAAATAAAGCCAAAATCATCATACCAAATGATTTGTGTTTTATTTATAATAATATGTAATAAACGGTTAATGTTATTCTACCACCTCATTTTACGCTACCTACTGAGCTCCTTCCCTCTGGTTTTCCTACAAGTACATAGTTTCCATACCCCATTTTCATTCTGCATTCTTGCCACATGTCCTGCGCATCGCAGTCTTACAAACTTAACTGTATTTATTAGCCTAAATATATATTCATCGTAAGGGCAGATATAAATAAATTATACGAAACTTATTAAATAATCATGAATAGGTTCTATACTGACTTCGTTGGTATGGGGGAAACGGGGGAAATCTGAGAAAAAAGTAATTAAAGAGAAATTTGCAATTGCTTACCTCAATGGAATATTGTGGAATAAAAATATAAGTAATAAAAATAAAATTAATATATAACATAACATACAATAATTGTTAAAAGCATCGTTACTTATGGAGCAGAATTTTGGTCATTAACAACAAAAACAAATATATTTTGGCAACGGAAATGGATTTTATACAAAGGGCAGCATTTCAAGAAGTGAAAAAATTAGAAACTCAGTTATAAGAATGAAAAAGAAGATTGAAGGCACTATTTTAGATTACATTAAAATTCAGTAATTAAGATGGTACCGGCATGTCCAGCGAATGGAAGAGGATTGGCTACCAAAATGTGTTTTGGAATGGAAACCTGAGGGAAGAAATAAAAGTAATAATGATTAAATTCGTATATGATAAATTAATTTATGCTTTATTTGATCAATTATTTTAAGGAATTTGGCAAAGTCCATTCGCCTGTTTATCAAAAACATCGCTTCGTGGCGACGCAGAAGAAGACCTAAAACCTTCTGGAATCGGGAAATATATTTATACATGAACGAGAAACATCTACAACCAGGAGGCTAGATAGACCGACAAAATTGGGTATTAGGAATCGGGCGATGATAATGACATTAATCAACCGATGATCTATCTATAATTAACATATTAATTAATTTAAAATATTTATAAAATTAATTATAATTAAATCAAGTTAATACTTCTAAAATGCGTTGTAAAGCACCGTTGAGGTTATGCAATAAAATCTACTTCTTCTTCTTCTTAATCGTAATTGCTAGGATTTTCATCCTGTTTATTTCCAAAATCACTCCTCGGAGAGAACGTATTGGATGTGCATTCACTGTATATCCATCTCTTGACTGGTCTTCCTCTTATTCTTCTCCCGTCCATTGGTCTATCTTCTCTATCTCTCTTTTTGTAAGTCGGTTGTCTTCCATTCTTTCTATATGACCCTTCCAATATTTTCGTCTATCGGTATATTTTCTAACTAAATTAAACTTCTATTTAGTACCAAATTGAATGCAGAAGATGAAACATGATTTTGAAAGGCCTTCTTAGTTTTAACCACTTAACGAAGTTTCTTAAACAGAAGTTTAATTCAGCGAGGACAACTGCTAAATCAGGTACCTATTTTAATATTTTATCAAGTTATCCACCGCTGTGGTCTCCATCACATATTCACAGTAGGTATAGATGTTCATACTCGGGCATATTTTACATCAGATACCATAATTATTGCTGTTCGTACTGGAATTAACATTTTTAGTTGATTATCTACAGTTTATGGTTCTCAACTGACGAGGTAGCGTGCTGCCTTGTCACGCAGCGGGCGCGGGTTCTATCCACGGTCGGGGCCGTTTTTCTGGGTGGGGTTTTTATCGGGTTTTTTTCTCACCTGTAAGACAAATGTCAGGAAAACTTTAAGGCCCAAACGGTCCCCGAAATCATATGGCCATCATCAACATCATCATTATCCTTATCATTATCATCATCATCATCCTTCACAGGTGTAGAAATGAACGGGAAGCTACCACACCTACAATTCCTTAATAAAGCTGCAAGCATAGCATGAAAATGCTATGAATACAGTGAAGGACCTGCCTCCGGGCAGAATTACTATGGATGGATGGATATTGAATTTGTAGCTATTTAATTTAGTGTTGAGCTATGAAATATCATTGATAAACTGGATCTAATTGAAGACTGTTTTGGCTTCGATTTGTCCACCACGAACCATACATGGAGTGACGTAGACTGAACACATGACCCAGGGGTCGAGAGTGAGTGACTCATCACTGCTCCAATGAGCTTCCCACCTAACTGAATTATATTTTGTTGTCACAGTGTTGCGAATGCAGAATTTATTATTAAATAATAATATGGAATAAATAATAGCTGTAATATTGGTGACACAGCACAGGTATAAAGCCATCTCATAAGAGACATTATCACTTAACACATCGGACAATTGTATGGTAATCAGAGAGAGGCGAGGAGATGACAATACCTGCACAGCTAGCTATTTTTGCGTGACATATCAAATTGTTTCTGCTGCCTACATGAAAAGTCGTAGGTTTAAACCAGATGTTTCGCAATCACAGATCATTTACATCTGTTTATACATAAACAATATATTCCATTCCATTATCGCAATTTAACCTCTCACCTTATAAGTTAGGTACTTTTATATGCCACACGCCACGTGGGATTTATAGAGGCACGATCTGTCGGAAGAAGGATTTTAATTGATCAGACATACTTTTTTTACCACACAACGATATTGAGGGCCTCCCCGAATGACGATCAGCTCAATGTTAGAACCTCCTCCGGGACAATACAACATTATGTTTTAAATAGTCTCTTTTATGAAATAAAATTCTCGAAGTATAACTACTCCCTCAACTTGAAGAGATAGTCACATTATACATAATTTTATGCCCTATTGCTTGAAAATTAGTATGTTAATATTTACGTTTTTTGAAGGGCCTAAATGCAATTAATATGCAATTGACCTTTCCCACCAAAATTTTATACAATAAAAAAATACCATATTATTACCCAATGATCAGTTAATTGTTTGTAATTAATATTAAAGTGGTGGGATGAAAGGAAACTACCAAAAATAAATATTTTCCCTTAAAATCTCCAATGTGTGAGTCTGCCCGCAATACCTTTCGCGTGAGTAAAGATCGCTCGCTCGTACAAACAATGACGGAGCTACTTGGTAGTAGTCCTTTGTGCACTTCCAAACGTATTTATTGTTATTATCATCATTACATTATTTTTATTATCATTATCACTATTATTACATGAAGAAACACCCCATTAACACACATTCGTAGTAAACAAGAATATCATAATGAGGAGGCTCTCCATGTCCGTGTGGTCAATGAAGTAAGCAATGATCTTGAGTTTAAAATAATTTTCCTGACAGGTTGTGCCTGTGGCGTATGGCACATAAAAGTACATTTACGGAAGAAACTAAACTAATGTAAAGAGAGTTTATCTTTGACAAATGGATACTTTTTGTTGTGTGTTTAGTATTGTTAAACTAGGGTATTCGGCAAGTAATGGCAACACTGCTATAACATCACAAAATATTTATTTGGGTTATTTTTGACATTATGAACTTCGTTTAGTCTCCTGCTAAGTCAACTACATATTGCCAAATTCTTTGAATACGGCGCACTCAATCCGCAGTACCATTTCTGAATATATATCTCATCTGATCAATCTACAGCTTTCCAGATATCAATTCTTGATTGAAATCGAATGCTTCGTTGATGTTATTTGATCTTTGAAAATAAATTATAGTCACAAGGGCTTCTGTCTGGTGAATTTGATTGATGTTCGAGTACTTTCCAATTCCACCTTCTAAACAAATTGTACTGAACATCTTTTTAGGATGATATTACTTACTGGATGTGAGAAAGAATAATAGAATTCACAAAATATTACTATTTCGATACTTTCAATATTACAGATTTATACAACAAAGACTTAATTCCCCGTTTGTTTCTTTAATGCATCTTCGAGAAGGTTTTGGTTTGCGTTCATTTATGCATTAAGTTTTGTATTTACTTAATGTGTTCATTGAGTTAGCATCTGCTATCAGAGCATTTACATCCTTTATTGTACAATTTTTCCCGTCTATGTTTGGGTATTTCCTTGGATATTTTCCCTTCCACGGTTGCAGTGATTATTTCGTATAAGCAAGGTGATCACAAAATCTTATCAGATTCTCTGCCCATCTCAGTCCCTGTATTTTGATATATCTGACGATGTCCACACCTTTATGCAGATCATATACCTAGTTTCTTTTGTATCTAATACGCCATTCTCCGTCAATTTTTATTGGACCAAATATGAGTCTCAAAATTTTCATTTCGAAAACAGTAAGAAGTTTTCCATAATATTTGCTTAGGACCCATGTCTCATATTCATAAGTTAGTACAGGTTTCATCAGAATTTTGTACAATTTAATTTCATCACAATATATATCGATGTTAGCCTATCATTAAATTTTGGCATTTAGCAATAAAAGCCAGAATTGAGCCTATGTTTAATTTCTTTGTGCATCTCATTCCTATTTGTGATTATTGTTCCTAGGTATTTGAATTCAGCCAATTCCTCAAAATTTCCCTCATTTGTCATTAGCTGTCCATTTCCATTATATAATGTATTTCTACGTGTGACCATATATTTAGTTTTACTGATATTTACTTCCAGTCCTAATTTCTTAGTGTTACTCACACTATTGAGTAACACTAAGAAATTAGGACTGGAAGTAAATATCAGTAAAACTAAATATATGGTCACACGTAGAAATACATTATATAATGGAAATGGACAGCTAATGACAAATGAGGGAAATTTTGAGGAATTGGCTGAATTCAAATACCTAGGAACAATAATCACAAATAGGAATGAGATGCACAAAGAAATTAAACATAGGCTCAATTCTGGAAATGCATGCTATTATGCATTGCAGAGACTTTTGATGTCCCAGCTCCTTTCAAAAAACGTTAAGCTGAAAATATATAAAACTATTATTCTACCAGTTATATTATATGGGTGCGAAACATGGACTCTTACTTTAAGGGAGGAGGAAGGAGATTACGAGTATTTGAGAATAAAGTTCTTAGGAAAATTTTTGGACCAAAGAGAGGTGAACAGACAGGTGAATGGAGAAGACTACATAACAATGAACTACATGGTCTTTATAGAAAGCCAGATATAATAAGAACAGTTAAGTCCCGTAGACTGCGATGGGCAGGACATGTTGCGCGTATGGGGAATGAAAGACGTGCATGGAAACTTCTTGTAGGAAAGCCAGAAGGAAAACGCCCAGTTGGTAGACCAAGAATGAGGTGGGAGAACAACATTAACTATGATTTGAGGGAAGTAGATTATACAGGGAATGATTGGAAAGCATTAGCTCAGGATAGGGATGTTTGGAGAGCTTATGTCCGTGCGGCCATGAACCTACGGGTTCGATAGTGCCAGTGAGTAAGTAAGTAAGTAAGTAAGTAAGCAATAAAAGCCTAATAAGACATGAAAAGACAAACGCCTGAACCGGGATTTGAATCCAGGACCTCTAACTTGGCACGTTAGTGCGCTACGAGTTACGCTATCCAAGTATTTTTCTTTCCATGACGTCATTTAACAGAAAAAATCTCTATAGGCCTACTAATATTCCAATTTCTTAAACAAATGTAATAGAACAAAAACTACAAGATAATAACATGGATAAAAATTATACTGAACAACTAAACAAAATCATCAAGACAGTATTACAACAAAATTATTTCAAATTCAATAATGAAATTTATACCCAAGATACTCAGGAAAATTTTTGGACCAAAGAGAGATGAACATACAGGTGAATGGAGAAGACTACATAACAATGAACTACAGATATAATAAGAACAGTTAAGTCTCGTAGACTGCGATGGGCAGGACATATGGTACGTATGGGGAATGAAAGAGGTGCATGGAAGCTTCTTGAAGAAAAACCAGAGGGAAGACGCCCAGTTGGTAGACCAAGAATGAGGTGGGAGAGTAACATTAACTATGATTTGAGGGAAGTAGATTATACAGGGAATGATTGGAAAACATTATCTCAGGATAGGGATATATGTAGGGCTTATGTCCGCGCGGCCATGAACCTACGGGTTCGATAGTGCCAGTGAGTAAGTATGTATACCCAAGATGACGGAATACCAATGGGTAGTTCAACTTCAGGTATTATCTCAGAAATATTTTTACAAAATTTAGAAGAAAACATTTCGAAAAAAATCAAAATTAAATTATTAGTGAGATATGTCGATGACTTACTATTAATATAGGAAAATGAAAACAACATAGATGAAGAAATAATGGATGAACTAAGCTAAATGCATCATAAAATACATTTCACCAAAGAATCAGAGGAAAACAATTTAATAAACTACCTGGATCTAACAATCGCTAAAAATTTTAACAACAATAATTTGGACATAGAGATTTATAAAAACCAACCAGAAGTACCATAGTAACACACAACAAATCAAAACATCCATATCAACAAAAAGTGAGTACCTTTATAAGCTTAATAAATAGAATGATAAAACTTCCCTTAAATTAAATAAATTACCACAAAAATTGAACTACATATAATATTTAGCTATAAAAAACAGATACAATTCACAAATAATCAACAAATTAGTTAGAAAACAAAAAATGATTTAAAAAATTAACAAAACTTGAAAAGGAAGATAATATAAAAACAAAAGATTGGATCACATTTACTTACACAGGTAATGACACAATAAAAGTGGCAAAATCTATCAAGAAATATGATATAAATATAAAAATAGCTTACAAAACTAGAAATAAATAATTAAATAGCCTAATACCTAACGCAATAGAAGAAAATAGTAAATATGAAAATAAAGGTGTATATAAACTCAAAAGTAACGATTGTGAAAAAAATTTAAATAGGTAGAACATCAAGAAGTTAAAATAAGATTTAATGACCATTTCTGAGGCTTTAATAAAAGAGAAGAAAAATCAAGTTTTGCTGAACACATTTCAGAAACCGGCCATCGGTTTAACAACATAGATAAAACAATGTCAATAATTCACAAAGAGAATAGACATAAAAATCAATGTTCTGGAAGAGATTGAACTAATCAAGTTGGCAGAAAATAAAAATATGTTCAATGAGAACACGCCCAACAACAAAGCCCCCTGTATGAAATAGGCCTATACAAATACTTTCAGTACCATAAGAATTTCTGAGGATGAACCATGTCTTTGAAAGACCTATAATTTTAATAATGTGACAACGTTTATAACAGAAGTTATTATACTCGTAGTTGAGGACGACTCTTTTATAACGTACACATTTTAAAATTGAAATAATTTTAACCTCAACGGTGTTGAAACATGATTGTTAAAAGTATTTCAGTTTATACACAGCGAACATTAAAATGCAATGTAATATGAGAAACACTGCTAAAAGTATATAGAACGGTTACATTCCCATTCTTATTATATGGATGTGACAGTTGGACACTTATCTCTGAATAAATAAGACAAATCGAAGATTTTGAAATTATATTTATGCGCTTTGTAACTGGAAATACATTGGATCACAAAAGAAGTACTAATATCAGAAAGGAATTGAACATGGAATCAATCACATTATTAGAAAAATATATAATAAATTGGAGAGACCATGTCCTACGAATGCCAAGCATCGGGATGGGAAGATCTGTTTTATATTATAATCCGAGGGGACAAGAAATATAGGTGGAACTTTAAAGAGGTGGCGTGTGCTATTTTGAGTCGGAACAGACCAACAGGTCTAATTCTTGAAGACGATGATCACGATGATGATGATGAATGTACTTTATGATTTTTACAGTATGTCGTACTTATCTCAGGTGATTATTAATATTTAATTTTTCTTCATCTAATATAGAAAAAGGGGTGGAGGGAAGGGAGGGAGGGGAGGGAGGGAGGGAGGGAGGGAGGGAGGGAGGGAGGGAGGGAGGGAGGGAGGGAGGGAGGGAGGGAGCGGAGGGAGGGAGGGGAGGGAGGGAGGGAGGGAGGGAGGGAGGGAGGGAGGGAGGGAGGGAGGGAGGGAGGGGAGGGAGGGAGGGAGGGGAGGGAGGGAGGGAGGGAGGGAGGGAGGGAGGGAGGGAGGGAGGGGGGGAGGGAGGGAGGGAGGGGAGGGAGGGCGGTGAGGGAGGGAGGGAGGGAGGGAAGGGAGGGAGGGCAGGGGAGGGAGGGGAGGGAGGGAGGGAGGGAGGGAGGGAGGGAGGGAGGGAGGGAGGGAGGGAGGGAGGGAGGGAGGGAGGGAGAGGGAGGGAGGGAGGAGGGAGGGAGGGAGGGAGGGAGGAGGGAGGGCAGGGAGGGATGGGAGGAGGAGGGAGGGAGGCGAGGGAGGGAGGGAGGGAGGGAGGGAGGGAGGGAGGGAGGGAGGGAGGGAGGGAGGGAGGGATGGAGGAGGGAGGGCAGGGAGGGAGGGAGGGAGGGAGGGAGGGAGGGAAGGGAGGGAGGGATGGGGGCGAGGGAGGGAGGGAGGGCGAGGGATGGAGGGCGGGAGGCGAGGGAGGGAGGGCGGGAGGGCGGGAGGGACTGGAGGGAGGGCTGGAGGGATGAGGGGTTGTGATGGGAGGGCGGAGGTGAGGGGAAGGGAGGAGGGAGGGAGGGAGGTGGGCGGGATGGATTGTCGGTGAGTCTTCTTTCTTTCTTGATTTCGTTCGTTTGTCTTTCTTTCTTGTCGTTCTTTCTTTATTTCATTTCTTTCTTTATTTCTTTATTTACTGTCTTTCTTTCGTTCTTTCTTCTTGTCTTTGTTTTCATTCTTTGTTCGTACTTCATGCGCGGCCATACCGTTGATCCGATTGTGATGGGTTTTTTTTGCAAAATGTTCAGGAGATTCCCGGGATGAACATAGGCTCTAAGAGAGTTTTGTGATACTCAACTCCTACACCCTTAAAAATCACCCTTGAAAAATTATCATTTTTTGACGCTTAAATGGCTTACGCTGCCTTAAGCATAACAAATACACAACAATAATTTACACAGAAACGAATATCTCAAAAAACTCTACAAAAAAGTGTGCAACAGCATATGTTTATATTTTACGAATAACTCACAATAACCATTTTTGTGTTTCATTGATGCCAACAAGATCGGGATAAGTAGATTCCCAGACTAGCGTGCACTGCCGGTTTTGATGGGGCTTTTTGCAAAATGTTCAGGATTTTCCCGGGAAGGTTAGGCTATAAGAGAGTTTTAATGCTAAAGCCCTTCACCCTTAAAATCACCCTTTGTAGTGAAAAAGTAAAATGAAAGTGGCTTTTTGTACGCTTAAATGGCTTACGCTGCCTAAACCGTAACAAGTACACCAAATTAATGTACACAGAATTGAATATCTCAAAAAACTCTACAGAAAAGCCCGCGACAACATGTTTATATTTTATGGATAACTCACAATAATCATTTTTGTATTTCATTGATGCCAAAAAGATCGAGAGAAGTAGATTCCCGGGCAATCAGAACAGCAGCACGGATAACAAAATAACGAATTTTGTCTTTCAGTTCATTTGTGCCAAATACATCGGGATACGTAGATTCCTGGGCCTTGCCGGGTAATCAGAACGGGGTATTTAAAAATAATAACGCTATAAATTTAGAACTATTTTTCCTTATATCTATTCAACTAAACGTAAAAACACGTTACCATTTATTTACGCGTAGCAACGCACGCCGGGTATTAGCTAGTAATCCATAGGAACTTAATTTATCGGATCCAAGAACCTGCTGCATGTCTAACACATCATCAATACATTACTCTGTAATAAGTCAGCCGAGACAATGGATTCTTTATATTATAAAACGCTTAGCTAGTATCCCTGAAAAATGCATAATAGTTTGTCATGGAGTTGCATTCCTCTCTGCATAGTACCTACTCTTAGGGCCGCATGCAAATACATTAGTCTCTGGTGAGCTGAGTTTTCCGTGAGCATGTGCAAAGTTCGAATTAGCGAGTCGCTGACTGGTCACGTATGAAAGTAGTTTTTTCGTAATATTGGCAAGAAATTACCCAGAATTCTCAGCGATAAAACCGCTTCCGTTATTTTCGTCTACTAGAGGAACGCATTTACGCTTGCGTCCCGCAAATAAAACCGTATACGATGACGTCTGCGTCGCGCGATATTACGCCGATTCTCCTGTTCTTCCAGTTGAATTTTTTGGTAGCTCTATATCAAATTCCTCTTCTTCGCGAATACCAAAAACATGATCGAAGTCTTCAAGGTCCGACATCTTGGATAAAGCAGCAAGGTTTCAAAGTACATCGGTTCTCCTCGGGTTGCTCACGATTCGTTCTCTGCAAAGTCATCTCGGCAGGTAGCTTAGGAATTTCGACAATTATTATCATATGAACAGACTTTTGAGTATGCAAAAACGTCTTTGGATGCAACTTTCTCAGCAGAGAACGACTTTTACGGTCTAATGCGTTCATAGATACGACCCTTAATATAACTACATGTGAGCCGCGGTGGACTAGTGGTTATGTTCCTAGTCTCAGGTCCCAAAGGTCACGGATTAAAACCCGGCCGGGGTCGATGGATTTTTTGGAGTGAAAAAAAAACCGTTATAAGGGAGCAAATGGAGATTGAAGACACTATTTTAGATTATATTAAAACTCAGCAATTAAGATGGTATGGACATGTCCAGCGAATGAAAGAGGATCGACTACCAAAATCTGTTTTGGAATAGAAACCTGAGGGAAGACGAGGCAGAGGAAGACCTAAAACCTCCTGGAGTTAGGGAATATATTTATACATGAAGGAGAAACATCTACAACCAGGAGATTGGATGGACCGAAAAAAATTGGCTATTAGGAATCGGACGATGTCAAAGACATTAATCAACCGATGATCTATCTATCTAAAAATAAGGAGCAAGTCCTCCGGAAGGAATTTTAAGCCGTGGATCCCGAATCTGAAGATTTTCAGGCTCGTAAAAGATCCTTAAACCTGAATAAAGTGGCATCTAAGCAAATATTACCGACCTGCATCATTCTAGAAATATCTTGGTTGCCTACTAGATGTCTCATTGGGTCGGTATGTTGACCGCATACCATTCATGACATCTTTAGGAAATAAAAAAACTAGTAACTTATAACAAAGGAAAGACTGAGGCCTAACATTCCACTGTTACGTCAATATAGATATAGTAGATATAACTATATTGTAAAGAAATAAATCGCATCGTTTTCTTTTTTATCCAAACTGTATTAGAAGTTGAATCTCACAACGGCTAGATTTTGTAAAATTTACTTTCTCTATGTTAGATCCATATGGAATTATATAGACTAATAACACTGACTTGCATTCAATAACTATTTAAAAAAAGGACAAAAGAATGCTGGGGGGGGATTGAGTTCCGGAATTGCTAAGATTCAGATACTCATCAGCAAGCTGTAAAGCGTGAGGAATATGACAACACTGGGACGAGATCCATGGGGGGTCCGCGTGCCACACATTCCGACTGTCACTGATCCACACGCACTTGCATTCAGTCACAATAATCAGCTGACTTTATTAGGCACAATACAAATAACAGGAGTCTCATTATGAGAATATGTTTTAGCTTCAATGAGTCAAATGACTTTCTATAGTTATTACTCGTAAGTAGGCTCTAAAATAGTTTAGACAATGTTAAAATTCAAAGGAAATCTGAGGTATGGATAAGGCCTATGTCTCTACTATATAAATTATTGTTAGTTTCCATTTGTATTGAGTACAACAACAATTTAACTAATGATTATTTCATTCACACTTTTCTATTCATGGCAGCCCCATCACTGCAAATTCAGCATACCTAAGCAGTTTTACTAGCAATACTTTATTCTCGACAATAATAATAATAATTAACTGAGGACTTCTTTGCAAGAACACCCCAACTCAGAAACGTTGAAATGGGGACATTTTTTAATAAAGTTTTGAATGCTAAAACAAATTGGAGTAACGTGGTCCAGAATGGCGGATATGGATAAGAAAGGCTGTAAATGTATCAGAGGATATAATAAAAACACAGAAGAAAGTAATGAAATATGTTTCCCTAAGCAAGAAAGACAAATACAAGTGATGCGTAGACTTAGGGTATTCTTGCACAAACACACATATAAAATGAATTTTTTTACTAAACTCTAGTTTTATTTTCTAATATACAATAGGATCTAACATAAATTTATTTCTTACTCCACTCTTAGTTTTATTAACTAACTTGGGAAACAAACAAAAAAAAGTTCAGTGATTCGTTAAAAAGTGTTTTAGGTTTTGAAAAAAATTAAATTAAATACGATTTTTTATTCCACTTTTAGTGTACCTACACACAACTTAATTTACAATAATATTCCTTTCAGAATATTTACTGTTTAAGACTCTTATTCTTCAGATAGAAGCTATTCCTAGCCAGGAAGTAAAATTTGCGAACACTCTAGTCTTAATTTTGGATCAACTAACTTCAGTAGTAATTGTATATATCTCTGATTTGCTGGTTTGATTTCAAATTTTCTGTAGAGGGTTAAAATTCATTGTGTATTTGGACTTGAAGATAAGTCTATTCGGAGTTAGGAAAATGAATTTAAGCAGTTGTAGAAGCAGCAAAGAAGGTTTGCGTGTATGGAAATACCACACACATCTGTATCCGGAAAATTGTTTCCTTTTGATTTTAGGTGTTTTCCAAAGAGGGGTCTTAGGCCAGATATCCAGTTTAAGATATCATTATCTCCCATGAAAGCCTGAAAAGGAATAGGCTTCTTCCGGCTGTTCCGGGGACACGATAGTTTCACAAAGCTTTAATGCATTACCACAGATCCCAATAATTCTATAGCATTGATTAAAGGAATGTCCACGGACTGGAAAGAAAAGCTTTATTGTCATTTTGAACGTTGAACTGAACCAGGCCTAAGACATTAAAGACAGTGGTGTTTACATTGTCCAGTACAAGCAACGGATAACAGAATAACGTATTTGATAAAGGATTTTCTATCTTTAAGAAAGGAGAACGTAACGACTGCAACAACTACAGAGGAATAAGCATTTTAACTGCAGGCTATAAAATATACTCAAGAATCTTAACATTTAGGTTAAAACAAATAGCAGAGTAATGTTAACAGAAGAACAAAGTGGATTCAGACCAGGGCGTTCATGTATGGATAATATATTTACGAAAAAAGAATTTATAAACAAAAGAAGAGAATATAACAAGGAAACACGCATGGTTTTTATTGATTTTGTCAAGGCATTTGATAAAGTAGACAGAGGAGAACTTTGGACAATTTTAAAAGAAAAAGGAATTCCGAAACATTTAATAGCAGCTATAAAGAGTTTGTACTGGAACACAAATTTTGTTATGAAAACTAGAAATGAAGTAAGTAAAAATAAAATTCATACTAATCAAGGAGTTAAACAAGGATGCAGTATCTCTCCAGTTTTGTTTAGCCTATACATCAATGATATAATAAAAAAATGGAACGAAGAAACAAATAAAGGAATAAAATTACATAAAACACACTACTTGAAAACATTATTATTTGCTGATGACCAGGTAATAATAGCAAATACGGAAGACGAGCTTCAAAGGAATATTTTTAAATTACATAATATATGTGAACAATATAATCTCAAAATATCCATAGAAAAAACTAAGGTAATGGCATTCCAAGGGGAAAAATCAAATCAGATCCAAAATAGTAATAGGAAACAAAATCATAGAACAGGTGAACCATCTCAATTATCTAGGATGTGACATTTCATTTAATTATGATAATGATATAACTAACAAAATAACAAAATTCCAGGGAATATGTGGTACGATAAAACGATCACTAAATAATAAAACAACAAGAGAGACCCAATTGAAATTTTATAAAACGTTGGCAGTACCGGTACTGCTCTATGGATCAGAAGCCTGGATACATAAAAAACAAGATCTAAGTAGGATAACGGCGGCAGAAATGAAATGTTTGGGATCTGTTAAAGGGTGCACTAAGGAAGACAGAATCAAGAACACAGAAATAAGACAGGAACTTGAAATATTTGCAATAACGGATAAAATAGATACATATAGACAAAAATGGAAGCAACACATAGACAGAATGAATGAAGATAGATATCCAAAACAAATAACAAAATACAAACCTAAAGGCACCCGAGATGTGGGCAGACCTAGAAAGAGATGGGCTGAAGTCGGAACGGGTCAACTGACCTAATCCATGAATGCAGATGATGATGATGATGATAAAGGATTTTCTTAGAATTTAAAATTAAATAAGGAGTACAAGAAAGAGCATATAGAATGGATTTGTTTTTGGCCTCATATTCCAAGAAGCAGTATAACTTGCTTGGTCCGTTATGTTGGCAAAGTGTATTAAATATTTAAAGCTATAGCAAACTCTTGTAAAACTGCGCAGTGTTATTAAGCCTTGGCAAACAAGTTCTGACCATAGTCAAATTCAATTATAAGCCTGCCACTGTTACTATTTCCTTTAAAACTATCCAACAACTAATTTTGTAAGGAATTGTACTGTTTTTAATGTGTAATCAAGCCAGCTTTATAGACTCTGTTACTACGTTCAGCTTTAAGAGTATGTTGAGACTGTTTGAAAGAAATCACAAATGTGATTTTTAGGAGATCGGAAGAAAATGGGCTGTTTTCTCTGAAAATGTTATGGTATGTTTTATATTTCTTATTGAGTGGTGATTGTGTCGCCTAAAGACAATATTGCTTGAAAGAGGTATAAAGTTTGGCCAAGTTAAAGTTATACTTTCTGAGTCGATTTGATTTGTTTCTAGCATAGTGAGATCGTTTGGAATGGAAAAGAGCCCAGGGAGACTTCACAAGTGCCCAGACATCTGCTGAAAACACCATCTGGTGGTACAACCTTTGAATTGATGACGCACAGATAATTTTCAACTCTCAGAACGAAGCCACTGCGCATGATCAGATATCAGCTATTTGGTTCACAAGTATACAACTATTTGAGAAACGAAATACGTTCTATTTTATTGTGTGTTGTGCAATGGAAAACAATTTCGTGTGAATAAGTAGTGCGGTAAATACTGAAGATAAGACAAAGCAAAAGAAATGAAACAAAAGAAAGAAAATTAATTGAAATAAGGACGAGAAAAAAAAAATGCAAGCAGGATCGAACACGCGACCTCATGCACGGAAAACATAAGATCACTCCACTAGATCACAGCTATCTCTCTAAGAAAATGTCTGTATGAAGCGATGCAGTACTTCAGGACTTATTTGTATAATGGAATTATAGGTTAGCTTAATTTAAATTAATCAGACGCATTTTGTATTATTAATGGAATAAATAATGTTATTATTCCTTGTGTTTTGTAAACAAAGTAATGAGATGTTACAATCGTTATTAATTTTCTTTATATCATCATCATCATGAACAAATTCGTTTTAGGCCATGTGGGCTGTACGGTAAACCTAGCGAAGATGGACTTGATCTTTCCACCGATGTTTTGGACTTCCTTGGTCCCATGTCCAGTTGGGGTATATTGGAATGCCAATTTTGGAAGTCTATTTCTTGCCATTCTCCTCAGATGATTTTTCCATTCTTGTTGGTAGCTTTGTATATCTTCATTTAAACTTGTTACTCCAAGTTTTCCTCTGATAATAGTGTTCATTTGATGATCCAGTCTATTAACTCCTTACAATGATCGTAAGAAGTGCATTTGGCTTACTTGAAGTTTATGAGAGTTTCTTTTATTTAAAACCCAAATTTCACTTCCGTAATTTAGAGCAGCTTTTGATGTGATGTAATCTTAGTTTTGTCTCTGTCCTCATCTGTTTACCAAAATGTCTTCATATTACCCCATTCATTTTATTATATTTTTGTAATTTTGAATCAATGTCACTCTTATACTCTTATACATTTTCTTTATATATATATATATATATATATATATATATATATATATATGTGTGTGTGTGTGTGTGTGTGTGTGTGTGTGTGTGTGTGTGTGTGTGAACTATTTCCTTTAATTTATTTATTTCCATATATTCTATTTCATAGAAATTCTGCCCTAAGGCAGGTCTTTCACTGCAATCACAGCATTTTCATGTTATGCTTTGCAGCTTTACTAGGGAACTGTAGGTGTGGTAGCTTCCCGTTTCTTTCCACACCGGTGAAGAATGATGATAATGATAAGGATGATGATGATGGCCAGATGATTTTCGGGGACCGTTGCGCCCTAAGCTTCCTGACATTTATCTTACAGGTGAGGAAAAACCCTGAAAAAATCTCACCCAGATGCATGTACCGACCGGGAATATTTCCATATATATATACAAATTTATTTATATAACGAAGCCTGATAACATTTAGACATTATGAAAATTAATGACGTTATTTAATAATAATAATAATAATAATAATAATAATAATAATAATAATAATAATAATAATAATATATACCTGACCAGAATCGAACGTGGGCCCGCGTCGTCGGAAAAAGAGCATCTTACCGACCGATCCACTGAAGCGAACGATACGAATGCTGCATGAAGAGAGACTTACGCTGTCCGCTTTATACTCAAACGAGTCAGAACATGTACTGGTGTGAATCGCTCTTCAAAACTCTTTAACTTTCCATCATCAAGAGTTGCGCCTAATTTTTTTTCAAAGGCTGTACCTACTTGAAGGAGTCTATTAAAAATATCTTGCACACTGCAAATAAAGTTACAAGATAAGTTTCTTCGGCTTTTTGGTTTCCTAGCTGCGAATGAAGTACTTTTTGTTTCTGTTAAGCCTAATAGAAACTAATCTTGAGAATATTTGTCAGCAAGATTCCAAAAGGTGGAGAATAAATCTCTCTGCCAATCTGCATCAACATTTTCAGAACATTTCTATGGGCAGCATTTCTCTATTACTGTGAACTACTTACTTTTTTCCCCTCTCTCGATAAGTATAAATATGATTTTACCTTGTTTCTCCACAACTTAGAAATATTCCTTCTCCATTCTGATGTGTCCAAATTTTCTACTCACGTCACGAGTTGTGAAATATCAGCAAGGGTTTCGTTTACATTACATACCTCACAATTTCCACACTCCATTTTGTTTACTAACTAGATACTAAGTTAATAGAACAAGCTGTTTTGCCATAAACAACATGTAATTAAATTATTCAACACCTAGACTAGACAGTTCAGCTCCACACTTACTCGCTCACAAACACACAGAAAGAGATCTACTGTCGTACTGTTCTCAGCATGAAACAATTCCCTAACACCGTCCGTCGCCGTGGCTTAGTCGGTAGAGTCCCTACCTTCCACTCCGGCGACCCGGGTCCGATTCCCGGCGGGGTAGGGGATTTTAAATATCTACCTTGGATCTGGGTGTGTGTCCTATCCTTGTGTCTATATGTGAGAATGAAATAAAGTTAACAAAAAGGTAAAAACGATAAGTAAAACAAAAATAAAGAACAGTGTAAACGAAAAGAAGACAAAAAATAGAAAAAAACTGCAGAAGATAAATACAGTTTTTTTATTTAGTTCGTCACCGTGACGTAATCGGTAGAGTCCCTACCTTCCACTCCGGCGACCTGGGTTCGATTCCCGGCGGGGTAGGGGATTTTAAATCTCCACCTTGGGTCTGGGTGTGTGTCCTGTCTTGTGCTTGTATGTGTGAATAAGATAAAAAAGGTTAACAAAGGAAGAACAGTGTAAACGAAAGAAAACGAGCAAGAAAGAAAGAAAAACATAGCGCAACTTCAATATTTGCTGTTATCGTTTGGATTTTAAGTAGAAACGTGATACTTTGTACACATATTATACGGGATATCAAGAAGCTAATGCGCGAAGGAAACGGAAAAAAAAGTCCCTAAACCCCGAGTTAGAGGGTTAGCAGCGAACGCCTTGATTATTATAAGATTTATATTCTATAGTGTTCTCCGCGAGGGCAAGTCTTTCACTGCAATCATAGTATTTTCATGCTATGCTTTGCAGCTTTACTAGGGAATTACAGATGTGGTAGCATCCCGTTTCTTTCCACACCGGTGAATGGTGATGATGATGATGGCCCGATGATTTTCGGGGACCGTTGGGCCCTAAGCTTGCTGACATTTGAGGCGCTTAGAATAATAACGGCAAATACTAACCAAAGTTAATTTTGAGATAAATGTAATTTTCTGTTTTTTCCAAAACTTTGAAAGTAGTTAACATTATGACTTGATATTTTCTGGTTATTTAAATTAAGGGATTTCAAGTCTATGTGAAAATTCGTGAACCATTGTGATTAATAGTTTTCCTGATTGTGTTTTTTATTAGAACAAAAAATATACAAAACAGAAAAAAATGTGCAAAATTGATTTTTCTTCATTTAACATCTTGGAATACCTAATCTAGCTTTATTTCCAAATCTTCACATTTTTCGTCATCAACACCATCATAGCAAAGACAGTTATAAAAATAATGATAGATGGGTGGTACGTATTTCAGTAATTTCATCAAGTCATTATATTTAGCTTTCTTTATCTTTCTCTGTTCACTGTACTTCTGCTGTAACTTCAACATGTGAACTTTTATCTCTTTTCCTAAAATTAACTTTTTATACACTTCAGAGTTATAACAACCTAAACCAAATTTAACAATCTCAGGATCATCGTGATCCTCAATAATGGATGTAACCTTACGTAAAAGCAAACCAGCATCAACATCTGTTTTTTTCTAATTACAAAGTTGGAAGTGATAACATTCTGTATGTCAACAAAGTTTTCCCTGTTCGTTTGATTAATTCACTACAGTGCCATGAACGTGTAGCGGACATAAAACACTCATAGTTGGGATATGTCATTTTTACGCTGAGAATGTGTTCTACGGACAAATTTTAAAGGTGAAAAATGAGAGTTTTGGCATATTCCAATTCGTTTGATACTTCATCACTTGAAAGGTAGATGGCAGCTGTGCATGGTCATGCTTCTATCTCAAAATTCGATGTCGGTTGGATCTGCCGTTATTATTCTGAGCGCCTCATTTGTCTTACAGGTGAGGAAAAAAAACCCAAAAATAAAACCTCACCCAGGAGCCTATCCCGACCGGGAATAGAACCTGCTGCGTGATATGGTAGCACGCTACCTCGAGACCACAGCGATGGACTATTAATGAAAATAATTGAGATATTTATATCCTTGATAGGCCTATATCGGATGTTTCAAATGTCCATTTATAACAAAAAGTACGTGGCATATATTATATAAAACACGGAATAAGTAGAGCGTTAAAAGATTAAATAAGTAGGCCTAATATTGAAATATTGAAAAGTGATTCTAGTAAATGAGTACTACTATTGATAGAAGTCACAGAAGCTGAACATCGATTGTTGGTTGGCCAGACGGCCGGGCGAGTGGATGGATTGAGGATGGGCAGATGCACGAGTCGTCGGCCTGGGCGGACGGGTGAGTGTGGGTGGAGAAGATGGGTGTACGAGTGAGCGGGAGAAAGAGCGATAGCGGGTAGGTGGACGAATCGTTGGACGGACGATCCAACGAACGAGTTGGTGAGAGAGTGGATATACTGTGCTTGTAATTTGCGAAAATTATTATAATTTACGACACTCTTAAATAAATACCCATGACATTACTATTGTCATTCGAAAGTGGTTGTGAAAGGATTGACAAATCTAAATAAATAGAAATAAATGCAAAGCAAGAATAAAAAAGAAAACAGAGAGAGAATAGAAGAAATGTAATGAACATTACAGTTTGTACCGTAATTGCATAGAGTGAATACCATCAAACTTTAATAGCAATATAGGTCTACATATCATAGGAGCAGTTTTGTTACATCCATCCATAGTAATTCTGCCCGAAGGCAGGTCCTTCACTGCAATCATATTTTCATGCTATGCTTGCAGCTTTACTAGGGAATTGTAGGTGTGGTAGCTTCCCGTTGCTTTCCACACCGGTGAAGGATGATGATAATAAGGATGATGATGATGATGATGGTCATATGATTTCGGGGACCGTTTGGGCCTTAAAGTTTTCCTGACATTTGTCTTACAGGCGAGGAAAAACCCCAATAAAAACTTCACCCAGAAAAACTGCCCCGACCGGGGATCGAACCCGAGCCCGCTGGCACGCTACCTCGAGACCACAGCGGTGGACTTTTTGTTACATATAGAGCGAAAAAAAAATGGAGGCGTTTCACATTCATCTTGAATTATCTGTCCATGAGTTAATAGAATATTTAAATATGATAAATGGCGTTGTACGATGACAGAGGATCATTTAGGAACTAAAGTATCAGTCAATAAAGAATGTAAAAATCTTTAGTTGATCGGATCATTCGTCATTGTCTGGAGGAAGGAAGAAAACTAACAAACCACGAAATTTAATCTGAGTAGAAAGCATCTGACAGAAAGCAATTATCCCTGGTATGACAGTGGCCTAGTTGCTCTGCAAATCACTGTAGAGCAGGTAGTGATTGAATATTTAGCAGATCCTGACCTCCCTCACACACATCCAATTTCTTCTTCCTTCAGCAGAACGCATCTTCTGTCTCTGTCTCTCTTGTATTCCACTATTTATCAATTTCAAATCTCCTCAACCACACGATATTATCCATTCTACCTATAGCTGACTTCTCTACTTTACATTGTTTTTTTTTCTTCAAATGCCCCAGGTTTGTCTTTCGACATTCCTGGTTTCTCTCCTGGCATGGTGTACTTG